>QVRM01003853.1:0-60509 GCA_003439945.1 Dermanyssus gallinae | reverse complement strand
AAGCTCTAAAGCGTCTCCGAGGTGATAGTTTTTTCTTACCATGACAACGCCCCAGGGCTAAAACACTGAGGTCTTATTCGCCACATCTAGAATTAATTTTTTAGAGAGGTTTTTTTTTAATTCTAGAGACCATCTTCCGTCTCCTACGGCTTGGAACTCACTGTGAGGTTATCTTCAATGCCCGAGGGCCGGGCACGTTGCAGATATCTAGGTTTCTCCAACGCCCTTGCGGCAGCATGGCCGCTGACTCTCAGCCGTATGTTTATCATCTATTTTCAATGAGCAGCTCAAGAAAAGCTGAAAAGCAACAACAGCGATCAACAGGCGACACCCCGGCAGATGAACAACCTATGACTAGCCCACTAGTCCCCTAGACCGCGCCTTTTCGCCGCTCAGGAGTTACGTTGGTGAAGCCCCAACTTGCTCAGCCATCTTGGCACCGTGCAATTTTTCAACTTTCCGAAATATAATTGAGAGGATGACGTTGCGACACACACGAACGGGTGCGTGAAGCCCTCAAGGTAGAGCTACAAAACATCTAAAAACGCAAAACGCATGCTTGGATGCATGGACCGCCTCGGAAAATGCAGAGTACTGTAGAAGTGACGTCGAACCTAGATAAAATAATGATCCGTATCTATCATAGACCTTTCAAAAACATATATATATAATATATATATATGTTTGCAACCCACATTCGAAATTGGATAGATTGCTTTTTAAAAGCGATCTCTGTGTCGTTAGATAGCAGCGGATCTCAACGATCTGCACGCGAACGCGTAGGAGAATGAAGACAAACGAGACAACCAGGCCTGACGTCTGTCGTGCGTTTCCCTTCTCTCGGCATTGTTTTGATGTATTTGTATTTTACCTGCATAATCATCGTTCTAGATGCCTAGTTTGCCAGGCGCTTAGAGAATACAAGCTAACTAACTACCAATACACGCACATTCATCTAGCTAGCCGCTATTTCCGCTAGCTCCAGGACATGTGAACCACTTTTTGGTCCAACCGGTGAAGGTGCGCACAAATAATGTATGCGCAAAATGAGCCGTCATACGTGACGTGGCTTACCAGGACACATTCGAAACCTGTTCTCAACAACATTTCCAATCAAGGGAAACGAGCTGATTCATGAGCTCGCGTCGCTACTATTTTGCCATCTATCTTGTTCCCCGCACATTAGTCTGAAAAGTGCTACTGGCATTTTACCTAATGTCTCTTTTTCTCTTCTTCTTCTTCTTCTTCTTCTTCGGTCTTCGTTTTCTGTTTCTTCTCCATCAGTGTCACCTTTCCTTAAAAGGCTTTTTCTTTCTTCCCACGATCTTTCCCGAAATTTGTTACAATATTATTAAATCAACCAAAAAGTCTTGTAATCTCAAATTTGTCTTAGCCTGCTGAGCCGCCGCCGCCACAGCAATGTAAACACTGTGTGTTACTGTGTTTTTGTCGGTCTTTTTTCTGATCCTTCGTTCTGTGTTCCGCTTTTCCTCATCTTCCCTTTGCCGCCTTTGCCCCGCTTCCCCTAACCCTAGACGATATCGCACCTCAAACCCAATCCCCCCACTTTGGCTCCACAGACAGACACCTGTCGTTGTCGACGACGAAGAGGGAAAAGGCTCCACCAATATAACCATTACCTTCATCATCATCATCATCATCGTCTTCATCATCAGCATCACCACAACCGCCATCACCAGCAGCAGCGCCACCGGCAGGAGGAAGACGGTGAGACGTGTTTTCTGTCATCGCACAAATGATGATAAATGGCCGTCGGCCAGCATCCGCAGCCGAAGAACGACCGAGGGAAAAAAAGGAAACAGGACCCGTGTCGGGAGAGGTGAGTGAATGATACTGCTATTATCCGCCCGATGCTTCGCCCCCCCCCCTTCCGCGCTTTACTTAGTAAATCAGTCAAGTCAGTCAGTGGGGCAGGCTGGTGGTCGATGATCGCACGCATCGTTAACAACGATAAAATCACCTGTTGCCGTCATCATGCCGGGCGGGCGGCTTCAGGCGCCGACGGTAGCCATGGCATAAATCCAGGAGCAACAACAACAACAGCAGCAATAACAACAACAGAAACAGAAACAACAAACAACGACACAACATCAACAATAACAACAACAACAACGCAAACATGTCTGGGCATCATGCAAAAATTAGAGGTAGAGACCCATCGATCCATCGAGCCGCGCCACTACGCCGGACGCGAGAAGGAGGGAGAAGTAGGCAGAAACTCCGAAAGAACAGTTCGCCGTCACCCTGGACGCCTTTTTTGCGCCTTAGGTTGGCCTTTCAATTAGGTGTCCTATGTCCTGCTCGCTGTATCATCAGTCGCAGATTCGATTTGGAATTCACGTTTGTTGTTGTTGTTGTCTTTGTTGCTGTTGTTGTTGTTGTTGGTGGTGGTGGTAAATATTTTAGGCCCGGCTAAAACCTTTCTGCCGCTATGTGACTCCCCCCCCCCTATGACCGTGGCCATTTCTTCAAGGTTTGCTAGGGAGCAGGAGGTCTACGCGCAATTAAAACCCACTTCTTCCTTGTGATGGCTGGTAGAAGATTATATAGAGACAAAGAAGAGCACTCTCGTATGCCCTCACTGTGCCTCTACTGTCGGCCAAGCCACCCTGCACTCATACTGGATCTATTTGGGTTTTTTCAGCAGAGCAATGTAGCATTAGGCCAGAAAGCCGAGCAAGCCGAGGAAAATGGCCGAATTCGACCCAAGACGTCCTAATTTATTAAAACCGAGCGCTAACCGCTCAAACCACCATTGCTACCGTGTTTGCTGTTGTTGTTTGTGTTGCTGTTGCTGCAGATACTTTTGTTTCGTCAATGTTGATGTTTCGTCTGCTAGCGTTGCGAGTGCTGCAATAATATTCGCACACTGTGTTTGCTTGGGCTTGTGTTCGCTCTGTGTACACAAGCTCACAAAAATGGTAAACAACTCGGGCACTGCCTCGAACAACAACCACTATTTTCCAGAAGACATGCGTTCATTCATCCATCCATCCGAGCTTGAGTGGGTGCGCTCCACTCCCGCCACCACCAGCTCTCGTTTACGCATGAAATCGTAGGGCGGGAGTTGTATACGTTTCGGGTAAAGCTCGACAACGACAATAGCGACAACAACAACAGTAATAGAGCTAGGCTATTATGCCAGAACGTGAAGCGTGCTTCGAAGAAGGATAGGCTGAAGCAAAACTAACAGATAGTTTCGGCGCATAGTTGGACGCAAGAGAAACCAACTCAAGCTTAACAGAGCGAACTGTATAGAACAAAAGCTAGGACAAAAGTATTATAGTTACGAATGCACCGCAGCAGCAGCAGCAACATTGGCGGAAACGCTAGCGCGAGCAACAGATATTGCTCAATGTCATCGCACTTGACATTGCGCCAGCTTTAGCGGCCGTCTAATCATGCTGCCAGCGAGCTCTGGCTCCGGCTGCAAACAGACTCGGTAGGCAGCGAACAGTGCAACAGGCTCAAGAGATAGTGGTCGACAATGATCGAGCGCGCCTCATGTGCATTCTTCTCAGGTGGGTCCTCTCTCTCGAGAGAGAGACAGAGAATACTCGACGCTTTGACACGCCAGGCTACGCAACGAGATGTTCTTGTTGCAGTGGTCGCTTCTGGTTGTTTTTTGTTTGTTATTGTCGTTTGCTGGGCAAGCCGATTGCTACTGTCGTCGTTCTCTGATCTCTTCTGATCCTCTTCGTTGTTCCCATGATGGCCCACATGCCCCCAAGAGGTCACAGGCACCTGTCTACACATTCAATGGACAGCAGCCAGCGGCCGAATAGTACATATACCGACCGTCGCGTATTGTTGTGAGTGCTGCGAGTTGGCCCAACAAATTTAGCCTAGTTTGCCTATGGAAATGGCTCTAACTTGACTGACTTGCACTGTCTGCGCTTAGAAAACGTCATTCGATTTGCTATTAAACAAAGGTCGCATACGAATCTCGGATAAAGCAGCCGAACTGCACACGTCGAGCACACATCGAGCGGGAGCGCCATTCTATGCAAAGCCTCTTGCGAACAAATAGCCGGCTCTCTAGAGCAAAGAGTCATTGCACAAGACGAGCAAGTGCTTGCCTCTATCTACCCATAAAATGCAGTTATAAAAACGGTGCAATCCTCTATGCAACCAACCTTCTACTCGCTAAGCGAAATGTACGTGGAACTGTGTGTTCATACCGCACACTGCACTCACAACGAAAAAAATTCGTGTGCAGATAGCACATGTTTAGCAGGAGGGAACTAGTGTCACCACGAGAAATTTCATATCACATAGAAATCTAGTATTATTGAAATGCTGCGTAAAAACAAAAAAGCTAGACCGATAGCAAAGTCGGACAAGGACTAGTTTTGGGTCGTGTTGTGGCCTTTTCAATTTTTGTTCCTTTCGCTAGAATTATACAGAAGCAGTTGTTTCTCCTGCGATGTGAGCGACCCGCTGCAGCAGATACCAGCAGTTGACTGTATCAAAGATAGCAAATAGCAAAGATAATGGAGAGTTGTCTACATATACATGTCAAGCGAATACTAAATCCATTCATCAAATTACGGTAGACGGTGCTAGTTTTCTAGTCGAGATCGAGGCTCCCTCTTCTGATTTGCCTTCACATTCGTGCCGACGGACGAGGTCATCGACGAATTCCACCAGTCAGTTAGTGTCTTTTTTATGGTTCGATGTGTTAACGTACAGCGACCGTAAAGCGACGGTGGCCACCGCGCATGACGCGCCCGATCGAGAAATCGAATTTGAACACGCCGCGCCTGCCTAACACGTTCAGAAGCGCTTAGCTGTCATCGCAGGAACAGAAGAGGAGCACTGTTACGATAGCCAATCAACTCTTCATTCCTGCCCCGCCTTCGGTGAGCCCATTTGCAACTGGCTCTCATTCGAGTGTACAAACAAAGATATCCTAGAGAGACAGCAATAACGGGTCCGGAACGAGATCGAAAAAGAACGAGATAGACAGAAAGAAATAAGGGAGACGACAAACAAAACAGAGCCGAGCCAAGAGCAAAGAACAAAAGGGCAAATATGTACACATAGAGGCCGCGCGACAGAAAGAGGTACAGAAAAACAGCATACATAGAATATCATTAATAACGGGCAGGGGTGACCGGGTTGTAGAAGCAGAGCAACCAAGAGATCGAAAAAGAGAGAGAGAGATAGAAAAAACCACCCAGATTGAAACGGAACGGATGGTGGACATAAAAACTTAGGCCGAGTCCATCTTCTCTGTACGGGCCTCGATTTTCATCACCGGAACAAAAGAGGAACTGGATACGCTGAGGTGCGCTGGCAGTTTCACTATTGGCACCACCGGCACTATTACGGCGACAGCTACTAAGGTTACTGGCTCGCCTGTTCTAGCCAAGACAGAAATCGCAAGAAAAAGACGCAACCAATAGGCTACAAGTGAAGCTAACGGAGAGGAAACGGTGACACCAGACCTGACTTCAATTCATACCCAGCAATTCGCATCCATTGGTGGTGGGGGGTGCCGCAAGAACCACCCACTCAATCTGCTGAAAAATCAAAAGCATTTTGTCTTGACAGCTTCAGTCTTCGAACACTGACGAGTCTAACACCTACGTCTGTGTAACCTTCGTCGACGATTCGCCCACGAGCCCTTAGGCGTTTTACTTCTAGTCCAGCAATCGAATCAGCTCTATCCGGCGCTAATCATACTGCGTGTCGAACAGGGTTTTTAAATGGTATGACATCAACGTCTCTCATTCCCAGATACGGCTGCCGCAGGCTGCTTTTGCTGTTGCTGCTACCGCTGCATTTCGACGCCTCCTTACTTGTTGTATACAAGCCGCTTTACGATTTACAAATAGCTGTTGTTCCATTGCACGCCAACATATAGCGGACACACAATAACCTGCGGCCGCGTTTTTCCTGTTTTTGTGTTTCTCAGCAACTGTGCGAGACACGACCCTGATCCCTGGCCAACATGTGGTCTGTTCTCTGCCAGCCGGCTACTGTTAACGCAGTGACAAACTCTTCAGCCGGCAGCTTACGTCGAGTACTAAGAGTAGCAAGATATGTCCAGACGCAAGACGAAAGCTTTTGCGATTTCCAGCCCAACCGGGCTGGTCACGCGCTCCGTCGATACGTATCTAAATCAATATGTTTGACCCTGATTCCTGAATGGGAAGAGCGCGTCCTCTTGTTCATGTTAACTTTGCAACGTGCAACGCTGGCAAGAACGTAAAACACAAACGAAGGCGGGGTGGGGTGTGCGCATGATAATGCCGAGAAGTGCAAGGAAATCCGCAAGCTGTAAAGCGGTTATCCCTTGTCACTTCCCCTCGAGCGTTCGGAACAGTGCAATGCCGCTACGCGTCCTTGATGCGACGAGAGGCCGTATGGCGGGTACCAGAGAACATCGCAAACAACTAATCCCTGTCGAGTAGCCTCTGAAAAAATCTGGCCAATTTCCGACAAAGCCTTATCCTGGATAAAGGCTTGTCTAACTAAGCATTTGGACGTTGGCACGACAACAACAACAACAAGAACACAGGCTAAGACAATCAGCAAGCTACTAGCCTGATAATCGTCGTACACTATTTTTGTTGTTGCAAAGACGTGAGCGTCGGTAGCGGTTTCGCTGCTTGAAAGCTGTCGACCATAACGCTCACCGCAGAGTCGGCGCTGGAATTCGGCGTCATCAGTATTTCATTGTCGCCCAACAGCAGATTCTTCCGGGCGTGGTCTCGCTTATGCTGCAACCCGCTGGACCACCAAAAACATACCCAGGCAATATTTTTGGGCTATCAAAGCATTTTTAATTAGAGCAACATTCATGTTTCTCGGGCGGGCGAGGCGAGTACGAAATTTGGGCATCAGCCAGAGGCTGCGGCATGCCACGTCAGCTATCCGAGCCCCGATGCCTTTGCTCATCATTACGTGAGAATCCATACAACAATTGCCGCCATAGCTGTTCTAACGCCAAATCTACCCGCTGACTTGAGTCGGCGAGACGTTACCATAATTGTGCTTTCACCACATGGTTAGCTTGCTGCGAGCCATGAGACTAGCCTATGTTTCAAATTGAGAGGGCATATTACTCACTATGCTAAGCATGACTAGGGCACATCGAGGAGGAGAAGGGGGGATACTATGGGGCCCACGTACTGCTTGGAGTTCTGCGGGATACTGCCGCTAGCTGCAACGAATAAACATTAAGCAATCGTCGGCATTCTTCCAACTCCGTCAATCGTTTCAAGACGTGATGCTATTCCCGCAACGCAAGCTCGGATTAAGTGAGCCATAACGTTCCACACATCATATATTTGTTTTTATTAAGCATGATTATGATCTTTCTAGCAATCGGTTGGGATTGTGAATGTGAGAACGAAGGAAAAGAGAGAAAGCGTTCATATGTATCTTCTGCAACAATAAATGCAGTATCGAGAATGAACTATGCTTAGACGCCGGCTGGTCCTTAGGTAACAACAACAACAAGAGATATACCTACGTATGAAAAAGTGGTGTGAGATTTCGTTTGATACATTGATAGGTTGTGTGTTGTAATAGATACAGCCGCCGCAGTCGTTGTTCTCCTCGTTTTTGTAATCCAAATTGTTGTTGCGGTTATATGCAATACCGTTTATATCATTGATGTTGCCGGAATTGTTGTTGTTGTTGTTGTAGTTACTATATGTAACGTCAAATACGTAACAAACCTGCACCGACGAACACAAACAACTACATCAACGATACAAATAACAATGAACATGAGCGATCACATGACGGCAACATAAACAACAGTAGACGATGGATAATATTATTAATAATATTATTATTACTATTGATTAGTGCGTAATCCTTACAATTATTTTTCTCTGTTCGTACAAATTCAAATTGCTTTGAATTAACGTTTTCACTGTTCGAATTCTAACTCGTATCAGCCCATGGCACCTACAATGAAAGTCGTGTTCACTCTGCAAATTTCCAATGACATCAGAAACATTGCCCGTGCGTTTTGCGATATCTCCTAAACATATCGCGGCGCCGACACTTCTAGGACCTAGTGCCTCCAATGCAATAGGCATGAAGAAGCAGCTCCTTGACAGCTCAAATTGCTTTTTTTGTTTTCTGCGAATCTGCGTGTTCTGCGACGCATCCATACCCGACAGAGCTGTAAGGAAGATATGATAGCGCCACGGTGCATGAGACAGTTACATTCCAGACAAGTCCTTAACCGTGTGACTATAGAAGTATAATAAACCCATCAGGTCGTGAATTATTACCATTATTATTAACAACCCTGGTTGACTTAGTTGTATACATTAGACACAGCCGTCAGTATATCTTGCACTTCACTGGATGCTGTGCCGTCTTTCGGCTCGGGTGGCCCTCGACTGGGCCGCTGGGCACACTGTGGCCTAGTCTCGGTCGCACCCACCCAAGCGCATCTACACCATTCCTGGGTATCGTGAATTTTTTTCGTGCAGTATAGCACTGTTGACTGATGAAACCCGCGAGCACCGTCCACTTCAGAGTGGCCACTTCAACAACAAAAACAACAACAGCAACGGCAAACTAAACTAGTAGTGGAGAAACAAAGCAATGCGGACAGAAAGTTTTAAAAATAAAACAACCACAACAATAACAGTACCCATAACAACAGCTCGAATTCAAGTTTCGTTTCGTGATGCACTCGAGACGGTCTTAGAAACGGACAGCGCAGCAGAAATTGGGCAAGTTACGTCCACAAACGTAAATAATTGTGGTTGCTGCCGTTGCGCACATTTGCCTAACTGCAGTCGTGCAGTGTGCAAGTAAACACATTAACTCTGCAGCACATAACAAGTGTATCTCACAGTATTTATTCACTAAACAGATACACACGCTTTCTAGCTGCGAGCTTTGCAACGGCCAGTGACTCTAAAGCGACTAGATGAGAATATATATATATATATATATATAACTCGAATCATTCATTCAGGTGGGAGAGACGTCGAGCGCCTCTGTCGATCACGATTGTCGCTGTATGTACATCTTCCATTGATTATATATATATATATATATATATATATATATATATATATAGTAGCAGTACATGCGGCATTGTAAATAGTAGTAACAACAGAAACAGTGATGACGACGACGACGACAATAGCAACAACGCGACGCCCTTCAGCACTCTGCCTGCGTGCGCTGCCGAAAGCACGCATTCACGCTCTCGAGAGCGTCTCGCCTGTCCAAGCGTCGACTGATGGCGTTGCCAAAAACCTGTTCGCGAGCGTTTGCCGTTGCAAGCGAAGCCACCGACGAAACGGATGGGTCGTCCGAATCGACGGCGTCGTTCACAGCCGTCGGTGTCTGAATACTTTGCCTGTGAAACTGGCACTGCTTGTTTCGCTGTCGAAATGTGCCTGCAGCAGCAGCGTTGCGTTCTGTCACCGCGGCTGCCTTCGGGACCCCTACATACATAAACTAGTTTGTATTGTTTGATTTTGAAGTCTCAGCCGCATCGTCCGAACATTGGACAAACATCGATTGGCCGACCGGAGGAAGTAAGTAAGTTAGGGCGGACAGATGAACTACGGACGAACTAACGATCCACAGTTTCAATCGAGTCGTCGTCGTAGTAGTAGTAGTAGTAGTAGTAAAGTTTTTGTAGTCGCGCTTAAAATCTACCTTGCAGTCAGAAGGGCGCTAAATGTTCGCGCTTTACGCTTCAGCCTTCCCTTTGCGCCCACTGTTTGGATGTTGTATCTTTTTCGTTCAGTTTTCTACCTAATAATAATAATAATTAAATAATAATCGAAGCACTAAAACAATTGCAATGTATGATTTGACAGATACACAAGTAAGTATTGGTGTACGTATACAGTGTGTATATGTGTATAAGTTATGTATAGTGAATTACATTCTACATACATTACACGCCCCGCCATTAGTACAAAAATAGTTATATCGCTCTCAGTTCCCTGAATTTGGTTGGCACTGTTTTTCCTGACAACCAAGTAAAATTGTAGTTTGTATTAAAACTTACTTCAATATCAGCAAGCTTCTGAAAAATTGACACGCGTTCCCCGAAAACTCAGATGACTAATAGTCATATATAAACATGAATTAGAGTTGACGACTCGATAGGTACTGGGGCCTATTGAACGAGTTCGAGGACGTCAGTTTCGGCGACGCGCCCACGTCCGTAGCCAGTATAACAGGACAGCACTATTGGCACGCTTTGGCAGTGCATGCAGATGTACTGGAAGATACAATTCCATTTCTAGTCTCCAATTAAGTGCACTCGCGCTTTATGTATATATTACAGCAGGTTCACCTAATATTACCTAATATCGGTCTTCTTCTCAAGAAACATATGAGAGAAGTAACGACATTTTGATGAAGGAGTACGCTTGCGAAACCATGAGGTTACGGCTTCCGTTGTTTTCGAGGCTTACACCTGGAGCTACATGTAAAGCTATCAGTGTATCTGTTCGCCTACTTGAGTCACTCTTCTGGCTAACTTAGAGATATGTGTGCAGCGGCTCTGATATATGCTGAGTGAGCGAAAACGGGAGACCGGGGAACCGAGACGGATTCAAAGTTACCCGGAATCATTTATTGCAAAACGCAACAACGTTGTCTGAATTGCACGTCTAGCGTTTGTGAGGGCTTCTTGCGTCCTTACTGCTCATACGAACCATACGTCAGCAAATGCATTGAGGCATATGTATGCTCTCAAGCCGTGTCGACTTCGTATTTCGAAGCTGAGTTGGACGCCAGCGCAGCTCATTGCAAGTTCTGCTAGAGTGGGATGCCGGCGATGGCGGCTGACGTTGCTCTGGGAACTGATGCATCGCTTAGCTTAAATTCTCCATTGGCTATAATATGAGGGCGGTATAGGCGGAATTTTAACACGACCAGCTTTATTTGAAGTGCTTATATTTAGGGCTAACGCCAACACACTGATAGCACGTGCAATATCCGCTTTTCCTGACTCTTTCCTTATTTTGACTAATATATATATATATATATATATATATATATATATATATATATATATATATATATATAATGGGTAAACTGAGCAGCTAGTGCAAAACACTTTTAATTATTCTGGTGTACTCGATCGTAGGTTCGTTTATGAATGTGAAGATCTATTCTGTAACCTGGACGTGTCTGAGTATCAGGAGTGTATAAATAACACAAGAGATAAAAGGTGCTACATTTTGGTAGGCAGTTAGGATCTATACTCGGTCATTCCACGCCGTGACGAATATTTGTTATAAAAACAAAACTCACATAAAAATACAGCATTGCCGAACAACGCCGAAAAGGTTCCCAAAGGGACTAAAATGTAGGTGAAACCCATTGGCTTTTGGAGCGAATAGAATAACAAATAGCGTAAACTGTCAAAACTGACAAACACAACACAAATCTCCAGCAAGTAAGTGCCTAAGGTGTAGTTCCAGGGGCACACGTAAACTAGGAAGAGTCTGAGCATGATTACAATACAATACAAAGCCTGTTTTATTGAAAGGGGGGTGTTGATATTGCAATGTTATCTCTACACACATAGGCGCGTCGCGAAACTCCCGTTGCAAACGCCTTATTCACCACTTTGACTCTCACGTCTTACATTGCAACGCCATGCGACTCGCTTGACAAATTTATCCTACACTCGCTGAAGCAATTCTACATTTTTTCTATGGAAAGGTGCCCACACGTGTGAGCAGTATGTCCACTTTGGTACGACAAGCGTATTATACAAATGCATGTACATTGCTGGGTCATGCCCGATAAACGCTCTAAGAACGAGAAGGTTGGCTGGACATTTTAAGCAGAGTCTGGGTGTCGTGTCTGGAGCATTTAAGACAAGAAACTGCCAATTCTCGGAGTCAGCAATCCGGGAATTCACTTCCCAGATTAAATCTTAGCTCCCTTTCTGGTCTCGATGTAGTACTACACAATTTCGAACCGGGGGGGGGGGGTTAAGTGGGTTTTTCACGCGGATAGGATGCAATCCAGCACTGTCCGCTGGTGTCGAGTCTCACACTACTCGCCAAGAACTTTGGCGGGTGTGCATTGAGTATTAGAATCTTCTGATCGATTAAAGAAGCTCTTCGATCCTTCTTTTGTAAAAGTCTGGTTTCCTGTAGACGAAAAAGTGTTATACCTCATTTTGAACGAAATCCTCTAGCGATTTCATATTTTTCCAGTCAGAAAGGATTGAAACACCTGGAGTAAGTGATAATCTGATGGTGCAAAAACCAGAGCGTATACTGGGTTCTTGACAGCTTTTAAATTCGTTAGAGTTGTTAGCAGTAGAGAGCCCTGTTGATCTGGTTCCTTTGCCTGCCTGCGCGCTCTGATCGGACTCTTTGCCATGATTGAGGAGAAAAACACAGACGCGCATGCGCTCCAATCTGTAAACGTTGCTTAATTTAGGAGGAACCCACCTACATAACTTGTAAGATACTCCAAGTTTTTTGAGCGTCCTGACAATCGTTGTTTGGTCAACTTAAAGTTCTTCTGCGAGTCCCCAAGCTGCAATCATTTTGTTGTATCTTTAGGCACAGAACGCTCTTCTCCAGCAAAGGGGGGTCGATCGTACCTTGGTTCATCGCTCAGGCCAAGATTTCACCATGAAACCTGGCAAACTCTTATCGGTGGGTTTGTTTGTTGACCAAGTCGTCCCCGAAGAGGATGTAGATGTTTTGAAAAGATGCAGCTGCGGTAAAATTTTTTCAGAATTTCTACAGCAAACACTATTTTCAGAAAACAACGAAGCATTGGGCGCCTGAGCAGAGTTTATCAGATGCTATAGTAACACCCGTCTGACCCTTGCCGGTAGAGGGCACTGCAGACCTCTAAAGCAATTGAATACTACCTCTGCCTATAGAAAAATATTTACGTTATGTCGAGTATGCAGCAGCAGCCCAAGGTGAACCGTAGATCGACGGTGCTAGTTAAACACCTCTTCTACTTATATTTCACGTCTATCCTTCAACAAGCATGTTGAGCAAAACACTGTTTGGTGAACTTCGTTACAGCTATCTCTAAACAGGCATGATAATAGTGAAGATAAAAAGTGTGCCGATTGTAAGATACTGCCCATCTGCAATAGTACCCTCAAAGCGATCGAAAAGGCAACAAGGTAATGGTTATATACATATAAACGAGTGTTGGGGCCGCCAAGGAAAGCGTCTACAAATTTGTGTACTTATCGGTCCAGTGGTTAAGGCGATATTGAACGATATCATGTGTTTGATCGAATTGAAGCGTCATTATTGTGAGCGCGCATTGAGCCATATAAACTCTGCTTATTATTGTACATTAGGTAATGACTACCGATACTGCGGTGAAATAAAGCTTCATTTGCCTATAGAGACTAGTCCACGTTAGACGACCCACGCCACGACCTTCGCCAGACATTGGCGTCTTTAGCATTATCTCACGCTTAATTTGTTTAGTTTGCCCTTAATGATATCTCATTGTGGAATGCACTTATATTTTACCCGCACCCTAAGTATAATAGCATATATTCTGCTAGCATTGTTATCTTGCGACGTTCTGAGTGAAAGGCTACGAACAGTGGCAGGAAAATAGAAGAGACGAAACGGTAAACGCACATCCTCTATGTGCGTCCATAAAATCGTTGTAATTAAGTCACTACATAGCTGCTGTTAGCAATGCAATGGCCCGCAACAGCCTAAACTGTCAAGAGCACTCGAGCCCCACATTGCGCGTTCCACTGAGGCGAGAGGGCGAGCGACTTGATGGATCTCGAGAGAGTCGGACGGCGGCCGTTACTACATGACACACAGCCGGAATCGTGTCTGTTCCCCTTCGAGCATTTCGAACACGGCATTTCCTTGTATAGGGGGGGGGGGGGGGGGTACCGGCTGGGGTCCATATCACACTCCCTGTCTGTTCTGCGGTTGTTGTCGCTGAAATTATGGTCTTTGTTGTTGTTGGTGTTGGTGTTGTTGTTACTATTGCTACTGCTGTTGCTGTGGACATTTCCTTCGCTTTAATAAGAGAATGGCTCGCCGAATACTCGCGTTTATGCGATAACAGAGCGCAATGGCGGCTGAATAAAACAGCTCGACAAGTAACATCATAAAAATTTCACAAAATAACACCATCACAAGTAGCTGTACGGGCAGCAGCAGCAACAACAACAACGACAACGACATTGACAAACCAACATCTCATTTCGCGATGCCCAGTGTTCATTTCACGACTACCACCATGATGATCCACTGTGTCGGTCAAGACGACATCATGATGATGCACCAAAAGCCCAGTGTAGGACAGTACAGGTACACTTCCTCGTTTCCTCTCCGCGATAACGGACAGGCTCAGCCCCGGACTGACAGGCTTAATGTATCAGACAGAGCATACGCGACGATAACAGCAACACTGGCTTTAGCATTCGCAAAAGCTATAGAAACAGCAATAACACTACCATCACCAACAACAACAGCAACAACAACTACAACGACGACAACAGCAGCAGCAGCGTCATCGTTGTTGCCGAAGTTAGACTGCCTGTGGCAACTATAGAAAACGTAGCAGTGGAGTTGGACGAGCAAACAGAAACACCCAGTGCCACCGACACTTGCTATTCAATTACGCCAATGGCACTTGTGCGCTGAATATTGTCTACGCTCGGCGCGGCCGTGTCGGCTTGTTTGCGTATATTGTTGTTGGTGCTGGTCCTGGTCCTGGTCCTGCTCTTGCTGCTGCTGTTACTGTTGCCCCTCTGCAGGTGCGGTCGTCATTCATTCCACAGTACACAACGTTCCCGCACTTTTCTTCAACAAGCTAGTTGCAGGCACCTGCTGCAACCAGCTTGTTGAGCGGCGGCTTGCATTGCTCGCTGCTAAGAGCGGACTCCCTCATCAGGTATCTCACCCCTCTCCCCGCCCCGCCCTCTGCTTCAATCCCCCGCCATTTCTTACCGCTTCTCTCCGCTAGTCGATGCTCTGATGTCACCCCACCGCGTGTGTTGGTCGATTGCTCTGTCCACGAGGTGTTGAATTGCCGGTCTTCGTAGAGTTTTAATGTTGAAGTAGTATTCGTTGATGTAGTATTAAAGAATGGTTGCAGCTCCTCGCCTCTTCTTGAGGCCAACAAAAGGTGAGAGGTGTTTAGTGGGTATTATGCCAACAACATCGGCGTCGAGTCCCACACTACCCGCTTTGTGTGTGCGTAAAAGCATTTTTCTCTCTCACCCAAAAAAAGTAGGGTTTTGATGGTTACGAACCGACGCAAGATAGCCAGGACAAAGGGTGAGGTCAAGGTGTTTGCGGACGCCTCGGCAAGACAAGCGTGACCAACATGCGGGCGGAAGATGACGGCTGGGCCGGTGAAACCTTTCTTGTATCGAATATGGTCATTTGTCGTAATCTTAAGTCTAGCATTGCCGAGTTTGTTGTCGCTTAGCGGTGCTGTTGGCTCTCTGCTGACGCCACTGTCTTCGATGCTCAGGTCGCAGGTGAATTTCACACTAACTACCTTCTGTGTGTAAAAACAGTCTAACGATGCTGTTTGAGCGACGGATGCGCTTCCGCCGCCCCTGCATACGGCGATGACGACAACGACGACGGCGATGACGACAACCTCAAAAGACAACAACCACAACGACGATAACTACAACATGATAACGCTTGGACAGCTTCTAGACAGACGCTCTAGACATCGAGCGTCTGTCTAGAAGCTGATAAGACGTGTAGAGAGGGCACCCGCTCGCATGCCATCTGTACTCTGTTAGCGAGCGGCGATGGAAAACGCGCCTACCCTGTCCGTAGCGTATACGAGCGGTGACATCGAGCAGATGACGCTACGGCGCTACACGACCGACGAGGCGACCTCATGAGGTTCAGGACAACCAACCACTCGCCAGTCTGTTCGGTCATCTCACTCTACTCATCCACCGTGCGGCTGGCGTGTACATCACTCCTAATGTCGTTGTCGTGGTTTATTTATTCGGGGGGACGGGAGAGGTCATCGTTGACTTGGGCGTGGCGACAAGTTATAACGCCGCTGTTAGAGGACAACGGCAGCGAACAACTGCAGTGACAAGAGGCATAAGGTAAGAAGAGTAACCGCAGCGCTAGCGGCATCAACAACGACAAAAACAATAATAAAAGCAACATCAACTCAATTAAAAACAACAACAACAACAATAAACATAAGGACGATGACAACAACAACAATAAAAATAAGGACAACAACAACAACATTTAATGCTACAGCAGCAAAAAGCATCAACATGCAACATAGCACCACTTTACTGGCGAGAGCTTTTGCTCCCATCACAAAGCACGCTGCGAGCTACACTGATCTGCCTCTGTATAGAGGTATTGCTCATGCACCAGCAACAACAACAACAACCACAGCAGGACTAATTTAATGCATCCTAGGTAAGCATTTAAGTTACAATTTGACAAGATCGATAGCAGCAGCGGCGGGGACGGAAACGACATCGCGAGAGTACAAAATCCGAGTTAGCGACTCTCTCAGCCGACTACACTATAATAATAATTTTTGCCGCTCCTACTACAGAGTACATGGAGTAGGCGCCCCTTCCCCGGGCGCAAACGTCTCGAATCGAGGCTCGGACAGACAGGAGATGTTGCCGGTGGGTCGCCATTTGCTCGGCCGACAAGCGACCGTTATTTTGCCGTTGGCCCCGAAGGCCTCGAGCGTCGACGATGACAACGAACAACACAACACAACAACAACAACAACACGAACGCGGAGGACCGCAGAAACACAAGCAGCTGTTCCGGCGGCACAAAATCCGCAGGTACCGTCGGTGACGGGACTGAGTTGAGTGGTGGCCGGTTCAAGGCCGGTAGGGAAAGGTATTGACAAAGAAACACGAGAAGGAGAAGCGATAAGCGGATGAAAAACACGAAGCGAAGTTGTAGGCTAAGAGGCGAACTGCGGGGCCGGGAGGCGGCGTTGTGGTGACAAATGGACCACCAGCCAGCCAGTCAGCCAATTCCCATCAATGAGAGAAAAGCCAGGGAAGAAAAGCTAGGAACGGACGCTTTCAGCGCGTTGCCCTTTTTCGACCCGGAGACGCTCGCCGCTCGAGAGAACAGAGCCACGGGCGGAAGCAGCAGCAAAAGGGCAGGTGTATTTCTACTCCAAGCTGAACTCGTCAACAATATATCGTGGAGTATAGACAGCGATAACAATTACAACAACAACATTAACAATTCCGACGGCAATAGTAGACGCTTTTATTACTATTGGCTTAAGTATACGTACGATGCGAGATGGGAAGAGGGATTATCTGCATATACCACAAAAGGAAAGCCCTGTTTAGGATCTAATATTTTCGAAAAAAAAACAAATAATAATATTAATTATTATTATTATTATTATTATTCCGTAGAAATGCGCATAGAAACTCATACGTGAGCAATACAATGAAGCTATATAAGCGTATGCAGGACATTAGGGTCGTTAATGGTAAAACAGTGGGTCCATTATGCTTGCAGGTAAAGTTTACAGAAGTCTTGATTGTCTGAATAATGCAGTAACAAATTTAAAATCATATGTGCTTAATCTACGTATAGCAAAACTAAGGAAGAAATATCACATCTAAATAACGTAGGCAGCATCCCAATATATATATATATATATATATATATATATATATATATATATATATATATATATATATATATATATAGGAGACTTAGGACATCGCATAAAATGTCACAGGTTGTACGACCGACTGCATAGTTTGCATACATGCTTTTTAAGGGAGACCTTACGAACCCTTTTTTGTCCAAGGTCCTTTGCGTAAAGCTATGTACGGCGAACCTCGAGAGTAGATGCCGGTTTTCATAACTTAATTGCTTCTAGGAGTTTGACGTCATAGCTTGAGCTTCACAGAAAAGTGGGTCAATGCGAGCCATGTCATCCTTTCAAGCACAAAGATATTCATCAAGAGCTGCCATTCTAGGTAGATTGAATCTTTATGCAGGCCTTCAACGGGCCACTCAGCATATATATGTATATATCTATATATTTTTTTATTATTTATTTTGGGACGAATTAGATTGCTTAACATCACCGTGAGCGTAATTTGAATTTGTCTTTATCGGTTTAAATACGGACTGACTGGGGATAGTTCAGGGTCTACATACCGTGGCTGTCACGAATTGTATTTTGGACTTGTAGGAGAATCGTTGGCTTAAGTCCGCCAGTGGGCCACTCTAGAGTCGGTTTTCACTGTCTCCGTTTCCGACAATTTTGTAGTTATCAAAGTGGACTGTTACTAGCCATCACCGAAATAAAACAGGACAAACATTAGGAGCACAGATGTCCCAATAATAAGATGGTGAATGAGGCCATGCATTGTAACTGCACTGCTTTGTCGCGGCACTGCGTCGCGGTTGCAGTTGTTATGATTTCGCATGCCGCTACAACCTTGTTGCTCGTTTGTTGTCACCGTTGTTAGTGCACAGAAACGTATTTCTCGTATCGGTTATTTTTTAACTACGGTTGTTTTTATTGTGGATTTCATTGGGATTTCTGTCGTCGTTGGTGCTGAATGTATTGCTGGTCTTGCTACGATAGTAGGCGTTTTCGTGGTGTGAGAGCTTATACCGAAGGTATCGCGTAAAGCGTAGTTCTTAAACTTTGTTCTAAAGCTAACTCATGTGACCTGCCTTGCAGACTGCAAGCATCGATGACAGGCCAATGAGCCTCTCTGTCGCTCAGTGGTTACTTACCGAGAAAGCCGATGTACAGCGTGGTGATTAGTTCCTGGCGATGCGCGTACACGACGGATCCGAGAAGTTTCCACGTACCGCCGCGCCGGTCCATACGAACCATGCGCAGAATTTGGAAGAAGCGCAACCCTCGGAGGGCCGAGGCTGCAAATTTTTGGGTGCCGAGCGCTAGAACAACGATCGACGCCACTATTACGACAATATCTGAAATGAGCCACGAATAACACAGATCGACACATAGAACGGAGCGGCACAAGAGACAGAGACGGACATCAGCATGAGATCGATTGCTAGAATCGTTTTGATTGCTCTTACGCTATTTAATAGTGCGTGCGTGTGTGGTGTGCTGGCATTATACATAACGCTTAAATACATCACAGTTCTAATGTAAACTTAAAAACAAATATAAATATATATATTTTTTTGCAATGTAGGGACTAGTCATTTCTAGAGGTTCCCCGGGCCGAAGCCGCATTTCACATCCAGCGATAGCTCTCTTATTTCCGCCGGCTAGAACCAGCTGCTTTCCGACCTTCTGTCAACGAGACTCGCGGTGGGCCTGATGTTCTGAAACCTCCTCACCTTGACTGCCTCGGGGAGATCTACCGCAAGACCGGCGCAGGCCACTGACTTTTGACGAGGCTAATTAGTGAATATTCTCGCGTCCCAAATCAGCATGCTCTCAAACCGCGCTCTTCACGCCGGCCCTGTCAAATCCGACGGGTTCCAGGAAAAGCGGTAGGCCATTGGATCGTAACGCTTTTCTGAAGGTCTCATTCGAGATTTGATGCTTTGCGCGCCTGCCTGCGCGTACAATACAGGACATAATCGGCCGGACCACCGAACGCAGAAAAAAGTGTGAGCTTGCACACGGTTTGTCTCTAAACAAAGTCCGACAGCGATCCTCACCGACTCGCCATCTAACAGAGTTTCTATCCGGGTACAGTATAGTCGCGCCTGTCCTTCTGACGAGACGGCACGCCGCCTGACCATATTAGCGTCCGTAGCGCATCCCGAGATAAGGTTCTCGACTCTTTCTCTTCTCATATAAAATCGTCGGCCATTCTCCCTGGCGTCTAGCTCCGGTGGGCTCTTGGCCCAGGGCAACTGTACTATAACAATTTTTAGTCGAGCTTCTATATCGCTATGAATGACGGCATCGAGAAGGGTTCTTGCCTGTCGCATAACCCTATGGATGGAAGCTGCTGGAGCTATTCCCAATATGACCATCGTATTTGGCAATCTTAGGCCTACCTAAAAAACGAAAGAAAGGGTAGTTGGGCTTGTTGGCGTGTGCCTTCTAGTAGTCTAAGATATAACAATGCATCTATTATAGCCAGCAAGCTATCTTTAGGTCGCTTAAGAAGTGTCTGAGCGAGCGATCAGTCTGCACCCCGAAACAGGTGGCTGAGACGTAGACACGAAAATAAAGATCTCAGAAAAAATTGCCTCAGTGAGAACCTACCAAGTAAATATTGGCCGGCAAAGTTAGAATATACGCGACGTCGAATATTCTAGCTTAGCCAGCACCACTTAAAAGTAACGGGAACAACCCTGGATCCTTTCGATACTCTTGTACCCTGGAGGAGCCTACAGCACTTCAAGGCCATTAGCACCATGGATCCTCCTACAGAATGGACCTCGCACTGTATTGGGTTTAGGGCTAGGCCAGTCCACCCAGCGAACTCAACGAATCGGTTGATGTACCTCAGAGCTGCATTGGGGGCACCGCCAAGAATACTACTGCTAATGTACCATATCTTTAGAGCGTATTCGAGACAGTCAACTAACTATTTTATAGCCAGGCAGATTAAAAGTAAAGGCGTCTTCTGTTTGGCAATAAGAGTGGCTCCCAAGCACAACTCCAGGAAGGAGCAAGTCGAATGCACTGCGGCCTGGCAATCCCCTTCGAGTTGGTGGCCACCAAGAGCTCATGAAACGCGGATCACGGATGACCATGCAATGGGCCTGACTTAGCCATCCTTTTTCTTGAGAGCAAAAAGTCGGGCCCCGACATGAGCGATTGCCAATCGGATAGAGGCGAGCCCTAGCAGAGAAGATCGACGACCTTGGTTGGCGGCAGCCTCTAGGGCGAGAAACAGCGGATTTTGCAGGAAGCGTGGTCTGATAAAATCGAGGCCTGCAGCTAAGACTCGCAAAAGCGTTTTTATGACAGACCGAACGTTGTCGCCTGGTGTGGTTGACGGCAAGGATACTGAGGAGTATATATATAAATATAAATATATATATATATATTCATATTGTGGTAAATTGTGTTTATATTACATACATATGTTTAGATACAGCGTTTTACCGATATAACATTAGCTAGTCTCGCTATTGACTGAACGGCCGCATAGACCGCGGTATGTTATCCATCATCTACACCCCAACGCTTTTTCCACTTATTTCCATCTACAGTGTGTACTTAAATCCGCTGATCGCAAGAGCCGTCGTTAAATATCTACTTTTAACTAAATAATTTTCTTCTCAGTGCATGCACAAAAACGTCAAAGCACTCGCACTGCCATGCTTCATTGAAATATACATCTATTTATCTATTATGTATGTGTGCAAACCCTGGATCCACGATTTCGCCTTCTTTACACACAGTAAAAGGCAAAGTTTCACTCCATGTTGGGTAAGTGCAAACATACAACACAATATAAACAATTAAGATGCCCGTGCTAGTTTTGTTAGTGGAGTCTGCTTTGTATGTACCGTGAAATCTACGTGAAAATAAATGCTGCTCACTTAGGTATACGTGCAACGTAAGCGCATTTAATCTTCCGATTACATTATTCCATATTTTAATTAGGTACGACCATATACATACACAATGACACGTTAGTGTAGTTACTGATAAATCTTTCAGGCCAAAATTTAACGTCCACGAGACTGCTTTCCGCATTGCTTTATAGACGGACCCCCGGATAAATACAAATGTGCAGCGGTGGAGCTCGAACCCGCGCATCTATGTGTCCTCCGGTCGCGGGGCGCTGGCGAATGCACCGCGCTACCGGGCTCGACTAGCGGAATTACTTGCGTGCTGTTTTCCTAAGCCTTTAAAAAGCAACTGTTCTTCGAAACAGCAATATCAATCAAACCCGTTATCTTTATTAAGGGAACGTCGAGCTTGCTCTTTCTGAATGACTAAGCTACTAGCCTCTATGTAGTTGGTCCAGCCAGCAGGCGGTTAAGTGTCAAGAACGCAGTGGCATTTGCAACTCGGTCCTCTTCCTGATTCTGGTACGTGGCCTTTTAGTCCTTCGGCATTAGGCTTTTTTCCAGCGACGTCCGCGCGTCTACCGCAGTCGACAGCCCTTTTTCGCTTTATCCTAGCCTTGGCATATTCGGCAAGCACTTGGTGCATAGCATCGGTTGCGCCGTTTTCAGACTTTTTTGTTTAAGCTTATGTGTTGGTACCCACAAGCCTTACCTTGCTTGCTAAGAGTCAAAACTTGACTTTGTTTTTCTGGGAGTAAATTAAACATGATATTTTTCCATTCGCATTAGACACAACGATTGCGTGGTAGCGCGAAACCATTCAAAAATAGCGACTCGGAAAACCCTATTTCTTATTTTATTTACTAGGAACCTGTATATCCTAATAGTATCATATATACATAATGCATACGCAATTGAATAATTATTCTCCAAAGCAATCCTAAAGAAAACAAAAAACAAAAAAAAAAAAAAATATATATATATATATATATATATTCCAACATTCGCTAGCGGTTCGACGTGAGGCCAGATCACGTTCAGCGGGCAGCCCGCTGTAAACGCGACGGCACTCCGAGTGTGTCCGTCGTTGCAGCTGGGACCGCTTGGCCGCCGAAGCCCACCAGAATGGTGCTCCTTTTCTGCCGTGGCAGAATTTGGGGGGCTGAAGCTTAGTTGAGGCGGCCATCGCCATAGCATTGGTGATTGAGGTGCGGCACCTCATCAGCTCAGGCTAACAAGCAGGCAATATCTGCCCATTAAACCTACTTTGATCATCGCCATCGTCGTGCTGACGCTCATCTCAGTTTGATTGTTTGTGCATCCACAAGCCAAAGCTCAGGCTGGTTTGTGTCCTCGCTGCTGGCTATTGGCAATGTTGCTGTCGACGCCCCGCACTCTGCCGCAAGGTGGTGTTGTCCACAAAATGTTACAATCTTCTCTACCAGAATCTGGGCAGGCCGGAAATAGCCATGCATCATCATCATCATCTGTTGTTCGCCTGCATATGTTTTTTTTTTGTGATTTGCTTTGAGATAACTGATGGCCGACTGAGCGCCTAGTTTCTAACCCACGCCTCCTCTTACAGCTGCACGCATAGCAATACCAGCAATTTATAATAGCATGCGGGTGTATACGATCCGCGTTTAGATTGCCTAAATACGGCCTTCGTATGACAGATCCCACGGGGAGCTGACGTAGTCGGACTGCAACTGACCCGAGTTATAACCGTCCAGACTCACAAGATTGGCCCATATAAGGCGCAGACACGCAACACATGTGTGTTTGCTTTCCCACTCCGGTCTGAAGAAGACGGCGGTGGAGGAAGGGGGTGTGGAGCTAAGCCATACTGTGGTGTGCGCTCGCTACACACGGGGGACACGAAAGCTGGGGCCGAATTCAGAGCGTTACGACCCGGATCAATAAAGGAACTGCTCATCAACGCAATGGCGTTGTTGAACGAGATCTGGCGACTTTTCTCCTAAGCCTACCGTAAGCGTATTACGAGAATGAAGGAAACCCCACGGTTAGCGGTCCGAATTTTGCAGAGATGACACGTGCGACCACTGCAGAAGGCGAATAAAACACGTCTCACGACTCAGCGCGTAGCATTATTACATGACTCAACGTGCAGAATTGTTATTATACCTGCCCCGTTTCCAAGTACTTTCACAGGGTTTCAAAAACTAGTGGGTAAGGGCATGTCGATGGTGCATTTGCCTGCGCCTCGCGACCGCAGGAGACACATAGGTGCGCGGGTTCGAGCCCCACCGTCGCACATTTGTATCAATGGGGTCCGTCTATGAAGCAATGCAAAAAGCAGTCTCGTGGACGCTGTTAAATCTTGGCTGAGGGTCAGCCCGAAATGTTTAGTTTAGTGGGTAGGAGCACCCAGACTATCGTGTACCGAGTCTACCGCACACCGGAGCTCTCTCGCTCTCTGTGAGGCGCTTGCCGGCAAGCTTTATGAGCAGCATCTAACAGTGCCCCCTCTCATTAGTGGGTATAGATGCCTTAGGTGTACCATTCTACTTTCTGACACCGTAACCGCCTACGTCGACGGTTGCTGTGCACAACATTTGTTTGTTGCTGCTCGAGTGTGTTTGTTGTTATTTACGTTGTGTGTGCTGTTGCGTGTAGGTTTTTTGTTTTGTTTAAAGTTGATGTTTTTTGTTTTTATGGCTGCTGATATTGTTGCTGGGCAACAAACATATCCTTTGCAGATGTGCAGTTAAACATGACACTTGTGAAATTAGGTGGTGACGACGGTGATTCTGGCCAACTCAAAACCAACAGGATTAAGGACTGATTAAGGCATAATCTAGCCCCAACGTTGGTATAACTTCTGACAAGTACAGACGAGTAAGATGGAAAACTCCAAGGCTCTAACGTCATGACAAACAGAATCGAGTTAGCAGAATTGAGCCTCACGTGACATGTTCCACTAAAAATCAAACGTAATGATCGTGTTCTAGGGAATCACGACGTATCGTGATTGTTTGCTGTGTGCCGTGTTTTTCAGGCATCTGCGTGCATCTTACTAGAAGCATGGTCGCACGGCAAAAGTATGTTCTACAACTACGTCGGCAAGGAAAAGGGAAGGCAGATGGAAGCATGAAAGGAAAATCTCTTTAAACTTTATACACTTCCAAGTCATTTATTAATAGTTTTGCACCTGTATTGGCTTGCTCAGATATAGAATTTTAACTAAAAACGAACAGACCGTAATATATGAAAATGCATCGTGCCAAGCCATCATGCCATGCTGCGGTGGTTACCATCCTGCTTTGCTCGGTTCAACGCGTGCAGAAGGTAACACGCAATCACTAAGCAAGCTCCTAACACAGATAAGTTTTTTGTATACAACTTGAAGAAGTGATAACAGATAACGCCTAGTTGCCACTTAATGCAAAACGAGTCGAAAATAATCACAATAGCTTTCTCTGGTGGTGGTGGTTTTCTCACTGGCTATCTCGCTATTTTCTGTATAGTGAGGTACAACATTCCTATTACTTCTGGCCGACCCGAGCTACAGCGTCTACTAGACGCAGCGAAATTCCTACAGATGTGAACAGCACCAGCCGAGGCACCGAGTGAACAAGAGTAAAGTTTTGCGGGACAAGGACATCCGCGAAACTTTGCGAAGTCGAATCAGAATCAAGCTGTTGAGACCCGAACTAGGTCGTTCACGTTTTGTAGTACCAGAAGCCGACGAGGGGCAACCCCGATACTTGCCAGCCCAACGCAACAGCCTGGGGAACAAGCTACTTTGTTCCGGCAAATGTTATCGTAAAGACGCACGCGTTCGAAGAACTGAATAGCGCTGGAGGATAGTTGTGTAGGGGTTTTGTAATTCCGGCAAGCCTATTTGATCTTCGTTGGAACGACTCCATTGTTTTGTAAGAGGAACGCTTTCATTTGTCTCGTTCGCGCAAAGTCAGTTGACATGCATAACGACGAGACGTTTTGGCGTTCCGCTAAAGAGGCCGAATTTGGCAACGCTGCCATCAGCATGAAAAAGTTGAATTTGAAGCCCCGGGTTCCGTTCTCGACTGTCTTTGTGACAAGCTTTCATTTTTCCGTTGTGATTTTAAATGCGATAAAGGGGATTTAGAGGATTTAGAGGACGAGGGTCTAAGAGCGAGAAATAACGACTGAGTGAATCTTAACAAAAGTATGACGGTAGGTAAGTCACCCAACGTAACCACCGTAACTGCATAGAACGTTTTGTTCATTGGCATGACATTTAGCATTTTACTACATTCAAATTAGGAACAGAAACGTATTAAAACATTCTATACAATTTGAAATTTAAGGCTACAGCGAAGGTAAGTATTTGCCGTCAGGTATCGCAGCGATGCGAGCAGGGTAAAATGTACGAGCCGCCCACTCACATAGAGCAGGGTAGGGTACTTTCTGCGACTCACACGACCAACTTTGTTTAGTTTTCGATGCAAAAAATATTTATTAGCAGCTCCGGACTTACCGCTTAGTCAAAAAATAACTGTAGTTAGTGTCCAAATTGCAAATAGACCAAAGGAGGTGCAGCGCAAGCTGAGTTTGCGTCTTTAAGATTACGGCAAGTCACAAGCAAGCTTTGTTGGCGTCGACAGCCTAAGGCAACTAGATCCTTATACAGGCTAAATCAAGCTTATTTCAGACTCCTTTTATATACGCGTCTACAACAGCCACTTTTTCTTCTCTCTCTCAAGCTCAAAATTTAGAAACATGCTTAGATCGATAATGTGACAAATGACGACCGGTAGAAATAATACCACGCAGAACTGACTCGATTTGCTGAAGTTTGTACACCTCGACTATCCTGAAGGCAGGTTTACTGCGAGTTAGAACTAGAGCACCCATGAATCTCGATGCCACAAATCTGGGCTTCTGTACCATGCGTAGCTATTCGGACTCCTTTTTGTCACTTCCTATCGGCCTCTGTTTTGTGATACGTACGCAACCACAACGTGAACAGAAAGAGCAAGTCGAGCACGCTGAAATTAGAGAGAAAGTACCTCCAATGTCTCTTCAACCACCACGACCATCACCACCATATGAAACACCACACAGGCTGACGCAGGTCGAGCATGGTACCGCCGTGCCGACGTCTATGGCAATACTTTTGGCGCATATGCCACGGTGTATTGTATTGTTGTTGTTGCTGTTGCTGTTGTTGTTGTTGCTGTTATTGTTGTTGTTGTTGTTGTTGTTGCTGTTATTGTTGCTGCTTTGCTGCTGCTGCTGCGGCCAGTAACAACATCAGCGCCCATCATGACAACAGACACGGCTATCAATCGTGTCTCGGCACAATCGAATTCGTTCGCACAACAACAACAACGAGAAGGACTGCTGCCGCATGACGCCAAAACAGGCCCACCTGAGCCAGCATCGCTCGCGCCTCGAACCACCGCAACACCACGATGTTGCTGCGGTGGGCCGAGGTCCAAAAGCAGTCTAGGTCCAAATCGTCTACGGCCGTGCTAGGCCCGATGCGATGAACAGCGACTGTATAGCGTAACGAGATAGGCCAGGCTAGGCTTGGCTTTTGTGTGGTCGGTCGTCGGCTACGTTCGAAGTTGCCACGCTTTTACGTTGTGTTGTCACCAACGCTGCCTTGTCTCTGACGGTGTCGCGATTTGATGCGCTACTAATGTACATATACCCGCAGATACACGGAGGTAGAAGAAGAGAACGAAGTTCAACAAAAGAAGAGCAACATTAATAACAACAACACTAACAACAACAACAACAACAACAACACTAATAACAACAACAACTACTACTATTACTACTAGTACTACAACGACAACAATAGCTGCGCAATTGGAGTGCATTCGCCGGCGTCCGGGCGCTGAATACTCATAGCCGAGTCGACAGAGAGAACAGACGCCCGTCAAGGACGTCGACTGTCTCATCATGATTCAATGCCGGTGTGTGTGTTCCGCCTGTCACGCTGGCTCGCCCGACGTCAATCAGGTAAATGCCGATTTGGTGTACGTTGCCGGCAGCCCCTACCTACCTGTGGCAGCTGAAACGGAACAACAACGCGCGGCCCGATGGCAGAGACCGTTTGGCAATCGAGTAAACTGCCGGTAGTTCGCCGGTCTCGCTTGGTGAGATAACAACAACAGTCTTAACAACAACAACAACAACAACAACAACCACAACAACAACAAATCCACACATACATTCGTACACACACTTGCAGACGGCGAACACGCCAACTTGTCCGTTGCGCCGAACTGCAAGCAGAATGTTCGTTTCGTAGAGCTTACGCTGTTCAGTCAGCAGATCAATGGCTACGAGCACTTGTATCACTGCTGCTGCTGTCGACGACGACAACGAATGTTATTAGGTAGAACAATTCTGCGGAGTGAAGCTCCATAGCCATAACTAGCAGAATTATCCGCTTGTGTGCACGCACGTAGAAGACAGGCCACACTCACTCACATAGAGGCAAAGCGAACCGCTTATTCGCGCTCTTCTCGGCGAACGAGAACAAACCCGCCGCAGCAGCAGCAGCAGCAGCAGGTGACTTCTTTTAGTGCGCGCCGTTCCATGCACGATGCGCACAATATTTGCGTCGCACCTTGGAACCATTTCATCTTGGAAGCATTTCGTCTTGGAAACGTTTTGTCTTCTACGAGACGAAATCGGTCCATCTCACGGTACATAAGCGAAGCGGTGCGCCGAACAATAGATATGTCCGAACATGTCCTTCCTCCCCCCCTCGTTTGACAAATTAAAGATGCAATCGAATTGAATTTTATTAAATTGAGTAGACGTGCAGCAAGTGGCCGTAATTGCTGGTGCTGCTGCTGCTGCTGCTGCTGATGTGTATTGCCAGTTTCTTTGTTCGGGGTAGCGGGGGAGAGGTGACAAAGAGGCGGGGCACGGAAGGGAGGGAGATGGAGTTAGGTTAAACATTGTGTTGTTAGTCGATTACACGCTCGTCACGTTAAGTACACGTCGTGGCTGTCAGCGGATGACGCTAACCAACCGAACGTGTAGCACGTGTTTTATGACGAAGGCTGCCGTAACAACTACTGGTCGTGCTACCACTATGGCATGGCTTAGGCATCTGCCATCTTTGACAACATTGCTATTTCATGTAGCGGCATGTAGCTAACGCGTGGAACGAACCCCGCCCGTCTCCCCTCGTCCCCCGCCCATACCACGTTAGATTATGTTGCATACACACGTATATGCATAAAATAACCGATGAGGAGGAGAAGGAGAAGAACGAGGAGACGAGGGGAGAAGAAGCACTTTTACTATGCACATATATTAACGTCGTTATTGTAGCCGACACATGACAAGCAACTGTGTGGGCGTGTTGCTGTGAAACGTCGTACATGGCGGTCGACAAACAACATAGTGTGTTTGTGTGTCTGTTTCTGTGTATGTATCCGCCGTGACCAAACTGGCATATGTGCTCGTGGTAAAAGTTTTATAGCCTTTCGCATGCATTACAGTCGGGTACTGTGTCGTGATTAAATGGCTACCGTGAGGCAGAGCGAAAGAGAGAGAGAGAGAGGGAACTCTGAAGAGGGTTTGATGATGATGATGAGAATAATAATAATATTAAAAAAAAATTAATAATAATAATAATAATAATAACAACAACAACTCAGTTGTACTGCTCGCATAAAATTGCTCAAAACCCAATTTCGGGGTTCAAGCGTTTTAAAAACAACATCATATACTTTCATCCTATAGGACCAGCTGTGGAAGCGACATTGCCTTTGCCCATTCCGAGAGAGACAGCAATTGTGTCAAGTACTACACTCCCTTGCGGTAGTTCCCCGTCACTGCTTTCATTCTGCGCGACACGCCCCAAGCAAAACCTTGTTGTTTGTTCCATGGTTGGATAGTCACATGTGCGTCTAAAGCTATTGACATACTGTTATAGCTATTATCAAAATATGCATATTTACGTGCCTTATCCCCTATCAACGACATAGTATAACACAACTAATTCCGTGTTGACAAAGCTATAATAGCATAGCTAGGACGGTCACGGAATAGTCGTTGTCCGTCATCAGGTTCTTCATACCTCCATATTGCTTTCTCGTGTTTCGCTTTCTCTTGTTCATATTTGATTAACTGGACTTCGGGGCGGTCGCGGAAGAGAATTTGGCTCGCGCCGCTAGAGGGGGTCAAAGAGAAGCCGAGCAAGAATCCAATCTGCGATCGATTGATCGATGCGTACGATGGTGATGTGACGCGTATGGCAGATTACGTCGGTCAATGGTAGTTGAGGTAGAACGACGAGGCCGGTCCTGCCCCAATCTTAGTGGCCGGGGGTGAGGTCCAGTTGAGATTCAACGACCACGTCAGCCGAGCGTCATGTCGCCGGCGCGCAACCCCCTTTAGCCCTAAGCTGCTGCTGCTGCTGCTGCCGCCGTGCGCGTGGCAGAGCAATCTTTGACGAGGCGTTTCACGCCTGATGCAGTACAGTGCAGAGCAGCGTATTTATACAGCGTGCTTCCCGCTATGTCGTGTGGTGGTCGCGTGGTCTTGGCGGCGCAACGATGGGCCTCCCCCTGTCTGCCTTTTGGTCTGCATTCTGCAATCGACCCCGTAAGCAGCGTTGTCGCTGTCTTGGTCCTGGTTGGCGACGGTGACGAGCGATCGAATGAACGAACGAAACAGCGAACTTTCGACGACGGCGACGACGACGACGGAAAGTAATCAGCGGCGGACGACGTCGACGATACGGATCCCTGCGCCCCTCCATTTCGGATTGCTCTCTTCAACCTCTGTTCTCGCCCGCCTGCCCGCCCGCCAGCCTCTCTCTCTCTCTCGATCACCCCTGGCACCCCCCGGCTATCAGCGCGCTCTTCGAATGTCGATCGACGACAGCGAACACGAACTACTCCTCCGTTCTCTGGTCTCTGGCTTCCGGGCTTGACAATCTAATCGAGGCCGAACGCTCAGCGGTTGAACGGGCCGCTTCGCCTCCAGCCAAGGCAGTCACGGATAGTCAGTCAGTCAGTTCGGCGGCGGCGACGGCGGAGGCGGCGGCAAGACAATTAACCCACAAAGAAGGAGGAGAGGAAAAAGAAGAAGAAAAGCTGGTTAACAACGTACGGTCTTAAGCCGCCGTATGTCTTGCCGCCGCCCTCGGCAGTGTCGCACCATCGTTCATCCATTCAACCCACCCAGCCGTTCAACGAGTTTAGTTAGCGGGGGAAGTTAGCGCTTCGTTGCGCCTTTATTGCGATTCGGGCTTCGTGATCCGCCCCGCTCCCACTTACACTACTCACACTAACTCGTCTGGCGGGCTATCATCGGGTCTGGTACGTCCAGTGGGGCAGCTCGACTCGTTGGACTTAACCAAACTCAGCGTTAGGAATCTGCGGCCGGTCACCGCCGGTTAACCCGGCCGATTGGTGCACTTGAAGTATCGAGTGTGGAGCATTTTCGGAAGGATTATACGATTATCCAGCATTTTCGGTACACTTGAAGTATCGAGTGTGGAGCATTTTCGGAAGGATTACAGTGCGTAAACGCGTAGCTTTGCCACTATTAGACGTTAGTTAGGGCTAGGCAGGCATGCGGGTAGCTAGTGCTTGACAACGAGACCGTTTGTCTCTAGGCGCAGGCTTGTCACACATCCTGTATTCCTATCCCGCCTTGCAGAAGGAAGGAAACACGTCTGCTGTCTTGCCGGAGGACCAGACCGCAAACAACCAGCAAGAGAGTACGAGTGGCGCGTGCATGCAGGTCCAGGCAGATCGTTCCAGACGATTCGATTTTTCCAACGACTATAATTGGCGCTTATGGAATTCAAGACAACGCGGACGATGACAGATGACTTTTTCCGCACGCGGTGGCAGCGACGGTTGAATAGAACGTACCATACTCCAACCTGCGGCCGATTACCTAAGTCTCTAGCAAGCCATGCATGACGCTTGTTGCTCGCTGCTTGCAGACGACAGCAAACGGTGAACATAGAGAAACACAGCCGGACTGCATCCACATTCATTATACAACCCTATAGTCATAGGGCGGCCATTTCGATGGAAGCGGGAAGGGCATAAGCAAAATGCTCCCTACGTAAGTCTGCGAACAAAACTGCTTACTAGTTGTTCGCAAAGCAACGTAAATTATTCCCACCAAGGATTTTCGCCGAACTTACTCGTCGTACAGTTATGCGATTTCGATCTCGAACAAAGGCAAAGGCGAAGGCCAACGAAAATCAAGGCGATAAAACACCCTGCCTGCTGTAAGTAGAGACACGAGTAAACAACATGATCGCACGAGATGGCTAACAACAAAGACAAAAAGTAATTATTGAGTTGTAGCAGTATACTAGTACACTTTTTCGTTTTTTAAAAAAAAATAGATTTACTCCTTTTACGTAAATGTATTTACTCCTTTTACGTGAGTTGACATAACTGTTATATACGTTTTACATAGTAACGCATTTAACAGATGCTGTGTACTCTAAGGTTCATAAACATATCTACAATTTGATGTCCGTGTCTCGCCTATAATGTTATCGCTGTCTCTGTCTCGCCTATAATTTTATGCCTGTGCAACCCTATAATGTTATCGCTGAATTTCATACACTACGATCGACCACAAAATTACTTGACCACAGAGCCGTCACGATTCCTGAGAAAACGGGTATTAAGGCTGACGCCTGACTAAATAAATAACGTAATATTATATTACTAGTGGAAAGGAATAATTAAGTTGTGAAGTATCTTTATTTCGTTTAGAAACAAGGGTGGAAGCTCTAGCGTTCAATTAAAATTTATCCGTTGTTTTATTTGTCATGCAAATGAAATTTGTATTTTATGTGCTTGCTCGATGGGAGTATAACCTAAAGCTTTTAGAGACCGACCAAAATGATACGAACTTTTATTATTATTATTATTATTATTATTATTATTATTATTATTATTGCGTCGTACCTTTTTAAGTCACTATTGTTGCTCTCATAGTTCGCTTAAGCTGATAGGTACACCGACATTGACACACGAATGCATGCATACCTCATGCATGCAGGCATGTACGCGTTGTCATATTGCTAGACGCTCCCAAAATTGCAACATATTAGCTCCATCTGCTATGACTGAAGTTGATGGCAGGGCTGATAGACAGCGGGCAGAGCATATATATATTGGGTCTACAATATTTGTTTTCGAATTTCATAACCAACTTTTTTGTAGCCCTTATATATATATATATATATATATATATATATATATATATACACACCTATAAACTCTAGGTGAATATCTCTAGGTGACGAATGAACTGATTTAGTATAAACTATAGTAGATGTGGGCTTTTGGAGCTATTTCTGAATGTAGTAAGTACATCTTACTCGATAATAGGGCTGTCTCGTCAAAAAGGACTTAAAGTTATATATATATATATATATATATATATATATATATCAGACACGGGCGATAGCCTTTTCTGCAAAATTACCTAATAGTTATAACTGTTTGAATTTATGTAATATTGGAAATTTCAAGTTCAATGAAGAATTATTGAGCTTAATATATATATATATATAAATTCCCTAACCTTTAAAACTAACCTTTAAATTTCCATAATAACACATTTTAAAGAATTGTAACAATTAGGAGCATATTGCAGGAACGACTATCGTTCGTATATATATATATATATATATATAAATTCCCTAACCTTTAAAAACTAACCTTTAAATTTCCATAATAACACATTTTAAAGAATTGTAACAATTAGGACCATTTTGCAGGAACGACTATCGTTCGTATATATATATATATATATATATATTTTTTTTTTTTTTCTTAAACAACTCTTTCGTAGAAAGTGTCTGTTTCTTAGGCGAATTTCTTAGACAGCGTCTGTCGCTGGATGTGCAACGGGGCAACGCGGCTTCGGTCCGGGGAACTCTTCAGAGATGGTTGGTTCCTACATTGGACCTTTCGTAAAAGTGCACACGTTTGCAGGGACCCAATTGTCATGTTCCCACCGTTAGTGATTAATTACAATGAATAAATGTATTAAAAAAAAAATATATATATAAGTGTCCGTAAATGAAATACACTCATTTATAGCGTGGTAGAACTTGTTAAAAAAATATTTTTTTCTAATTATTATTTATTATTACATCACCTTTCGGTATTGTTGATTATATTACATTACACGTATTCATTAATCAAGCATCTCAAGAAGATGTCAGCGACCTAACGCCCAGATAGCTGGCAAAGACCGACATGTTTCATGATGATATTTGGTGCATACAAGGCCGCAAAATTTGCAGCAACACTCATCAGAAGGGTTATGGAACCCACTGCGGTGGCACAGTTTGTGGTGGAACCCATGGACGGAGTAGCGGGTGCGAACGTGTCGTTGCTCGAAGAGCGGTTTTATCCATGTATTGTCCAACATTGCCGGTGTTTTGTAGAAGGCTTCTGGCACTTCCCTCATTTTCTGCTTGAAGTGCCTACGGAACTCTCGCAGTGAGGCGGTGGTCGGAAGTTGAACGCGGTTTACCATGTCCTCGATGAACGGCGTGGTCCTCGACAGACTATAAGTTAGCCTGTTTTGAGCATTTCTAGGGAGGCCCAAAACTCTCTTAAGGAACGTTGCCTTTATCGTGTCGAGAGCGCTAAGCTGCTGAGCGAATAGGTGTTCCCAAATTAATGTGATACCATAAGATGCCACCGAGGCCACCTTCAGATTAAACAGTATTAAGGCTGTTTTTACTGAGAGCTTCTGTGGAGCCGAGATTGAGGTCATGGCGACAATGCTGCTATTAATTCGCTGAGATATGTGAGCTGCGAAAGATGTGCCGCTTGGCGTTAGTTTAACACCCAGGTAAGTAAACTCCGAGACAAATTCTACAGAGCAACCGCCCAAGCTGAGCCTATCACTTTCACTCAGGGGTCCCCCGGATCTGAATTTCATAGCTTTTGTCTTCGATACGTTAATTGTTAAACCATTTTGCTTGCTATATGTCTCCAGCAGCCTCAGGGACCTTTTTAGATCCATGAACACTCTACTATATACCACCAGGTCATCGGCATAGAGAGTTATGCGGACACAGGGGTAGTGGTCATTGATAAGACCCGGAAGATCACTGAGTAAGACTGAGAATAAGAGCGGGCTGAGATTATCACCCTGGGGATAGCCGGTGGTTTGTAGGAAAGACTGGTATTCCTGAATGCCGTCATCTTGAATGACTGGGTTTGCCTTCAGGTTTTTCTAATGGAATGGTGGGGCGGAAATGTCTTGCTTATGAGTGAGAGCAAAATTATTGTAAGTTGTTATACATATCTGAATGGCCGGACACCACTTGACCAAAGGTGCCGTTGCGCGCAAGCGAGTTGATTAATGGAGAAACCAGACATACTGTCGAGTTCAAGCAGATAGAGCAGAAAATCCATCAACAACAATGCAATTTTTGTTGGTGTTCTTTACAAATTTATTTAAATTACCACGAGGTAGTTTTTAGGCCACTTCCTTGCACGCAGGCAAACTCTGGAACTAAAGTAGGACTCTGGACTAATCATACTCGCAATGGTATGAATAATTCCACTCTCAACCAGCACGCACTCCTGGCTGCAAAGAACTCCGCTTGGCCATCCTTTATACCCCAATAGACAAATTTACAGAATGTCCACTTGACATCTATTTCGCTATCCTTTTATATATCCATATTTATATTTTTATTTATGACGTCTACAGAGGTTCATTGAAGTTTCTAATATATAATAACACTGTGACCTTTTGGACCCGTTGATTTGGCTTCAATTGCCCTTCTTCAACACCGTTCAGGCCCGGCGGGCTTAATTGGTTAACAAATTTGAAAATGCGTATGAAAATATACCTTGTCAACCTTTGTACGGTCATATATATATATATATATATATGTATATATATATATATTTAGTGTAATAAGAAGTAGTAGTTATAGCCAACCGTAAAAATTAGGTTGCCAGAGCACGGAATCATCGAATTTGTTTTTTTGTTTCGACGCCTCTTGTCGACGATCAATCAGGTGCTTGATCCCTCTTTGTTAAAGTTTCCGATCTTGCAGCCACATAAGTTTCGCACTCTATTGTGCGCGCCCTTCGAGAACGTATTTTGTGTCAGGAAAAGTTTTTGTTAGAGCGGAATGAATTATAGTCCGAAGGTGCTCAATCTATCATCAACCAAGGTCGTACTTTTGATAGCTTAATGTTTTACACGGTCATGGTGCATTTGCCTGCGCCTTGCGACTAGAAAGACGCCTCGGTGCGCGGGTTCGAGCCCCACCGTTGCACATTAGTGTTTATGGGGGTCTGTCTATGAAGCAAGCGAAGGGCAGTCCCGTAGACGTTAAATCTTTGGCTAAAGGGCCCAGTACTAAGGTTTCATTTGTTCTCAGAAGTTTAGAGTAAACGACGCCTCTAACACTTTATCAACAACACACCAGTACTTTAGCTGAGTGTATGTATGATGTTGTGGTCGGGCTCACTGTAGTACTGGTTGCCCCTTCGATGGCCGCCAAAATGTATCTGCTGACTGTATTTAAAAAAAAAACTTGTCTAAGAGCAAATAATCAAATGGTCAAGTTTTTATAGTGGCGGGTAAATAATAAAATGCGCGTGCTTGATTTACTAAAGTCGGTAAATTTGTGATGAACAAATACCAACATTTGAAAGTGATCCTACGTTTGTAGACCGGCCTGCTGATGGTTGTGACGTCAACATCGCGTTATTCGATAAGACTAGTATCAGATAATAATTTGAGATGCTTATAGAAACGTATATTAAAATCGGATGAACTCCTAAAAACTTTGAAAATGACACTCCCCGTCAGGATTATCGTGTGTGCTGTACAAAAAATTAGCCTCCGCCGCGGCACTGTCTAACGATCGTTCGAATGTACACAACTTGAAGCATTACCCCTACAGCTGCTTGGCACGACCCTTATTGCGATTCTACACCAGAGAGGGTCCATACCCGCACAAGACGTGAGACCCAGTACGACTGGACTAGCACTGGCAATGGCTCACACCGTTTCGTAGCATTTCCTTAACCTGTCGATGAATTTACGTAACCGCTGAAATTCTAAGCTACATCTCTATTAGGTAAAATATACCTAAATATTAAAGAATGAAATGGAGGCGCCTGAAACACGACGTTTTTTTTTTAAATACTTGTTTGCTTCGCAATGTGGAAATGCAAATATACTGACTCAACATCATAGATTAGCCAGCTTGTCGTTTATTTTAAAGGCCAACTATGGAGTTTTAGGTCGTGAACAATTGAGTTTTAGGTCGTGAACAACAACGTGAACCATTGCATTTTTAATACCCTGAGAAACCCAAGGGTCCTATGAGTGGTCACATTGATTTAACTCAAGAACAGCGGGTGTGGCTTTGCAAGCACGTGAAAAAACTATCTGGGCAACTTGCCCTCAACCCTGTTTTTTGCGTACTTGGCATTTTGCGAATCTAAAGATATATCCGATTTAGATCGAGAACTTCTGCACAAAAGATGTTAAAACCATTTAGTGGGTAATATTTCTTGCGCTCAGATGCTCAGATGTATACTTGGAAAATATACATCTTTTATGTATTATTTAAAAACGCTTATAACGTTATTCACCACGGCTTATAGTTTGTCCACTGGCTTCAATATTTTTGTTTTTATACATCTTTAACAACAAATCTGGTCTAGGCGGTTCGAACGGAGAACAGAGCTTACCGTCATCACAACAACAGAATTCTAGTTCAACTAATCCAGCTACTTATTTAGCCCTAGCACTGTAGGCCAACAACTCCCAGTCCATTTGCATCCCAAAAAGCAGGGGCCCATTTTACACCTCGGCTAATGCGATGAATCTAGGCGACTCTCGGCCCATGTCTGCCATTTCCGACCCACCGATGTCTAGAAAGAGAGTCGAAATGCGTCAAGCTGCTTTTCACCAGCTTTTAATTTTGTGTCCTAAAGGCGGGGGGAACACAAATCCATTGCAATGCGTTCGGCCTCTCTTCTACAGCACGTGGGTGCACGAGGTAATGGGTTACTAATGTGTACATTCACAGTCAATAAAACATGACCCGCTCTTATTGCTTGTTCGGCAGGATCAGTCCGATGGCAGTATAAATGTCCTCCCTCCACAAGTATATATTCCTTTTTTTGTTGCTAAGGTTCTAGGTAACAAGCGGAAGACAACCGCATATTGTATGATTGAAGCTTGCCGTGATGAAAAAGATGCAGCGGGCTGACCAAGAAACGGGTAAAAATAAATAAAATGCTTGCTGTGTGCATAATATAGAAGACGACTTCTTTAAAAGAGGCATTTTGATTGGCAACGTGCACGCAAACGTGTACTGTATATAGAGTCGTAGGTTTTTTAGATAGCAAACAGTAAACGTTACTCTTAGGAGCTTTCTCTTAAAAACACCAATAGGATACAAGCCCGAGGCTGCGCTCGATAGAGGAAATAAGAGAACCGGCGGTTGTGTTGGTATCAATCTGCAATATCGGTCTCGAATGCATGTATGCTGCTGATGTTGACTCGACTTCGAAACAAACTAAAACAACCCGAAGAATAAGAATAAGCTTAGAGCTAGTGATAGCAACAACAACAACAACAACTGCAATAACAACAACATCTACAAAAACTTCGATAACAACAAAAACTGCTATGAGACGACGGGAGCATTGAGGCGATATCGTACCACTTAGGCTTCTACGAGCGTCTAAAATGTGGTTGTTAGAGCGTGAGAAGGTGACAACAACCATTGCAACAACAACAACAACCGCAACAACAACAACTGCAACAACAACAACAACAACAACAACAACAACAACAACAACTGCAACAACAACGACAACAACAACCAATGACAGTCCGAACAATGACATTAGAAGAGCCTACAAATTCTGAAAAACCCTTGGGTTTCCATTCTCACAAAGGCTATCTAGCCGCAGGCCCAAAGCATTGAGGAGCGAGTGAAAAAGGCGCGCACAACCAAGACTAGAACAAAAGATAGAGCGACAATCGGGAGGTCTGTGCTGGGAAGGCGCAAGGGTGAAGGGTAACCACTATCACCATCACCACCACCACCACCACCACTGCTGGCGAAGAAACAGGCTCGAATAAATCCGTGCAACTTTCAACAATTCGATCTTTTTTTCTTCTGCTTCCTCTTCTTCGTGCATTTGTTGACAAAGGCGTGTGCATAGCAGAATGAATCGGTTGCGTATTATTATGATTATTTTTTGTACTCAAATATTCGATTATAATATTTAAACGTTCTTATTATTATTATTACTTATTATTATTATTATTATTATTATTATTATTATTATTATTATTATTATTATTATTATTATTATTATTATTATTATTATTATTATTATTATTATTATTATTATTATTATTATTATTATTATTATTCTAAATCGAATGAACGCTTAACGCTGTCGAATCCAAAACATGGTGGATAATGGATACATGGCGAACACGTTGTTCTCTACTTGCGGCTACGGAGAAGCTGGCGGCGACAGGGGATGAAAATAGATCGCTTTATTCTCGTTTGAGTGCGTTTTGAGCATGCCAGTAACTAAATCGAGTCTAGTGGTGTAGCAGAGGCCGCGGTAACAACGAAAAATTATGACGGTTGCGACGCGGCTGGTGTCGATAACGACAAAAGCAGCAACCAACAAAAAGATAAATAATGACTTGAGCAGCATTAGCCATGACAACGACGACGACGACGACAACCACTTAAGGCAACATTTGCAGCAAAATATCGCCAAATAAAACTTAAAAAAAACATCACAACAACAGAAACAACAACAACAGAAACAACAACAACAACAACAACAACAACAACAACAACAACAACGACGACAACGACAACGACACGCGCGTATGGCCTTCCGGACTTAGAGACGGGGGTGGGGGGGGGCATCTACCTCAATGAGCAGCACCGCTCGAAGAGGCGAGATATTGACAAAACGCGCACTTGCCAACATCGTCGGGCCTTGTTCGTGTGCGGTCGTCTACGAGTACACGGCCAGAGTACAAGTGGTGCAGTAAGACGGAGAATGTCAGATGTCATTGCTTATGCCACACAATCCAGGCAGCTAGCTATACGTAGGTGCCGCGTCTGGCTCGCATTCGCAGAACAGAGAACAAGCGGTTCCATCTGAGTTTATCTCACACAACTAGTGGTCGGTTTGAAATCAGAAGGTCGTCTTACTCCAGGCAGACAGACAAACAAGCTCGGTGTAAACTCGCTGTAGATCACGAGAAGACGTCACGAGACGTCGATGTCTCTCATGAGAGCGAGAGAAAGAGAGAGAGAGGGGCGGAGTGAGAGAGAGAGGGCGAGAGAGAGAGGGGAGGGGGCGAGAGAGAAAGTCATCGTCATAATGGAGAACGCAACGCAAGACAAGTCTGCCGGCGAGAAGAAAGCTCAGAGACGCAGAGACCCAAAGCAGAGATCAAAGCAAGCACGACTGGGTCGGCCATGGGCCGTATCAGTTCGAGCGGCGTCTTTTCTGCTGCGATTTTTATTGATGGCCACATTATACCGCCCATCACCCGTAATCACGTAACTAAGTTGACGATCCTCGTTCAGCTCCATCTCGCCTTCAGCTTCGTTCTCATGCCGCCCGGGGCCCCGTCGTTGTGTCAACCGAAACTTTTATAGCCGTGTGTCTGTTCCTCAGTCCTGCTGGTGCACTTCGTTCAACAGACGTCTTCGTCCCGTCTTCCCGACCTCGGCGGTGATACTACACGCTGTGTCTGTGGGCTTGTGTGTGTGTGTGTGTATATGTGTGAGCGTCTGGTGCAATGAATAGACTTTCTGCCGAGTTACTTTAATCTACGATTTCTTCTCTTACAATGAAGTTGCCCATGCAAACGGTGCACAGCAACTGTGTGTGCGCGTATACACATATAAAAATCCACATATATATATATATATATATATATATATATTATCTTACTTACGCGCCGTAAAGCTAGCACCTGGGTCGATTTTGTGCGACTGCGAACGCGCAAATAAAGTACATGGCATAATTATATTTGTTGTTGTCATTTTCTGATAACTAACTGCATACCAGGCAATGATTTAAAATATTACACACATGAAATTCTATTTGCAAGGCTCATCTGAAGAACGGAACAATGACTAACTTATTGCGGTTTTTATATGTAGTTTTTGCACAGCAAAGTCAGCTATGCCATGAGCAATACTACTAATACTGTCTGGGAGACAGATCTCAAAGATGCAGTTTTCTCCTTCTAGCATGCTTACGGACGGCTGAGAGGCTCTGACTATCTGCTCATTATAAACGTAGGTCCAATTGAAGCTACCAACGATGAAGATAAAACGAATCTTTTCGCTAATTGTTTCTCGTCTTGTCTTAGTAGGCTTACCCACGCGGGCTCTGATGACCAGAGTCAACCCGCGAAGCACAAGGATCCCTATGCCACGGATTCTTATCAAGCTAACCTAGAGAAGCTTGGCAGTCTTCTGAGCTGTCCAACTTTGAGCTACTTCCCGACGCCAGGCCAGGATATACAGCTGCACGTCTGATGGATTTCCTCCAAATGTACTTGAAACGGGCGCCATTTTTAGATCAAGCCTCTTAAAATCTTGTTCGAAAGATCTAATACTAATGAGAGAGTTGCTCCATAAGGCATAAGTACACCTCCTAAGGCATAAGTACACCTCTACTTAAAAGAGGCCATAATGCTAATTTGAAGAAATTACGCGCTTTGTGATAGCGTTGGGTTTGCTGTGATATTTTCGGTAAACGCTTATCTTTGCACGTATTGCCATTTCAAATATAAGGATGTGCCATATTAAGTTCAACAGGGTTTCATATGAGACTATAACTAATTGCTACAAATAACACAGTAAAGGCCTTGTTTAGAACTTTTTAAAAAAACGACTTAATTATTTGTACTTCGACACGAATGGTGCGTTTAAGTGAGTCAATTTCGAACTGCAGTTACATAAAAGGAGAAATACAAATGCGTGCTTATACTACCAAGTGGTGCATAACTAGATTGTACTACAGAACAGATTATTTTATTGCCAAATTGACCCCGCCAAATAAGGCTCCAACTGGAAGATTACAAATCCGCTGTACTCCATCAATATTGCGCTACATTTGCGTCTTATATTTAACTATTCATCCTCTGTCTGAGGTAAAATACTTAAAATATGCTAATGACATTTTTTCCGCGGTGAAGATTTATTGCGCTCAAAAACAAACTTGCCTGGTCTAAAAACAGTATAAAAAAATTGGCACCTGAAGCCAATAATGAAGCACGTCCCTTAATTACCATAAGTGAGTTTTTAGTGTATATATCACCGGCCGTTTAAATTTTAATTTTTACGTTTTACAAGTTGTGGAACACGTTCTTGGCCTGAATAAAATTGTTTTTTCATACGGTAAACTTACTAATGCACAGAATCAACTTACTCAACGGCGCCTTCATGTGTTATTCAAATGGTCAAAAGTTCATTATATGGACGTACGAGTTTACAATTTGGAGGGGCGATCCTTAGTGACCTGTCAAAACTATAGCAGGTGCCGAGCAGATAATCAATATTGGCTTGCATGGCATATGTCTAGATGAGATTATGAATATGCTTCCTGATACTAACAACAATGGTATCGACATTTATCCACTATGGCAATTTTAAGATGCCGTTTCGGTCAGTTTAGGCGTTTCGTTCACGCTTTTTTACTTTGAATGATGAAAGAGCCTATCCCTCTACTTCCCTAATAAAAGTGTTTTATATTCAATTACTGTCAGTTACTTTACTCAGCTAGTGTACCACCTCGGATCGAAGCCAACCGGCCACGTTGTTATTTGTGTCGTGGTCGCTAGCAATGGTGGTGTTTGAGGAGAGCATTAGGAATTTGTATGACAGACAGACAGACTAGAGAGTGAGACATGGCGAAATGTAGTCGAGATGTAGCCTTCAGAAGCAGCACCAGCATGGTGTATAGCAGATCGCCGAAACGATCTAACGGCTGCCAGGATAGACATATCGTTGCTCAGTGGCTCGTAGACTGGACAAAAACATGGCCATCGAGAATCGACGGCATGGCGAATCGTTTAAGGTAGCGGCCAATGATCGTTCGAAGGAGTTCAAACACAATAGGATATGAACAGACCACATCAATCGACACGTTCAGACCCGATGCTCTCGTTCTCCCCCTTGATGATGATGACCTTGATGATGATGGTGGTGGTGGTTGATCGATTCAGGGATGGAGGGAGGTGTCTTTGTGAATGCGTGCTTCAGGCGCAGACGACGTAGATACAACCGTCAGTCGCGTACAAGTCGTGCAAGATCACGCTGCGGAGAAACTGCACCTACCTCTCAGAGCAGGTGCATTCGTACGAAAATGTCTTCATGGCCCACTGGTGCAGTTGCCATTATTCCTACGACATCTACAATTACTACCAGTATGACTAAAACAACAACTACCACGCAACTATTAACGTTGTTGTTGTTGTCGTCATTGTCGTCCTCGTCGTCGTCGTCGTTGTCGTCGTCGTCGTCGTTGTCGCTGGTGCTGCCGCTAAGACGACGGCAACGACTTCAACCGCCGCTGACTCCTATTACGGGAGGTACGGGAGGGCGTGGGAGGATTGTGGGGTGGGACCCTGTTCTACTGTGGTGAGGACCCAACGCGTCTGCAGCCATTGCAGCAGCCAATGCCTGGGCGTGAGTGTTCCAAGTTAAAAGGACTAATGCAATTAGAAGGTCAAAGGACAGACGATCGTTGTGTAGACCGCTTGCACGTTCGTCGCTTTTCCTTCCGCTTATTGCCTCTATCTCGAGCAGGGTCTGTATTCGTCTTCTGTGTCGTTTCGATAGTAGGACGATGGTGATCGGACCGACTCGCAGCCTCCGCGTCGTTCCCGAACCCAGCATACCTAACCCAACCCATCACCCATCCACGCGCAAGCAAACGGGCGGCCACAAATACAAGCTGCGTACGGTGGTAGTCCGGCCAACACAAGTCGAGGTAGCTATGGCTTCATCGAGTTGATGCTGGTGTCGCAGTTCTTGCCGCATTTGCCGCAGTTGGTGTTGCTGTTGTTGCCGCTGTGGTTGCTGCTGCTGCTGTGTTGGTATTGTAGTTGTTGCTAATGTTGTTATCGTTGTTGTTGTTGTTGTTGTTGTCGTCGTTGTTGTTGTTGTAGTTTTCGGTGTTGTTGTTGTTTTCGTTGTCGTCGTTGTTGCAGCAGTCGTATGCTGCCTTACGACCCTACGTCTACGAAAGTCCGTCTTCCCTATCGTGTTCCGAGTCGCGCCCTAGATGTAGATGGACTGTACATTGCCGGTACCGCGGCTGCAGCTCGTGCTACTGCTGGTGCCGCCTTGCTATGTGGCAGGACGATCATGGCCAGGACGATGAATAAGGAGCAATACAGCAGTAAGCAGGCCACGACGACAGGGACGGGAACGACGACAACGACGACGGCCGCTGCAGAAGCAGCAGCATGGGAACGGTAGTAACAATCGGACAGTAGGACGAACGTAGTCTTCAGACTATATCCTGCTGCAGTGTCCTGCGGTACCCTCAGCATCAGCAGGAACAACAGCAGTAGTAGGCCAATGGCATTGAGGCACGAACGACAAGAGAGTCAGTTCTATGCGCTGTCCACTTGGACACAAAGGTCGAGGAGTTGTGGCCTATGCCTCTCTCTCTCTCTCTCTCCCTATTTCTTCATTGCTTCTCCTCTACTCCACTCTGTAACTGACTGACTTACTCAGATGCAGACTGACATGACTTCGCTTGGGTCCGCTACTTATTTGCGAGGTATCCCGCCGCTGCCGCCGACGACGACAACAACAACGACGACTTCCATGGGTCGAAAGTCGAGAGTGGACCCATCTGCGAAAATTGCGTTCCTGACGGGTTTCCTATATATATATATATGCGTGTATTCTCGACTTTTCGACTCCGGCCCAATTCCAAACTATTCCATCCTACATACGATATTGAGTTCCACCTACCAGTAGTTAAAATAGTCAATCTACTATTAGACAGCGGCAAACCTACACTCACGGATCATTATTGCAAATATAACAACAACAACAAAAACAACAACAACGACGACGACAACAACAGCAAGCGTTAACGATACTGCGTTTACTGCGATTCCCTCGTGTGAATATCGAAGTCGTCATTGTTTTTATTAAAATGTATGTACGACTTCATCTACACTTTCAGCTATGCGATTAAATACATACGTATTTGCAAACACACATTTAAAATATAAGAGTTAATAGCAGCTTATATGCATGCACATTGCTTGTTAGTTAATCAACGGATCGTGAAGAAAAATCATTTTGAATGCACTACGAGAAAAGGAGCGCTCTATATGCACATACATTCCCATATAAAGCATTACTAAAAGGACGGAGCAGCAATGCCACACGCTGCTCCATCTATTTGTAAATGGCCCTCGTTTGCAACTGGCGCACATTTTAGAGCGCACATATAAGTTACTATGGGGCGAATCAGACTGGTGCGAATTGTGTGAAAGTCAGTAAGGAGGCAAGTGGCCGAACCTCTTTGCCGGGTTGCTCTCTGCAGTTCCATTCGATACATAACGACGTTGGAGTGAGATAAATCCTTTTCTCTTTTAATCCGGTGATTCTTTGCCAGTTTTTGTGCATGCAAAAATGCTTCATCCCTCTTGGTCATCATTCGCAACAATCTCCGTATGTCTGTCCTGCATGCACCTATCAGACGTGACTGACAGAAGCAACATGGTAGGCTAGCTCATTATAAAGCGTTCAGAAGATAACTACCCTAACGTCCGGAATTCACAAGCATATAACCCTTGCGGGCAAAAAAACACCCAGTTGCTATCGAGGACCCAGAACGGCCGGTACTGACCAGAACGCATCTACCTTTTGTTGCGTTTCAGAAGGACATTTAGGAGGCCATTAAGAGATTTTCTAAGAACTCCCTCGCAGGGCTGGACTTGCAGTCTCGGCTGCTAATCGACCTCCTTCTTCGTCTTTCAAAGGCGTCGGCGCCAGCCTAATTTTCAAGTTGGCAAAGATTGCGGACATCCTTCTTTGCCCCTCTTCCTTCCGATCCAGCACACAAATTATTAGCCTTTCAGAAAGATAACTGATCGGCACTATTTCGTGTTCCGCTTTGCACCGTGTAAAACGATATCACCTGATGAAACTCGTTGCATCTCATGCCACTTACCTATTATTACACCTTTAGTACTTTATCTGCTTTGTCTGGATACTAGGGATTTGGTTGAGTCCCTTAGGAGCCCGCTACACCTCTGGTGGCACATTTGGCGGGGTCTTAACTTTGGTGTAACTTTTTGAAGTTAGGAGTTGGGCTAAATGCAAGATACACTTCTTTGCTTCCACCTATCCCAATCTACAACATTTCGAACCTTCTACTCGTCTGCAAAATAACCGCCAATAGTGTTCCGGAGCCGCCATGTGTGCTCGTTTGGCTCGAACTTTTAGGAAATAATAAACCTGTCATTTGGTGATAGCAGATCATGTTCCTTCTCTTCAGATGAAACGTCTGAATCTAGCCACACAGCGTCTTGAAATGCCGCCTCTGTTCGGAGCATACGTTTGAAGAGGTCCTCGCCTGGCCCGACCAATAACCTTCGTTATACGTGTAACATAAAATAAAAATAAGTGATGACATTGTTTAGTACAGAACTACTGACATAAATGAATGCACAAGTGCTCACTTTATGACACTTATGCGCACGTGTATACCTCAATACGTTCCATTCTGTATTGAACCTATAAACCCAGGAAAATACCTATTACTCAAACTAAATGTGTTGTGGATTTTTTTGTGGAGGTGTGTTTTACCGCGGCCACCTTGGCTGTAGTCGCTGTTGATGCTTCTACGTACTGTTTACATAGTAAGAACCAGTGTCCAAGGTAGCCGCATTGTCAGTTGAGGCTCTCATTATTATTGGCACATCCTTCTTCTCTATTGTTGTTGTTGTTGTCGCGGCAGTTGTTGCTTGAGGGCGTTTCGTTACCACTTTGACGTCACGACGCAGAACCCTTCTTTTAACGTTTGTTGTTGGGTTATATTTATATATACTATAGACCTTAACGTTTATTGTTCTATACGTGTTGCGGCTTCATCATGTGAAAATCCTGTGAGGTTAGCTTCATGCTTAGTTTTATTATATCAGCACTACCGGTAGGGTAGACACATTAGGTAAAATAGCATTGTCGAGCTTGGCGGCGTGGTGCATTCGCCAGGTCCTGGCGACTGGAGGGGACACATAGGTGCGCGCGTTCGAACCCCACCATTGCACATTTGCGTTTATAGGGGTCCGTCTGCGAAGCCTCCGCGTTATGCGAAAAGCAGTCCCGTCAACGTTAAATCTTGGCTGAGGGTCAGCCCGAAAAGTTTATTTTAGGTAAGAATAGTACTAAAATAGTTCAAAACACGTGTTTTACGCAGAACTTTCAAAATAGCTGTAACCGCTTTCATCGAGCTCCGCCGGTACGGCCGCGTATATGCGCACGCCGAGGCTATTCATAGCGATCCGCCAAAGGTAGGAAATTACATCGTGACAACAGGAGGTACAACGTGTCTTGCTTGATAAACAACGATGAAGTAACACAAGACAGTCAGACATCATATTTTTTAAGTGCGTTTTATACATAACATGTGCGATGACTTCATTTGTTTTTCCGAAACGCTAATGCCCGCGTACGGTTTTACAGTATACCCGAGTACCTATGCTTGTGGACTAAGGTAGGAAGAAGTGTGGGGGAAGGGTACAATGATGTGCCTACAGGGGGACTGCGACCGCCGCAAGTTAATACGTGATAATCAATTAAGCCAACACAGAACTGCGCCCCGCAGCATTACAGTACCAGTGCATTTTCTTGCAAGGGATAGACCCTAAGGTAGACGTAGCCGTGTGTACCGCAATAGGTAAAGCAGATTTTTTTACTCTTCTACGAGATACACAAAGACAAATAGACTCTTCGGGATCGATCTAAGCTGATACCGCCTTCTACCGCCAATGTTGTATTGCCTCCCCGTCTCCTTCTGAAGGCTAGCCAGGCAGCAGATCAAGTGGAAAAATAATAAGCGGCAAGAAGCAAGCGAGCCGAGAGAATTCAGGGCAAAAACCGCTCCTTGTGTTCGTCCACGGCATGGGCGAGAGCGACGCTAGTCTAATTTCTTTGAGCCCACGCGTACTTCCGCACGACCTCCGCCGAGCTAAGGGCCGTATACACACACACACAGACACACACATATATATATATATATATATATATATATATATATATATATATATGTATATATATCAGATATGGCGATGACTTGGCCTATCCGAGCCGATAGACCTGCCAAGCGTGCCAGGACTTGCGGATTGCACATATTCATTTTGCCGACTCTCGGCCGCATCCAAACGCCAGTTCCTCAGCACAGAACTTCGTCGTTTCCCGCTTTGACCCTTCCCTCCCGGACCAGCTTCGCTTACGAATCTCGCATTTGCGCCGTCTGCCTTCCTTCAGACTTTTCCCGACTTTTCGCCAGCTTATGTGCATAGCCGACTTTGTCGCCCCTCCTCGCCTTCCCTATCTTTTTTTTCCCCAATCCTCCACACGGACCGCGAGCCCACAATTAATCTGCTACTCATTACGGGCGCAGCCCGCGCTACAGGCCGAGTAGCCACGTAGTATATACCTAATCATCGTATACTTGTTTCCTGGTGGCCTGTAGTCGGCCACTGCTTAGCAGGCAGCCAGGCAGGCAGCTTCCGACAGTACAGTATGTGCCTGTTCGTGCAGCTTAGATATTGCTATATGTAACGCGCAGTGTAAACTTAGAAGATTAGATATCTCCAGAGTGGCAGCACAACGACGTTCTTTAGGGAACGAGACGGAGTAGGAACGAGATGGCCGAGATCATTCTGAAGCTATCATTGTTCAGATTTTCAGTCTCGGTCATAAAGTCATCATACGTACGTAACTAGAATAGCTACGATTCTACGCGGCCATCAGCGGCCTTTTCTGGGCAAGCGTTCATCAGCATGACGAACTCGTAGCCGCGTTCTTGTTGACAATACTGCGATGGCCAAGAGGCGCGTGGCCAATCCCCCAGGGCACGCAGCAGTCAATTTTCGCCTCAGCGAATCGATGATCTATCATGGTGCGTATCGAACGAAAGCCGTGACAAAACGAAACGAGATAGGAAAGATGATTTTTGGGGAAATGTTCTAACGGTCTAAATGACGGGTTCAATCTTAGTGGAATGTATAAAAGCTAGGTGTACAGGAATCTTGTTTCCTACATAACATAGTAATTATTATTACAATATTATTGGAAATAAAGTTTTTTCGTCTATGTTTTCAAAAAGAAAGGTAGGAACAATTAAAGACATGGGAAATGATTAGAATATGGTCCGAACAAACTCGTGCAAATTCAAAACGTCCCAAAAGTAATAGAGAGACCGAAAAGTATAACCAGACAAAAATAAAAACGATAGCAATAGTAGGTGACAATTAAAATTGCACGATGTCAAATACAATTCCACGCAGCGAGCTGCCAGACGCAACGGCGATCTTTGCACTTTCTCGCCCGGTGGGACGGTCGCTGAAGTGTTCAAATTGTATATAATGATGACTGTATTGTAATTATGTACCATTTTGAAATGCAAAGTTATTGCGAAATAAACAATATATAATTCACTACAATAAGCCTGCGGAAAGTCTACGGCAATTTTTACAGGGTGCATTACCTACATTTCTGCTTGAATCCTAGCGCTGGCTTCTACCTGCTGAATCAGTCAGTCTAGTCCAGACTAACAGTTTTTCCCAAGTCTGACGACGATTTTAGTAAAGTGCGCAAGGTGCGGCCAGCCGACGTCGTTTTCGACATCATACTATGGCTATCTAAGCATATCGTTTAGTAAACTGGCAAAAAAACGGTTGTCTTTTAGAGGGTTTGTGTAAGACGCCCTTAGTTATTTTTTACTGATCGAGACATTGCCTGTTTTGAAACCGATTTAGCTTCACTGCCGCATTCATTTGTAATGGTCGAATGTATTAGATTCAAATAGAGGCGTTCCGCGCCTGAGATATATATCGCGCAGAGGCTTGGAACATATCTATATGACTACTGCTATACATGTAAATTCTATGAGAGTTTTCAAGTGTATGAGATAGAAGATATGCGTAACTGTAAAGGTAGACCAAGAATCGTTTCGTTGTGAACATCCAGGTGTGCCGCTGTTCAGTGATTCTAGTAGGTTTATCAACAAGACGCTACCGCTTACAGCTTGACCGAAGTAGCAACCACTAACGATGCACACTATGTTGACGTGAGCCTGAACTGAGTGGTCCACTCCAAGTTTCCACTGAAGCACATATATGGCTACACAGGTCCCATAAAATATAGAAAGAGGCTGTTAATACATAAAAGTAGGGGCGGAATAAGACTGGTATGCCGAAAAGCCTGCTAAGCCGTCTTTTTGCGATTTTACAACTACACACCAGGCAAACACTTTAGCAACAATTTCAGTTCCTGCGATACGTATTATGTAGCTCGTACGATTTTCCACTCGCACACCAAAGATGCGGTCAATAAAATTTGGCCTCACAAGCTGTAATAGTACTCGCATGTCGTTGTTCTAAAACAGTTGAGAGCGCCAGAAGGTTCGATATCATATATTTTAGAGAGCTTTTTCAAGACTCTTCCCTGAATACCTTCAATCGTATTTGTATGCTTGCACAAATATGGACTTCATACGTGGTGCAGTATAAACTCGTCAACTCGTCGAAACTCGATGTAAATGGTGGGCTTCCTTTACGCACACAACCACCTAGGGGGCACTGAATAACAAATAGGCTCTCGTTGATAGCTAGAACTCGGTATGCGAGACAACGAAATAGGGAAAGGAGAATTGACGGAAAAAAATAAATGCTGGCTACAGCACAATCCACGACCAAATCTGGCGGAAAACATTGAACGAATAGATCAGCGGTTACTTTATGTTGTTGGCAGCGGTGGCGGTGGCGGCAGCCAACCGACTACAAAGTCTGCCGTCCATTAGGGTCGCCGCGGGCGCTTTTGGTCAAAATTCGGCGATTCGACTTGACTTGCTCCATCGATCGATCGAATGGCCTATAGACTAGACAAGACATGCCAAGCAGGGCATGGACAGGGGCCATAGCATCTTAACGTCATCGAATCGTAGATGACGACCAAGAGGCCAAAAACAGGAGGCCCAGCCAGCCAGTCGTCAGTCAGCTTGCCAGAAAGCGGTGCGTGCAAGACAGCAAGAGAGGGAGGGAGAGAGAGAGGAATAGAGACTTCTTAAGGAGATAGACCCGCGTTCTAAACTATAGGGTTGCGGCACCGGTTAAATTCCCCGCACGGCAATCTCCACAGCCTCTGCTCGGTTCTCGATCTCCCGGCAAAGCGACTGCGAACTCTGGACTACTAGACATGATCAGAATGGTTGATCAAAAACTGTTGATAACATACGCCGAAGGTGGAAAAGCGACCTGCATACGCACGGCATAGTGTACGATGATAGGCAGACTTGCCCACGTAGCGAGCTGCCTTAAAACTTTTACTCAAATGCGGAACAACAACTACGATGACGATATACATCAACAAGACAACAATACTGACGGAAACCACTACTAGTAACAACAAAACGCGTTCTTGTTGGGGACGCGTCGTGCCAATGTGTTGGAAACGTTTTACATGGAGCCGGAAAAAAACGGATCTGCAACAGAGCTGCGCGTCCTTCGGCCAGAGACAACCGCTATTGGCGGATCAGTATAGAGTGACGTATACGGTCTCTGAATTAACTCAAACAGAATCGAATCTCGTTCGACAACGACAGCGAGGCAGACACTATCGGTATTGTTTCAATCGTTCCATCCTGCTGAGCAAGCTTAATTGCTCCTCGGAGGTTTGAAAGAAATATACTTGGAAAGGGTACATACATGTCGGGTCATGACGTCGAACCTTTACTATATAGCGTCAGGGCAGCTGCAGTAAATACTACCTTTTGCAATGCCCGCAAGTCACGCTGTAATTGTTTGCAAACGGTCGAAAATCATACATTGTCAAATTTAACACTGCATATCGAAAAGCTTAGAGTAGAGTCGATGAAATAGTGTGCGCAAAATGAGATCGTCATCAATGACGTTAAAGTGCCGACCCACTTTGATATGGGCCCAAACAATGCTGCAAATACCTTCACAATATGAACTACTCCAAGGCATGCAATTTCAATGATTGCAACAAATTTCCTCTGTGAAGACCTTGTTCTACTAAAAAATTGATTTATAATTTATAAGTATTTGTCAAAAAACCTAGAACGAAAACAAACTATGCCACCCATGCTAAACGGACGTTCTACTCACCATTACGTCTATCTAAATTATCAATTTATTTCGCATGCTAGGTAGAGAAAAAGCACTGTGTTTTAATGTACCAAATTATGTGCGTACTATAGATCTGTAATGATTGCCTGTAACTGTAATGCGAGGTTCCAAAGTAAATTTTTCATTTTCAACAAATTTCACTGAGTATTTCACATGTGTCATAGACATTTGTCATACGTGTGCCTACTCTGTATGTCTATATTATGTATGTGTGTGTGTGTGTGTTCACATATGCACGCGTGTTGTCTGTCGGCCTTACGGCGGGCGGCTTTACTGGGTCACCTACCGATTATACAAAAAGGGCTTTTCAAAAATCGAAGTCTTCCCCACCATCCTTGGTATCTTGAGCGGCAGCCGGCCGACCATAGTCGACAGAAGAATTCGATCGTGAACCAAACGACCATAACGATCTCCATCTGCAGGAGGATGTAAGATGCCTTTGCCTCGTACGTATCGATGGTCGCAAACACGCTCAATACGAGGCAGGCAAACACCATGCAGAACCTGCAACACAAACCAACACAAACACCAATACACCGTCGTGTCGTTAGGCCTCTACTACGACTGATTATGATAGCATCGTGGCACTCTAGCTACTACTACTACTACTACCACTACTACTACAATTATTGGCACTACCATTACTAATACACTAACTATCACTGATTAATAAATTATAATTAGTCACACAACTATTATGTTTTTTCATCATTGCGGCGAGCGGCGGCGGCTGCGCCAGTCGTCATCAACGGTCGAATCTCTTTTTTGTACACGGTTACCTATTCTTACCATTAACGCCACAGTCATGGCCACTTTGTCCATGCACAGTATACGACCACTTTGCCGGACCCAGAGCACGGACACAGGGGTACATAAACGGCATACACACGGTACAACTGGGAGCTCTCCTTCTTGTCGCTATAGGTCGTACAATCGACAACGATAGATACGTCAATACTAACCGCATGTTAGTTTCACTTGCAAATAAAATCATTTCTCATCTTCAAATAAATAAATATCTGTACATTTAACAGTTCCACGTCTATATTTGGAACAGAAATGAGCTAAATGGAGACGAAAACACATACGACACGAATCGATTTAAAATGTATCAATAAGCAGAGCTCTGTATTTTAGAGAAAAGAAAAGCGTCATTAATGGTATAAATTGTTTTCACAAATTTTTAGTTTGTAAATTGATGGTGACTTAGCAAACTGCTGTTAAAAAGTCGAACATATAAACGAAAAAAAAAAATACAATTTGCCGATGTTACACTTTTTTGACAAACCGTTTCAATGTGAATGCTATGCGCAAACCATATTATGTATTTGGGCTGTCAATACTTGCACGCTTTGCGATACTGCCAGAGGCTCCAATCTAGTGCTATTGATGATCAGGTCAGGTTTTGAAAAGCTATTGGAATGAGCATTTTAATGAGAAATAGCTATTCGCATACAGATGTGCAGGTAGTCCTGGTGGCTTGCTAATGTAAAAATACACACACGGGCGTTATGTCGCAATAGGCTAAAGTAATTCACCTATAGGGCACCGTTCGACTGCTGCGATTTTGTTGAAGCACAGAATTGCCTTAAGCGCTTCACCGCGGCGAATTCGGACAGCTCAAAGCATGGTTTGCCCCTTTCTCGCTCTTCCCCCACCTCCCCAGCATAAATTTCCACATTGTGGGCAAAAGCAATTTTTAGCAATTAGATTGCAACGCCTTCTTTTGCTTCTTCTTCCTCTTTGAAGGTTCAATTCCGAGTTTCTAGAACGCAGAACTTTAATATTTGCCCAACTAAGTTGCTTTTTGTTTGTTATCGATTATTTTGTGGCTGGAAAATCGTTTCCGCGAAATTAAAATGGTGATGCATCTAGATTAAATCTGACTTTGTGTTTGCTCTGCACAGTGGAAAATACCCGCCGGCAAATCAAACGGAGGAAAAGTCAAATCACTTAAATTAGACATCCACAAAAGGTTAAGGCAAGGAAACAACGCTGTGAATTCAATTCAGTGCGACTTAGTTGGGAAAGTAGTGGATTGACGATCAACCCAACTGAGCAAGAGTCTGTTTATATATATATATATATATATATATATTGAACGGACCAGATTTTTAACGTGCGCAGATGATATTGCTATATTTGGGTAAATAACTGGTTGATTAGACAAGATACTCGAATGGAACAGGGGAAAAGGTATAGCATTTGTAAACAAGTTTGCCTATTTGAGAATCACCAGTTTGATGACGGGGATTTGCTTTCGCTCGTATATACAGAAAAGAATGGGAATCGGCAATAAAGAGCCCGCAGATGTTATCTTTGAATGCGGCAGTGACGCTGTTCAAGCTCAAGGTGGCACTATTAACTACCGACGTGACACAACGGCCTACACTTTCGGCCTAGAACGTATCCCTCCCGATTATACCAGATCGACAAAGATCGAAAAATGTTAGCTGGTGTATGATCGGGAACATCTGCCGCTCCCACTAAGTTGTCACACGAAAACTAAACGAAAACTAAAGAAAGCTCGACAAAGAACAAACGTGGTGAATGTTTTGGCTGTTTCGTGCTATTTTGTCTTCCGTTAGGTGTCAAGCACATACGAGGAGTGGCCGCGGCGGCAGCAGCAGCAGCAGCTTCACCGATAGAAGCTAGATAGTCTGCGTATCAGACGCAACTGTGTGGCAAGAAATGTAGGTCCCCATTGTCTTGGGGACCGTGCGTATTGATACGGCGAGATGCCAGCGATGGCTACTGACATGCTGCTCCCGCTGTCGGCCTACGCATCCTTACACGGAGAAGGGGGTTACCAGCAGCACGTCGAAGTTGTGAAGACGCGGGCGGTCTGCGATCTGAGTTGAAACCTGCTGAAACCGTCAGCTACCACTGGCGCTACTGGCTGCAGTACCGCTGCAGTCGGTTTTAGCTTGTCGCCTTTTTATTTTTTCCCGCGCTTCTCTCCTACTGCCTCCTTACGCCCCTGTCTGTCCGCGTTTGCCTCCCTCGCCCTGTTCGCTGAGGCCATCACGTTACTCCAAGTCCGCGGCTCGCTGGCCCGCTGGATTACCCGCCAGGCTGCTGCTTAGGGCGCCGTCAGCAGCTCGCGTGACCCGAGTCTCTTAGAGAGCTAGATACATCCGCCTCCTTCCAGCACGTCGTCCTATCGCGTTCTCCTCAATGCCGCGCAAGGTCTTGTCCCCCCCTCCCGGTTAACTCGAAAGCTGGCTCCTCGTCCGGTCAACCCCACCGCCCCACTTTCCCGGTCTCCGGCCACCGTCGTCGTCGTCCGTCGTTCATCGAGGCACGCTGGGACATCGCCGTCTTCGTCTGGCTCTGCGCTGGCTGTCATGGCGCGACAGCGGCGAATAGGAGCTGGCTCCACAAACGCTTTTTTCTATAGATACTACTCGATTTTTAATGCAGCACCCTCAGCTTACTCCGCGGGGGTTCAGTTCGGTAATCGAGAGCTGGCTGTGGACGCTCGAGGCAAAGGGCCGCTGCAGGACCGCAGCAGGCGCTGAGCACAAGCAGCGCACGATCTCGATTACGATACGCACTAATGGCTGCTGCTTGATGGCAAAGGAGTGAAGAGCGTGGTCTTGCCTAACCAACAAAACGGATAGTACCAATAGCCGGGAAGGACAGTCGCGGTACCAGCGACCATTGCTACGCCAGTATGCTATGGGCTACTGCGATGATACCGAACCGCGCCGAAAACGCCGCCGATAGTCCCCACCACGTAGAATCTGCGCGGTAACGGCAACATCGAAGGAACGACAAAACGAGCGACGTTAGCATCAGCGCGCGTCTTTGCGTCATCGTCATCTTGCCGAACTCTTGCGAAAGTGGCTAGACTAAAGTCTCCATCAAACACGAGCAAGAGAGCAGCGAGAAAGGGCCAGTGAGTGGGCTATACGGATTTAGCCACCCACTCGCTCGCGAAGACAAAGAAACAGAGAAAACAGCTTGGCCGACCAGGCAACTGCATTGTCAGCCTGTCAGCCCCCCACCAGAACGCCTCTTCTCTCATACTTTCACCACTACCCCCCATCCCTTCCCTTTCTTTGCTATTGCTGCTGCTGTTGCGTTTTCCTGAGCGCGCAAGAGCTGAGGTCAACGATGGAGTAGTAAGGCCCTTTAAGGCAGCAGTACTGGCGGCAGGAATCTCACCAGGGTCGGGTTCACCAATGGGAGGGCAAAGATGGATGGGCATAGCATCACCAGCATTGCCCAATGCTTGAATTTTGCCACAGATGAATCAAATACGGACTTCAAGCACTGCGTTAAAAAGCGCGCTATTAAGTCCCGATATATATATATATATATATATATATATATATATATTTACATTTTCACAAACCCCGCTTCAAAGCCATAATTATATTGTCTTTTTATCCACTTGCTTAGTGACCAAATGTAGTAAAAGAGCCAGGCTCGATTTCTTATGAAAATGCAATGTTAGTCTTATATATATATATATATATATACATATACATATTAGCATCGCATACTTATAAGAAACTTATAATGACAAGCATATGATTAAGGAATGGGAGTGTGGAAAATTGTACGAAACAAATTAGCGACTATATTGGCAAAGATTTTTCACCTTCAGATTCTATGCAGCAGCGACGAGGGACGGCCTCGCTAGATCAGTTTGGCCATGTGCAAGGTAGAAACCTTCCTTACCTGCTCCGTAAGGTTGTGCGCTGCACAACTCTAAGGGTTAGCGGGAAGCGGTCAATAGACCGTTCTGATGTCAAAAAAGTGATCAGCAACGTTGGCCAGCTATATATATATATATATATATATATAATTCAACACCATATAGCATGGCGGATATAACAATGTGCTATATATTTAGTGTCGGAAATTAACAATTACATGCCTGCCTATAGTGACAGTGAATAATATCTTCCGCTGCATGGTCTATACTTAGGATCTTAACTGTTATTATGACTAAGGCCAGCCTAGCGTAAAGGTGTCTGTTATCGTGTTCTTGTAGTGCCAACAAGGTAATAATAATTTACATAATGTCGTATAGAGAGAAAATAAGACAGGCGAGTAATGCATATTTTGTTACTCGGCTTACCGCCTATCCATTGATGCCAAGTGGGCAAATCGCAGGTAAGTCCAGATAAGTGTTATATATATATATATATGGGAAGGAAGACAGATGAAGAGAAACCGTTAACCACCGTGCCCGCTGTATTATGTTGGGCCGTTCTGTGGTCTCAATCATAAATTATTAGGGTTGGCACATGTTTATCAGTCTCGTTTCCGACTGTAACTGTATTTTTCCCTTGTCTCTGTCCCTCGCTGGCAATGCCTTTACTTCAGCCGGGGGGGGGGGGGCTCTATTTGCCCTTATTTGCAGTACACTATGCAGGCGTCGTGTCGTATTGAGTTGTTCGATCGATGTGGATGCTGGACGGACGTCGTTTGTTGATCGTCGTATAAAGCCCACACTATCATCTCTTATTCAACTGTATCTACGTATCTCGCCGCACGGACTCGGACGATCACATCGTCAGCGTACAGTAGGTACGTATCAACCCAGGTTAATAAGCAAGTCCTGGTACGTATATACCACTACCACGACTACTTCTACTACTCCTACTACTACTACTACTACTACAGTAAGTAGGCGTGTAACCAGGCGACGTGCGTATAGCGGCGGCCATATCGTCGTATTAGCCGTCGTCGAGCCAAGACTACATGCTAGTCTCGGCGCCCCGGACTCCCGGATTGCTGGTCGATGCTGCTGTCTTCGATGCTTCTTTGCTCGTTCAGCGTTGCCCGAGGCAAGACGAGGCAGATGTGTCGGCTGCTTCGATTTCTGCGTGCTTTTTTTTGCGTTCTTTTTCTCATCTGTTTTCCTTCCGTCTGCCTGTGTTGCCGCCAGGAGAACTGTGTGGCCATAGAGGTTTGTTAATGAAGCCGGCGGCGCCTTTTGCAGAAGCAGCAGTAACAAGGGGTGGCAGTACTCTAACAGCCGAGGCCAGCTTGCACCATTGGATCAGTTTTATTATTATGATTATTATTATTATTATTATTATTATATTATTATTATTATTATTATTATTATTATTATTATTATTATTATTATATTATTATTCTTAGTATTATTATTATTATTATTATATTATTATTATTATTTATTGTCATTCAGTTATTACAATTGTGAGGTATGAACGTTTATGCCAGGTTGATCCTGCTCCGGTCGCTTTCTGTCAATTCATGGCGCCTATGATGGAAGCCACATTTCCTCTACAAACGGCCAAAGACATCATCTGTCTTAAAAACATGGCCTCGCGTCGATCGCCTGTAACTTCAGCTATGCGTTTCCGATATCTTTCAGGATTTTCGCTGTACCTGAGCTGATGGGGTCGAGCGTCTCTAATCTAATGGGTACAAAGTGGTAGCTTCTAGATAGCTCGAGATACTTCCTTCGTTTTTCAGAATCCGCGCGCTCGGCTACCGATCCCGACTCAACGGCGCTGTGGTGTAAATACGATAAGGCCGCCGTGCATGAAACCGTTAATTTACAATTATTTACACAATTATTATTATTATTATTATTATTATTATTATTATTATTTATTATTATTATTATTATTATTATTATTATTATTGTTACAATTGTGAGGTGTGAACGTGTACTCCTTGTCCTCTCCTAGCTCCTAAATATCATTCCATGGAACCGACAATAAAGCCGGCGTTTCCTCGGCACACTGCAAGTCGACAGCAGTTGCCGTAAAATTCGCCTTCGCGCCGATTCCCTGTGAGATCTGTAATCCGTTGGCCCAGCTCACTGATGAATCTCTTGGTTCCCTTGCTTACCGGACCCATTGTTTCCCATAGATATTGGCACTACTATGTAACTTGTCTTCAGTTTTGATACTTGCGTTTTTTTTCCCATTATCTGCGCGCTCGGCAACCCATCCCATCTAGTGAACTGTGGCGTATATACGAGGGAGCCACTGTACAGGACACTGTAGCATCCCATACCAAGCGTGTGCCGTTAGCTCATAGCGGGATTGTTACACACCGTCGGGCCTTTTGTCGTCATGAAGTCCTAATCTGGGCTCGAGCATGCTTGGTATACTAGCTCTGCGTAAGGCTCTTCTTATAATTGCATTGATTTCAGCGTGTATTGAAACTCTACCATGGCTTTTGATGCAGCTAGAGGGTCCATCCTCATTACTGTGGTACCACATGCGCGGCAACTGTACGGGTTGCAAACCGGGGCACCTATTCGAAGCTGTTACCATGCGGAATAAGGAGGGATCTTCGCAGTCGCCATGTGCTGAATTTAACTGGCTGCGCGCCAGGCGTGCATAATTTATACGCTCCATTCTTGCACTGCATTTAGGTACATTATTTGACTTCTGCGACTATTCGGTCGCACTATAAAAAAAAGTGGCCGAAAACAGCAGGGCCTCTTGCCGAGTTCCATCTCCAGAAATGGGTCAATTTCTCCCAAGGTAATCGTCTAGCTCCCGTTCAGTTCTCGGGCAGTCGACCTGCATTTTTGAGTTTTCACTACCCCTTTTGCGGCGTGGTCTGTCCTATAGCTACTGGTTACTACAATGCTTTCCTGGCATATATTTGTTGTGTTCGAAAGTCTCCCGCGTGTTGTATGGGTACGCATTCAGAACAGGATGGCACAGAACGACGGATGTCACGCTAATGTTCCTTGCTTGGTCATTCCCTCCGTCTGAAGGATTTGTTGAACAGAAAGCGAAAAACAGCGTGAAAACTAGGTGAACTCCAAACAAAATTGCTTGCAAGATCCCAGATAGGCCAAACACAACAGGAAAAAAATCTATTTTCTAGCCCTTTAAAGGACTTGCCTAAAACACACACAAGCACCCACCTAGGAAAGTCCAACCGTAGTTGGTTAGGACCTAGTATTTACCCTAAGTACGGGTTCGAGCCACACCGTTGCACCGTTTGTGTCCGTCTTAGGTAACAATGGGAAAGCGGTCCCGTAGACGCAAAAATGTTGGCTGAGGGTCAGCTCGAGGAAAAGGACCTAGTGTTTGTCCTAATTATGGCCGTACTCGTTGTAATGGTCAACTACAATGACAACACCCCCACAAATACAAAAAATCTGTCTATAATCTGCGTGTTGACTGTGTCTCGTCTTTGTTATTGTCGACGTTGGCTAGCGTCACCCAGTTGTGGCCATCTGGGTGCGGACCACCTTTTTTTTTTACAGGGGCTAGGAACAAAAATGCATAACGCACACCTTTTTGGTCTGGTATGTGGGACTCTCAAACCCACTAAAAACCTGTGACCCCCCTAACCTACATGACCGGGACTTGTGGTATTACTTCAGTGGTGCCGACCCCTAATGTGACCCATGTTGCGGTGTGTCTGGACGACTGCGTATTTTGACAGCGTCAATCGATCTAGCTAGGCGACGCCGTGATGATGGCCAAGATGTGCGACCGGCGGTCACAACGCCGGCGGTAACGCGAGAACGATGCTGGCCGCAATCTCCACGCTAAGGCTAGTGAGTGGCGGTTTTCGCTGCAGGCTAAAAGGCCACTGAAATATAGGCGTGGTGCTCTCCGTTACCGCGCACACACACACACA
>QVRM01003852.1:0-60993 GCA_003439945.1 Dermanyssus gallinae | reverse complement strand
ATGTTCGACCCAAGGATTTCACCAAGTTGGCGATCAATGTCGTTGCCGGTTCTGCTCGCAGATATGCGCTAAATTGCTCGCAGCGAGCTGCCAGACGCATCGGCGGTCTTTGCACTTTTTGCCCAGTGGGACGGTCGCTGAAGTGTTTAAACTGTATATAATGAATGAATTGTACTGTAATTATGAACCATCTTGAAATGCAATGTTATTCGAAATAAATATATATATATATATATATATATATATATATTAAGTAGCCCCATGGCATCAGCCGTCCTCAGGGCCCTTGCTATGTGTCATTAATAGACGCAGACGTGGTCGACGACCTTCACTGAGGGCGCAGGATAGAACGTTCTTCGTTTCTGATTTTGTTGCAGCCAAGTTTTTTTGGCTGCAGTCTCGTTGACGCGATGCCATAAAAAAACCGGTTCACAAATTTGGCTTGTTTGTATTTAGGTTTTCCAAGACCGACTGTCCGTCACTATAGCTACGTTTGCTTTTTGCTCCTAAAACTTGGATACAGTCATCAGAAAACAGGGCATATTGTTTTTTTCCTAAATTCCCCACGAAGATAATTCCGCATCGGATTGACCTTGTATAGAATACTCATATTGCTCTAGCAGTATTTATAAAAAAAAATATAATGATTTAGACAGTGATTAGAACCTATAGTGTTGCTGTTGCTGTCAAATGTAGTAATTATACCGTTCGCTATTTAAATGTAATTTAATGAAGTAAATTTACCTGTACCCTCTATTGCGTTACAACTATTTCCATATGGGACGAGTGTCCTGAAAATGAAACCATATGAACGCATATTTGTATAGGAACTTAGGGATTTCGAAGATAAGATGACTGCGCGACTATAGATCGACATACATCATTTTTGCTGCTTTTAGACAAACGGAGGGCTTCCCTCATTCAGGAACTTACCCCTTCTTTATATTATTTTAAGTAGGCCCAGGGTACTGGTGACTAATAGCTAGTTTCTCCATTAATGTAGTTTAAGCAGCAGTCCAAAGGTAGTCGACAAAAAAGCGGCGAGTCGATAATATTTTTTGTTCGCAGCATAAGCTATACCCTGTTTGGGAGTACAGCATACCCCCTCTGGTTGAACACTCATTGCCTCATCGCTGCAGCAGCAACTGCTGTGAACACGGCCTAAAATTTGCCAGTTTTTGTACACCAGCTATGCTCAGGCGGTATATCACTCCTTCAAAGAAATAACAGTGGTCCTGACGGTATAGGTTAAACTAAGCGACGATAATATTATGCGTCCTGTGGCTCCGAACCTGCTACATTTGCTCAAAATAGCAAAACTAAATCTAAATACTTTTTATGCACTGCAATGTATTTACTGTATACTATATATGCACTGCAATGTATTTACGATGGGGTTCGTGACCCAGACCGGCCATTCCTAAATTGGTTTTCATGGTTTCCAATATAAACAAAGTGAATGCCAGAGTGGACTAAGAATCGACAATGATCGAAAAAAAATAAGGAGGGGCACAGAGGTCTCAATACAAGAAGATGGTGTATTACTATCCAACCCCATTAAGTTAAAAGTTTAAGTTTATTTATGTCAATGGATTTCACACAGGTAGATTTCTAGTGAAGCAAAGACTACTTACTAGAACGTGTTAATAGCGATGATCTGATTGATCCTTTTGGTATCGGTATACACCTGCACTGCCGCTTTGACAGTAGAATTCTAATGTGCAAAATATCCGGGCACAATACCATAACGAGTATCCATATCTGGGTCGTAATATCTGTTGTGATGCGACGGAAACAAGTATAAAGCTGTCTGTTTATGGCCTGGCAGGTCAAGTGTATCACATTTAATTACTAGACGTATTGATCGCTCGTGGACGTTGTATAAGTATATACAGAAGGGGACGTGAACTTTGCACCGATTGCAAGACACTAATTATTAGACACCTCTCCTTATTGTCGCGGCTGTCAGTTATTATGACACTTATAGAGCGTGCGTGCTTGACAAAGTATAAGCGCCTGTCTTATCAAACAAGATTTGTCACGAAGCCACTCGCAGCTTAAGTTTTGCATTTAGTCACTGTTTGTTAAGCTTAAGGCTATTTCTAGAAAATAAGAAGATACGTTGACGGTAGGGTATGTGGCGGCGTGGTCTAAGGGATGCTATTCATGGTTGTCATTTACCGGGGTATCGCCAATTCGACTCTTGTTGTTGATGGAACTATCTATGAGCGATGCTCATTGACAATAGATGAGAAGCCACTGACAGCCGCTGAGAGTCAGCGGCCATGCTGCCACAAGGACTGTTGGGGCCACCCAAAAACTCAACATGCCCGGTCCTCGGTGCATTAGAGATATGCCTCCGGATGAGTTTAAGGCCCGTAGGGAACGGACGATGGTCTAGCGTTAAAAACAAAAACGTGCTAATTCGAGGGTAGACAACATTTGTCAGATCTCTGAGTTCTCGGCAAAGCAGAAAGCGGCTTATCGCAATTGTTCAAATGGCTATACAGAATATGGACATAACATCGACAATTAAAATGCTGTGCACTTCTATCAAACAGTATAAAATGGATAGCAAACCAGCACTGAGGTTTCGCACAAGTTCTCTAGTACTCTAGGAACAACTCTTAATCCTGGCTGCTTTCGCTGGTGGCGTTGGCCCCAGTAGCCTCCTAGATGTCTGGTTTTCCATTGATCTAATGTGAGAGGGAAAAATAATCTCATTTTAAAACCTATTAACACTCAGTTATAACTCGCATCGGTCAGGCCCTTTCCGGGTATTGCTAGTGTGGCAAGACTGCTATTCTTGAAAAATGCCTCCGTTTGAGAAGGAACATTGTCAACATATCCAATTCTACAAGCGGAAAGCATCACCCAGCTCCAGGCGTTTACTAGTAACTTTCGGAGAGTTTTCTCCTCTGAGCAGCCTCATCGGGCTGTGTCATATTCGTCATTCCCGAGACTTCGTCGTCAGAGCCTTTGAAAAGAGGTCGTCGCAAAGCTTGCAGATACGCCCGCACCGGTAATTGATATGGTTACGTAAGTAGACCTGCTAAAAGAGCTCAGACCTCATATTTCAGCGCTTGGCTTTTTATCGTCCGAAAGCATCTGTATATGTTTTATTGCTTGCTCCAATACCCCTAAGAGAATCCTAACTAAGGTATGATCAGGATACAACCAAGAGCTAATTTCGGCTATTCTTGGTCATCATTTAGCAGAGTCTCCCAAGCCTGGAAGCAAGGAAGTCAAGCCTATCTTCTAAATCCCAAAACATGCCGACAACATACTTACGATGACCCACAACTTCGCGCCGGCACTCTTCTACCACGAAAAAGCAATAAACAGTAAGGACACTTGCCTCCTACTTGTTAAAGACGGAACTCTGCTAAAGAAAATAAACAAGGCGACTCTTCGAAGCTTGTTTTGCTTTCTTGTAGTTAAAAAAGCTAGTAGAATTACTTAGGTCTGGTCTGAATATGTAATATCTTGATAATATGCATGTAATACCTGACTGTATACCGCCTTCCCGCCATAAGAGCCAAATATTATAGCCTAATATGTACAAAGCTTTCTGGATTTTCGCAGAGTACGATTGAATCCACGCAAATTAAGTGTCTATATCTAGGTTCCTCTCTGCTTCTCGAGAGCGGTAGAGCGTTTTAAGAACATTGACGTAATTGGGAGATGTCAGCAGGTCGAAACGTCCTCTCCTGGCTCCTCGTCGAATAGAGGGGCTGTCCTTGAGAAAACAGACAAGTCGGTTGCGGGCTGAGCGATGAAGGCCCAGGACTTTTATGAGGTACGCTGCCTTTAGGCTATTTAGATAACAGTTGCCGAACAGACAATTTATCTTTTTGTAGTCATTGCTATCAGCGCCTTTCTGCATGCTTTTTTGATGTGTTGAAGAAAAGACCGGCCGTTCGACGTTAGAAGCAGCCCCAAGTAAGGAGACTTACTAACGTAAAGTAGGCCGAAAGCGGCCAAACGAAGCCAACCGTTAGCAGCTAAGCACCCGCCCCTTCTGAATTTTATGGCTACTGTCTTTGCCAGATTTACGGTCAGTCCAAGCTCAGACGTGGCCGCATAAAGTCTGGCCTGTTAAACCTGAAAGCGACTCTTTCCCTAGATAGCGAGATTGTCTGCGTATAATATCACGTCTACCAGATTTCTCAGAGCCCGAATATTCGCAAGTAGATCCTTGATAAGAATTGAGAAAACTAACGGGCCAGAGTTTGCAGAATAGTGTCTCTGAAGGCTAAGGCGAAAGCGGCATTTAAATCGACGAATACGGCGCACAGAGGTTGGTGCTTTGTTGGAGCCTCTCTGCTGGCCTTTAGAAAAGTGACGCATATCGGAATTGGTAAACTGCTTTTGTCGAAAACCGTGCTGTTCAGTAGTGGGTTGGGTCACATTTTTAGAAATGATAAGCAGTGTAGCTTTGAGGCATTGAGACGGGATCATTTCAGGACGGAAGCGTTCGTTAAACAGTGCCTTTCAGCATAGAACCAAATAAAGTGCGCTTTTTGGATGTTCATTTCTTTCTTGATTGGGGCCGGCTGGTTTGTTGTTCTCTAAACCCTTGAGAGTGAGGATCACGTCTTCCACCGTGAACCCGGTGTCAAGGCGCTGTATTTTGCTGAGAGTGACCTCATACCAGGCTGCAAGATCAAGCAGAGTTCTCTGGCTATGGACTCGCTGGCGTTATTATTGCTGCAAGGTAATTTATTAATTAAGAAGAATTAAGCGGGCAGGGAGTGAGGTAGGTGTTTAAACTTTCAGAGACGGAAAGTTTCAAATTTTTCGAGATGCTTTAATTTTCGAGTAGCGTAAGTGGTGTCATAGCGAGGTAAGCCCCCACTAGGCGCCACGGACGTGAATCCGTTGTAAGATGACTGAGGACTTTATCACATCTGTGAGATGTTGAGCGTACGCCTCAACATCAATAGATACTGGCACGGGTAGAAGTTTTTGGATGCGCCGGTGAAGCGCCTTCCTTTTTAAGTTTTGTGGCAACGGCCTTTGCCTATTGGTAAACAATACCAGATATTGTAGCTGAAGGTCTATTTGCAATTTGATATGAGCACCCTTTTTCAGCGAGTGGTTAGTCCCAAAAATGTTCATACTGTGTACCTTCACGTTTATTGCGAACACGTCCATAACAGAGATTCCATTGTGATTGATGACGGCTGGGACAGGCGGACTGACGATACACCCGAAGTCTGATTTTCTGGGGTTATTGTGCGGATCGAAGTGGGCCGATCTAGGCGAGCGTTGAAATCTCCACAGACCACAAACGGGGCTGCGGCAGGCACTCCGCGTAAGCCGCTAAGAAGTTCCTCCACATTGTCAAGGTCGACTCTTTTTTGGGAGGACGAACATGTGCTGTCACGATGCGTATAATTACGTTGTGACGTTATCTTCGGCGAATGCCACATAGAGGTACCCGACTCTATCACTACGAAAAATGGACTTTCTTTTTAGGCCAGGAAGTGGATAGGGTAGAGGCAAGGCAAATCGAACGCTTTAGTGGCCCATGTCTCCGTCAGCACTACATACTCGTATGTATACGCCCTCCAGAGATGTCGGAGAGAGGAGTGATACGAGTATCAGCACCCTCGCAGTTCCATAGAGCAATTCTTAGTGATTTGGTTTGAACCGATCCCTGTTTCGTACATGTATGCGACCATTGCGTTGAAATGCAGCGTTTTAGGGCGCAGGGGACCTGGGCGTGTTATGCCTCGAGGGCTTATGTAAAAGACGCCTTTAGGGAGGGCGGAGATGGGGCACGTTATCCTCCCTACGTTCCGCTGGCCTGTCGCTGGGTGGATTTGGAGGATTCCTGTTCGGGCCTGGGCACGCTAGTGTAGATCAAACTCTAAAAGCGTTAAACTCATCTGAGCATGCGAGGTCTGGCTGCTCAAGTGGCGTTGATTTAAAGGTCCACGGTGTCGACTCCACGACTGTTGCCTCTGCCAGCCCACTGTTTACCTTTGTTTTAGTCTTCACAATTTAAAAAAGATTAAATTTCTCTGGGTACAATAGCAGCGATATTACCTGCGATTTCGTCTTTATAACTAAATCGGCCACTTAGAACGACTTTACGCTCGGCGAGTGTCAGCGGGAACGCTGAGAAGATGATCTTGCCCATATAGGCTTTTCTAGCAAGGCCATCGTTGGCTGCTTTGCAGTCTGCGGAGAATAGAGGCACAGACAGCACGTGGAATTTGGATTCAGGGTGATTACGCTTCAGTCTTGCACCGAAGCTTCTACAGCCTCTCTATAATAGACTGCACATCCATCCTCGGTGTTGAGCGTACCCATATCGGTGTATCTTTAGAAAAGAGATCTCACAGTGCTGGACTCAACTTAACTAAGCGATTTCCCAATATTAACACTGTCCTATTCGGCCGTCGAGTACGAGCTTGAGTAAAGCTCTGATTGGCGCCAGGCGGCTCTGCATCCAATGCGGGCACAGGCACCAACATCTGTGATTTCTTCACCTCCACTAAATCCTGTTTCATAACACACAAACGATGAAACAGAATGGAGCGATGCACACCACATCGCTCCATTGCTGACGGAACACGTATCCGAACAGTTTATAAAACGTTTGATCGACCAATCTGCACCCTCCACACCGCACACTCGGCAGAGCCACTGGGTTGGCGCGCTTACACTCGGGTCCGTTTTGTCAGTGGCCATGCATCCAGCATGAAACACTCTGCCACATCAAGAACAACATTTAAAGAGACCGACTTTAACATTTTCTGCACATCTTGCGCATACTTTAGCTTTCGGGCTGAATAACCGAATGTCACTGGCACGCGGCTCTAGGTCCGGTGACAGTTGAGATTTCTGTCATACATGTTCGCTAAAGATAAATGTTGGCTATAAATGTTCAAAGCATGTTTTTGCTGCTGCTGTTTATTTTGTGGTTTTGGGTTGCTCTCACAATATTCTGTTTAGCATGAGCCTAGGTTGGTAATTGCAACGATTTTTAATTAGCGGGACGAGGCGGTGGGGGAACACAGATAAATTACAGAGAGATCGTAAGAGCAACCGATGAGTAAGACAGTGGCACTAATTTAAGCACAAGAACAAAATTAGCCGATTAACACGCGACAAGTGAAGTCGCCGTATCTCTTGATGACGTGAACGGCTGTACGAGCCGTTTGGCGCTGGAGTTGCTACGGACGCCAGGACAGGATTGAAGTAAAGTTCCGGGCCTCTCAATCAGAATCCGTCGTCATCCGGATCCATTGTACGCTGGAGGTCAAAGTGGCCCCTCTTCTGCGTGGCCTGGATCGAGAAGTAATTTTGTCCGGATCTCGCTTGGACGTTCCGAGCCTCGTGTGCGCCATGAGGACAGCATGGTCACCCGACGTTAGACGGTCGCCATACTATCGCCATGCTAACGACCTTCTACAGCGTTACAGCTTAGGACAGCCTAAGGCGACCAACCCAATAAAGGAGCAGGTTCATCTGCAACAGTTTAACGACTTTTTGACAAAAGTCTTTAACGACGTCTTAATATCCATCTCAAATGAAGCTCAGAATGCTGTGTTAATTTTAGGGCTGGTCGCCGTATCAGCGGCGCACAAATCAACTGATATGGCCCACCTCTCACTCCCAGACGATGCCTATTATCAAGTAGCTCGCAAATCTCTTCACCAAGATGAATCTCCTTTTCGATCTGGCAGAATAGAGCCCAGCGTCCCAGGAACGATGGTTTACAAAAACATAAGAAACTTTTATAGGCATTCATTGGTGCGGTAGCGGACGGCTCCAAAACGGTTAACTGCCTTGCTCTTCTTCGATCTTCAACGGGGACCTGCCTACTTCCGACTATGGTAGGTACATTAAAGCGATATTTCTTAAGATTTGCAGACTTGCCTAACAGTCCAAATAAAATTTAATATAAGAGCAACTTACCCGGCGAAGAGGTACTCGTTCACGGTGGCGTTTACAAAGAGTGTTTTCTTTTTGGGAACAATCCCTTGTTTTCCTCCGTCCGAATAATAACGTATAGCCCTAAAATTCGCGGTTGTAATTTTATCGTTAAAGCTGCCGTTTGACATATTTGGCTCGAAAAATAGTGTTTGCGTTGCGGAAAATTCAAGGGTATCATTTGTAATGGATGCTTTCTTTTTGTTGGTCACTATCCTGGGAAAAAACAAGGCAAATAGAATTTTAATAACGTAAATAACTTCACATATTCATATATGAAGTCATATATAATTTCACTATAATTGAAAGTAATAGTGAGTTCATAGTAATAGGTTCTACATTACACCCCACAGCGCGACATAGCTTTATCATTTCAGCGTTAGTATGCGAGCAAGCAGCTACGTTCCTTATAAGGAACACCGTCAGAAGCTAGTCACCATGGCTAGTCATGATTGTCATTTACCGGGGTGTCGCCGCTTCATACCCAGTTGTTGATTGATATTTTTCATAATTCTTGTTGAGAATAGATAGTAAATCGTACCGCTGACATAACATATCCGCTTATGGGGGCTTATAAGAGCCATGTCCGTCGCGGCTTTAACGCCTATTTATAGATGTAGGTTAAACGTTAGTTGAGGTGTCAGGTTTACTCGAGGCAAATGTACGGATAAAAGACACCCGTTATAAAGGGAAGTTGAAGTTACAACTTCTCTGAATTTTGCAAGAATTACAAAGTCGTCCGCGTGAAAAAGCATGTGTGTAAAACATACGCCAGGAACTTGCTAAGGCACCTGCCATATACAGTACATACAGGAGCGGGCTAGCGGAGTAGCTTCGCGCTTGAGGTATTTTTGGAGACACTTTAGTTGCCTGTTGATTCTTTCCTGCAGATTTGTCGCAATGTTTCACCCTTATAAGATAAGCGACCTGCATGTCCAGTAAAAATTTGCACCGAACCGAGCCAAACCAATCCGAAAAAGATTGTTTGCATCGAGCCGAGCACCTTTGTGCATTAAGTCCAGCAGGACGTCTCGCGGTACGTAAACAAATACATCTTTGAAAATTGACAAAGGCTGCGCACGCCGCCAACATTCGATGCAGAACTTCTCCCACGTGATCAAAAAGAATTCTATATAGTCTTCGGTATGTCTCACTGCAAAAAACTTGTCAATATCTTTAAAAACGCATATCACAGAAGTTTCTTAGTATTTTTTTAATTAAGCTACCGTTCCGTTGAAGTCAACAATAGGCGTTCGTTCCATCATCGGGTTCCTCCATCTGGTCCAAGCATGTATTGCAGAAGAATGTTGGTATCGTAATAGAAATACTTTCTGCTTCCATTTTATTCTCGTAAGATACTTGAACAAGACCCACTGATTTTTCGCCGCGCTATGACTGTATAGCTGTGTGGACCTCGAAGAGAAAACCCTCGATTGTATAGGTCCTATTGGTTTAAAGGACTGCAAAGGAAACAAATTGCAAGTTTCAGAAAACGAACTTTGTATAATTGCAAAGATTGTACGAAAGCAGGTAAATGTAAGACAAGGATGTGGTGTGGATAAAGAAAATGGAATATGAGTGTTTTGTAATCATCAGGACCTTACGGCTCGATGGCAGTAAGCGTTTGCTTATGTAAGGCTACTAACGAAACGACAAAACGATGCAATCCCTGCAAATTTAGGCCCCACTTTGCGTTCTCAGGAATATCGTGTTAGCGTCTTATATTGCTGATTTGTTAGGCATATACATATCGAGATATGTATATCGCATATATAAGGCATATACAGATCGAGATATGTCGGATTCCTCGTCCTGGAGAGGTATATCGAATAAAAGTGTGTGTTTACAAGCTTCTATCCACATTACTAGTCCGCCGCCTCACTCCTTTCCTTAAGTTCAGAGGAGTCCTTCCTAATAAACAACATGGATTTAGGACGGGCAGGTCGACGGTTTCGGTGTGCCAAAAATTGACGGAAGAAGTGCAATCGACGCTAACAAGGCCCGGACGGCCTCTTTATATTATCTTCGTGGATTTTAAAGCAGCATTCGATTCAGGATCACGCTCGATAGTACTAGAGGAGTTCGCGAAATCTGCTGTACCACCTAGGATACTAGAACTCTTCAGAGCCATTTTGACAGAAGAATATGATCTCAATCGACGACGGGGTAGTAATACGCAATAGTCTCGAGCAGACTACGGGCTTCGCACAGGAAGACAACATCAGCCCGCTACTATTCGCGGTCCTCATAAGCGATCTACCCTCACGGATCACCACAAGCCATCCGCTCGTCAATGTCATTCTGTACGTTGAAGATTTGGTGATGTTCAGTATGAGCAGACACCACTTGCAACAAGCAATAGGCACAATGTCGAGGTACGTCAGCGAGGTTGGTCTTACCATCAACAATAGTAAAACTGAGGCCCTCAAATTCCGCAGAGGAGGTCACCTGGCTGCTAGCGACGAACCCCGGCTGGGGGTGCGCCAGTCAAGGCTTTGATTGATCAACAACAATCGAAGCGCCCTAGAAGCTCTCCATCGACACCGCCCTGCGCCTATTCCATCTTAAAGTAGCGCCAGCGGCTACATACGGAGTGCAATTGATATGGCGACACCTCAAGATGAACGACCTCGCAACGATGGAGAGAGTTAAGCCCGCGTTTTTAAAGCAAGTGCTGGGCCTGCACTCTTCCGCTCGCAACCGCCTGATTTATGTACTGACAGGGACCTCGCTATTCGTAGAAGACATACGGAAGATGCATGGGCTGAAGGAGACAGAGTCGTTCATTCAGCTTGAGGAAGACAAACTGGCCGACATAAATTCTGATATCTTCATAACACTCGCAATGACTGACGACGCGTGAAAAGGGCCCGACCGACCAAATCGTCATGTGATAGTGCGTTTTTCGGTATACGGCTACCACCACCACCTATGCAGTGCAGAAGGCTTCCACGACCCCGATGTTGACTGCAGATGTAAATATTGTCATACCGAATGCTCTAGATATGATAGACGGTCTTGTTTGTAAGAACATTGGGTTTAATGTCATTATAACTTTGTATTTTTTTTTTTTTTTTTTTTTTTTTTTTTTAAGAGGACTAACTGGAAAATGCGGACACCACTGCAGGGAGTTCCTGCAAGTGTGGGCCGGTAGTGTGGGGCTCCAACCCACTAAAAACCAGTCATGTCCCCGTCCCCCAACTGACCGGGAACTGCTTGCGCATGCATCAAACAGTCAGAGGGGGCGAGTCTTCTTACTCCTGGCGAAAGTTGTCCCTGGGAGCTGCAGGGAATCGCAAAAGTCGCAGCTTGTTGGCCGATGTCTTAGCTTGTAAAATCTTGTTAAAAACCGCTGTTGTCAAGTTCCAGTGTTCCAGGGATTCTGTCATCTTCAGAACGACGTCGCGTAGATTAAAAATGTGCGTATTCATTAAAGTCCTCAAGGGGTGACGCTGTTCCGCCCATGCGGGACACGCCAGAGCTGTGTGCTCTGGAGTGTCCTCAAGTCCATTGCCGCAGTGGACGCACATGGGGCTGGGGGCCTTCCCGATCCTGAATAGGTACGACTGAAAGTCGCCGTGCCCCGTCAACATCTGGGTGGTGTGGAAGGTGAGCTCCCCACCGGGCCGGTACAGCCAGTCCTTGATGTTAGGGACCAGCTTGCGGAGACTGGCACCTGGGTCCCCCTCCGCCAGGCCATCCCACTCCTCCTGCCATAGCTGCAGTGTGTATTGCCGTGCCTCTTCCTTCTTAAGGCTCTGGTCGCCCCACAGGCAACGGCGCTCTTCTGCCTTCAGGTCCCATGGGATAGTGCCCGCGAGCACGAGCGCCGCCGCTGTGCTAACCGTGCGGTACGCCATGGTGACCCTAAGGGCTCCGACCCGTTGAGCCCGCCGTAAGCGGGTTCTATTTGCCTTAGTCTTCAGAGCGTTGGTAGGCCAGGCCGGAGCCCCGTATAAGGCGACTGACTCGGCCACGGACATAATAATCCTTCTTCTTGTTTGTTTAGGGCCGTATGTGTTTGGCATGAGGCGCGCGAAACTATTGGCGATCTTCAATGCCCTTTCTGACGCCCGCCGTAGGTGTTCAGTACCCCGGAGGCCCCGGTCCAGGAAGACCCCGAGGTACTTTGTAGTATTGACTACAGCAATCTCCTGGTCCTCCAGGACAAGGCGCGGCGGGGGCAAGCCCCTCCGACCCACCAGGAGAATAGCTTCGCTTTTAGCGGGGGCCAGGGTAAGCCCCGTTATTTGCATCCAGTGCGCTATGTCAAAGAGGGCTTCATTCGCACGCGCCTCAAGCTGGCCCATTGTCCGGGCCTGGACGGTGAGGACCAGGTCGTCAGCGTAGGCGAGGAGTTCGACTCCGGGTGGGAGATCCCCCAGCCGCAGCACGTCATCGTACGTGATGTTCCATAGCAGTGGGCCTAGTATTGAACCCTGCGGCACCCCTGCGGTCATGTTAAAAGTTTGGTCGTGTGAGTGGATAATCCTGTCGTGTAGGTAGCTCGATAAAATCCGTCTTAAGTAAAAGGGCACTCTTTTCCTGTGGAGAGTATCGAGGATGACTCTCCACGGGAGGCTATTAAAAGCGTTCTTCACGTCCAGTAGTATCGCTAAAAATAGATCTCGGCGTCCGGGCGGGGAGTCGCGAATGCTTTCGGCCTTTAGTTGGATTTTCTTTATTGCTGCAATGGTGGAGCGACCTTTACGAAACCCATATTGGGCCTCGGAAAGGAGGCCGTTCTCCTCCGCGAACTCTCGGAGTCGTGCCTCTACGATGGACTCGAAGGCCTTGGCCAGGGAGCCGAGAAGGCATATAGGCCGGTACGAGCCGGGGCCCTTAGGTATTAGCACGAGGTCCGCGGCCTTCCATGCGGTAGGGAACAAGCCCGTTCGAAGCATCTCCGTCGCCGCGGCGGCCACCGCCTCTAAGTATTCCTTCAGCAGGAGCTTAACCGCGAGGACGGGGATCCCGTCTGGGCCCGGTGCCTTTCCTGGCTTGAGGCGTTCCCCCGCTGCGAGAACTTCGTGCGGGGTTACCTCTGGTATGCTGTCCTCAGACCCCCCTGTGTCTTCTAAATACGGGGTTCGGTCAAAGGGCGGGTGCCGCGGGAAGAGTGCCATAACTGCTTCCCGGGTTTCCTCCGACGTAAGCTCCACCCTTCGTTTGAAGGGGGGAAAACCCCGCACCATCTTATACGGGCGGCCCCATGGGTCGTCCTCCAGCTCTTCGAGAAACGCTCTCCAGGAGCGTTCCTTGCTCCTGGAGATTTTCCTACGCAGGCAGGCTCGCAGCCTTTTATATTCCGCGCCGTATTGCAGGGCAGCTTGCCCCTCAGGCGCGGCTCGCCGAGCGCGGGTGAGTAGACGCCGTGCCCGGATGCACCTTTTCCTGAGGCCACCTATTTCGCTTGTCCACCAGTTCCTCGGGGTCCTTCGATGCAACCGGTGTGCTCCGCGGCCCGTGACGACTCTACAGGCGGTCTTGAGGAGGTTTTGGAGGCCCACGGGTGTTGTTGGCATCCCGTCCTGGTTTATAAGGGTCCTAAGGGACTCCCGGATCTCGTTGACCCCCTGGCGCCTGGTTGTAGGACGAAGCGTTGTGGGCGGTCCCTCGCGGGAGATGGTCACGTGAAACTCAAGTATATGATGGTCACTTAGAGATTCCTCGTCTAGTAAAACCTTCCAGTTTAAAATCCTATGTGCTTCCGTTCTTCTTGTTATTGTAAGATCGATGCACGAGGTGTGCCCAGCTCTGTGGAAGGTGGGCGTACCCGTGTTAAGAACAACTACGTCCTCCGCCGCCAGCCACTCGAGGACGGCGTGTCCTCTTCGGTTGGTGGCCGTAGAGCCCCATGTAGTGGAAGCTGCGTTAAAATCTCCGGTTAAGACTAGAAGTGGCACGTCGTTTCGGTTAAAAGACTCTGTCAAGGTGTCTAAAAACCTATGAAAGTCTTCGAGAGGGGCGTTGGGACTGCAGTAGCAGGAATAAAACCGCCCAACGCCCGTTAGATCCACCCAAGTAAAACCGTACCCGCTGCCGTGTCCGGAAACCCGGAGGCGACAGCGGTTGTCTAGTAAAATGCTTGTCAAATTGTTTGCTTCTGTAAAAAGGTCCGGGGTGCCGTTTTTCGTCCACCGGACGTTGGGCTCACTGAGAAGTAGCAGATCTGCCCCAGACCTGCTACTAATTTCCTGGAGCATGTTGTGGGCACCCATGGTCCGGTTGCAGTTCAGCTGTAATGCTTTAAGAGTAGTTGTCATATACGTTGTTTAAGATTCGCCCGTGTTTGACTGCTTTGTGGATCGGGAGTCTATGGGAGGAGATGGTTGCCCCCTCTTTCGACTCCTCTGCGTTACCAGGGTGAACCCGTCCTGGTCCTGAGCGCCTCTGGGGTGGTCTCCCGCTGTGGGGAGCACCGTGCTTTGGTCGGGCGCAGACCCTGTCGAGGGGGGCGGCAGCCTGCCTCGGTTGCCAGACTGGTTGCCGCCGCGGCGAAGCTCTGCAAGTTGGGCTCTGTACGTAGGGCAAGCAGCGGCGTTGGCCGCGTGCCCCTCCTCGCCGCAGTTGTAGCATTTGGCGTTTTGAGTGCATTCCCTCGACAGGTGCCCCAGTACCCCGCATTTGTGGCAGCGCCTGGAGGTCGCCGCTTCAAATGTGCACGAAGTGGTTGTGTGCCCTACTAGCTGGCACTTCTGGCACGTGGGGACGGTGATCCATTCCACAATGGGGCAGGATAGCCATCCCAGTTGGACCCGCGTCAGGTCCAGCGCTCGACGGGCATCGGGCGGCGCCACACGGACGAGCGCCGACCATCTTCCGGTAGCCCCCTTTCGAGGGGGGTCCACCATTAGTGGCCCGTCAAATCGAGTTCCTCTGCGGAGCGCCTCCTCGACTTCCTTTGCCGTTGTCCCCTCCATGATGTCTCTGACAATCAGACGCTTGAGGGAGGACCGATCGAGGCTCGCCTCGCCCTCCCCGGCCGCCTGAAGGGCACCGAGGAATGCGCTGGCCCCTCCTGGCGTCGCCTCCGTCACTACAAGTCTCACGTCCCCGCTGGGAAGGTGTTGTGCCCGTTTGACCGAGACCTTGTAGGAGCCGGGGTCCACCTTGGCCCTAAGATCCCTAATGGTCTCTGCGTAGGTCTTCCCTTCCTTCTTTTTAAGTAAAACGGTAGTCGTTGGCGTAGACGTGGGACTTTTTGAAGCCTCGGCAACCCGTTTTCCCGCTACGGGGGTAACTGCTAGGCGCAGCTCGTGAGTGCGGGCTAGGCACTCGAGGAGCTTGTCGACTCCCGTCCGCTCTCCCTCGCTGGTCATGTAGCAAGGGATCGCCGGTAGGTCTTCTGGTCCCATGAGGGCCTTCGCCTTTATTAGTACTTGCTCCAGGAGAATTTTGTGCTGGAGCAGCGTCGCGTCTTTGGGGAGCCGAAGTGCCACCAGCGCCCTGGTAGTCGGCTCCCCGTCGTCTCCCGACTCCGTTATTCGGCGGGACAGTACCACGCCTGCCTTGCTTCCGGCTTCCCCGGCAATGCCCTGGAACTGGCAGTCCATGTTCCTCCAAGTGGCACTGTCGGATGCGTCCCCCTCCCTGGCCACAAGCACCCGGAGGGGACTATCCCTTGTTATGCTAGCTCCGAGGGTTGTCACTCTCGTGTAGACAGCTGAAGGCCAGTCTACTGAGAGGAGGCTTTTGAGATCCTCTTCGGTGTCGCAGTCCTCGATCATTTTATTGATCTTTCCGGCCTGCCTTTCCAGGGCAAAGCCTTCTGGGGTGCATTGGCATCCTGAGTCCGTTGTATTGTTTTCCGTTTGTGTGCCTGCGTCCGTTCCTTCTGGCCTGTTAAGTGCCACTTGAGCCCTCTTTACAGCCGCCCGGAGTTGCTCCGCCAGAATCTTCACGGCCGTATCTAGAGTTTTTCGTCCGCTGACATAGGCGCAGAGCTCTCTTGTCAGTTCCGCGACGTCGGAAAGGCCACCAGGGAGTGCCGTTGAGGGCCCGCCATCCTCTTCTTCGGCGATAGTTTGGGGGGCCACGCGCCCGGGCTTATCATGGTCCTTTGCGGGCGAACGGAACATCGCCGAAGTAAATAAATTAATTAAATAAATAAATTGAGTTAATAAAAAAGGGATAAAATAAATAAATATAAATATTTTAAAAAAAATCCCCGCTGGGATTTGAACTTCGTTCTACTTGATCGAAGTCCGAGGCGTTGCCCCTGCACCGCTGGCTATTTACACTCGCACAGTGTCTATTACCACCTCTAACCACAGCTTGGGGTGTGTGGCAAATATACACACTAGTATATACACTTCGAGCGCGTTATATACACGAAAGCACCGCGGCAGCACGAACTATGTACACTTGCAGGGTGTATATACAGAAATATGTACACTGGCCTAACTGCGCTAGTCAGCTAATGCCACTACTTGTAAACAAGCGAGCCGGTAGCGCCGGTCGTTCTCAAACGTTCGAAATCGAACGTTCGAAATCGAACGCTCGATCTCGCTGCGTAAACTTTGCGTCAAAAAACAGTTTCACGGTGTCTTTTGCAGTTTTTTGAATGTCACGCCGGATTCTTCACCGGGTTAACTTCCAGGTGCGATTGGTCAGCCCACTAAGGGCCTCAGGTTCCCGCACCTTTCAGCTAATGAACACGGAGCAAAACACGACGTGGCCGCACGAATCGAATGCCAGAAGCAGATAACTTTGTATATTGTATATGTTTATTTTATACAATCATTGTAACTGCATTTGTGAGCTGACGCCAAGCCAAATCTTTGTACTTACGCAATATCGACACTAAGTGTGTGAATAAATGGAATTTGTGTGAGATACGCTGGCACCATATAGACTAAGACTTGATGATTATACATATAAGATACTTGAATAGATGATTATATATATAAGATTCTTGAACTTGGCTCATGTCGCTCAGATGTGCGATACAACACACAAACAAACCATAAAGAGACATGACGACGTCTGTGATCGCGTGGCGCGCCTTCTTCGCGAAAGGGGTCATGAGGTGGTTCGTGAGCGAGTATTGGGTCTAAAGCCCGACCTCGTTATAACAACACCTACCGAGGTCTGGGTTTTAGATGCCGAGGTTTGCGGCCCGAACCGGGACCTGGAAAAAGCACGGCAAGACAAGGTCGCCAAATATGACGTCGAGTTCCTAAGAGCGGCGCTCCCCGACCCGCAAAAACCTCGCAGATTCGGATCCATCACTATCTCTATGAGTGGTGTATGGGACTCCGAATCTGCGAGGACGCTCTTGGGGCTCGGCGTCACGAAGAGGAATCTTATGGATCTCACCGTTTTAACTTTGCAAGGAACCTTGAGGATATACCGCTCGCACCGGGTCCATAAGAGCGGGGGCTACCATCAAGTAAGGACACGGACAACTGACTCTTAACTTCACGTGACACCTTTTTACCACCATTTTTATTAAGGCGAGCACTGCCGAGTGTGCAAACGTATTGTAAATGATTAATAAATCATCACAATATTTTCTATAGAAACTATATTCTATAGACTATATTCTATAGACTAGCCTGAATTCATAAGGACCGAGTTCGGCCACGACAGCACGTTGTACACTTCTTGTAGTTACAAAATCCTTATAATTAGAGAGATTGAACACGTAGATCGACCGGTAGGAATTAATCGGAAAATTAAAGAATAACCGATCGAGTGCAGAATTTTTTACCAGAGGTCCAAAACGTTCCTGCTGTATACCAACCATAGTCCAACATAACAAACCGACGGCTAGAGGTAATAGAATGACAACTCCAACTGCAAAATTTAAAAGCACAGCAAACTTATGCCTAACTGAGCAAATAGCGGGCTAATACAGATTTTGAGACACTAGCTAATTAGAACATTAAACAACCATTCTCATACATGAGTTGTATCATGTTTACAACCTGCTCCCTTAATTATAACACAAAGGCATTACATAATAGGTGTATGCACAGTATTTCATAATATAACATAACGATTGTATAAGTGGGCCCCGCCATGCGAAAGGACCGTTGATGATCAAGCTTTGAGCGAGCCGCAGCTTTATAATTAATAAATGGTACGATTATACATATACCTGGATTATTTTTCGTATAATACAATATGCATGTGGGACATATATTATGGAAGATTAGCTTGCCAATGGGTCTAGCGGGTGTGTACTGTGACTGTCACGTGTCCGCTTCGTCTAGGCTAGGCCACTTCAGAAGTGTGCTTCAAACAAAGGCCGCGTTTACACATTGTATATCAAGATCCAGACGTTTAAAAGAGACGACAATCTGCTATCACCGGTTGACATATTTAACATAGTGCCGGACCAGCTGCGGACCAGCTGTCTGGCCCAAACACCAGGAACACCTAAGGTTTTAAACGCGAGAGACCAGAATTCGTAGGGATACCCAATTGATGAGTATTTTCTAAGCTTGTTGGTCTCCGCAAGGTGGGCTGCATAACCAGGTTTGGATGCGTCGCAATCGACCATAGAAGGTGCTAGGGAGCCAATAACGGTTGCATCTAAAACTAGCATTTTGCCTTGCTCGAATAGTGTAAGTGTCATCCCATCTGGACACCTGCCGTCTTCCGCAAGTAGGCCTGGAGGTTCAAGGATGCACGGACGACCGCATGACCTAAGGGCTCTGCTGAAGGTCTCATTGATGACGGCATGTCTAGGCCGTCGGTCTGCGCTGATGATACACGATGTATCATCATCATGCCCACAAGGCTTAAAGATTCTCCTGAAGCTGAGCTAAGCGACTTCTAAACTGGCCGACTCCTGGTGTGTCTAAAAGAGGGATTGCTCTGTTTTCTGCGCTTAGCATTGATGAGACATTGATGTGGCAGGACCGGCCAGGCTCTTCAAATTCGGAACTCCGAGGCCCCTCTTAAAGGGCGGGCAGTAATGCCTGTTGCCGTGCGCTAGGTAGTAGAGATGTGTTTAGCAGGGCTTCGAGGATAGACAGTGTCAACCCGTTGAGCGCTTGCAAGTCTTCAGCCCCATTAGATAGGCCAGTTCCTCGAAGAAGGTGGATGAGACTTAAGAAAGAGAAAGGAGACCTAAGTAAAAAAAATCCCTGTTGGGCTCCTAGAAGAGCGAAGCGAGCGGCGGCATCTTCAAGTTTTAACCCCCTAGACCTCCTTCACTATCCTTGGCGATCTCCTTGCAGCCGGGCAAGAGATAATGGAGTAACTGTATATCAGGGGAAGCCTCATGAATAGAGCCGAGGATGCACACTCTGCGATTGGCAAGCTATATCCCTAACCCGACTCACTTTCACCCTCAATGGTCGGTTTCGGTTCACTTAGAGCTGGTCACGCCGCGACCCAAGCAGAAACGAACAAGATAAACAAATATGCCGAACTGGCAAGAGCCCATAACTTCAGCCCAGTGGCCTTCGAAACCTTGGGACCACCGGGCCCTTGACTGATAGAATACTTACTAAATTGGGCAAACGATTAAAGATAACTACTGGGGACAAGAGAGCCGCACAATTTTTGCGCCAAAGACTTTCCATTGACGTCCAGCGGGGCAACGCGATCTCAGTTTTGGGGTCGCTTGCCGAATGGTGCACACCAGGGCTGTTATAAACTGAAAGTTAACACGTTCACTTATACAGGATTGTAATATAAATTGATTAATAAAATTGCCAGTTCGTTACCCAGATGTTACACTAAAGTTAAGGACCCGCCGAATATCCTTGGCTACCGTATGAACGTTTCCTCCTAATAGGCCATCGTCAAGGTACCAGAGGTTCAGTGGGCTATTAAAGGAATCTACCAGATCCTTGATACCCAGGCGAAACAGGGATGTGCTAAGGGGTCCCCTGCTGCATTTCGGTAGCAGATGAGGAAGTCTCATGCTCAGACAGAACCAGGTGGGAATGATGTCGATATGCCAGCCCGACGTGTTATAATAAATGATAGACGTGGGATGCAACAACCTTTGTCAGGTGATCGCGTCTCATACTGTTAAAAAGGTTCCGTAGAGGTTCGCGCGAATCGAGGAAGGCGCGGGTTGCATGAGTGCCTACCTCGGTACCACCTGGCGTTGCAAATCCTAACTGATGTGCACCGGTTGCGTGAGAAATAACGGCATTGTTGTGGTTGCATCCGATTTTCGCGGCGAGCCTGCGTAGTGTAGACGAACACGCAATTGGACGTACCGATTCGTCCTTTTTTATAAGGGCAAATAGTCTTGCACCATATACCAACGGTTGGAGGCAAGAAAGGGGGTAGCCCCAAAGAAGAACGTCTACAACCTTTGTCAATGCGGAGAGCAAGCTAGCGGCGACGTCTTCGAAAGACGGGGAAATAATGCTCGTAGTCTTATAAAACTAGCCCTGCGGCGGAGCTCTTAAAAAGCTCTTAATAGCCGCCTGAATATCCTCCTTTGATAGAACATAGGGCAAAGGGGTTCTGGCCAGTGCCGGCCCTTCTAGGGTCTCGGGAGGTAATGGGTCTCTCGCAAGGCCTCTATACGGTTGATGCCGGGCGTTATCGTATTTGTGGGCACGATAAGTATGGCGGCCCCAGAAACATTTCCTCCGGAGAGTTAAATAATCGACTGGCGCACGGAATCATTCCTAAATGGTTTAGGAATTAATACGAGAGAATGAGAAGTGATAGTCACGTCTGACAGGCGCATATCTCGGAAGGAATCGCTAAGACTGTTGCGTATTATGACTGAGAGGGATACAGCGTCGCTGCGGGCGCGGGAGAGTCAAAGTACTACGGGAGCAAACGAGAATTATATAGATATTAGTTGTTGTTTAAATGACATATGCTATAAATGTCTACTTGTATATGGTATGCGTAGACGACTACTTACAAAAAAATCTTAAAGCAAAGTTTTGCACATTTTTTTTTCGGACCGTTACCTAAACGTTTTTCGTTTTTTGGACCGTGGCCTAAACGCCCACTGCAACCACATTTAATTGAACAAAGTTTAAACTTATTGCACTTAAACAGATTACATACAAGATGGTTTAGGCTTATATTAAACATCGTTAATATTAACTTAAAATGCTCGTGAAGCTCCCTACGGGAGTACGCGACGTCACGGAATCTTCGCACTTTGTATCTGTATAAACGTGCCGATGATCGGAGGCTACTCGGCTCACGTCCTATATTTCATGCAGCTTACAAATGAATAAAATTAAGTAATTGTGGAAGCAATGTAGAACAAGGAACCTCCGCTTACCTCCATCGAATGATTTTCCACAGAGTTTGATTTTAGAGGCTGTGCTGTGAAATCTGGTTTGCAATGGGGTGTTCAAGATAGATAGCAGACAATCTTGCACTCATGGTTATGACTAGGACCGAGTCAGTCATAAAGAACGCTGCCTATAAAGCCTTGACCAGTGAAAACAAGTGGATGGAAAGCTATCATCATAAACTCGTACCCGACAAGACAAGCAGGCCAAAATACGATCAGAGGTAAGACTTGTGATTACGGGCCACCCGATAGTATCTCGGGGTCATCCTTGATACTTGCGTATTCTCGGATTCTTTATTCGAATCAACGACGTTGTGCGCAGCCCCGATTTAAGCGAACATGGCAGTGCGGACGGCTAAAGAAGAGAAGCACTAAGGTCATCCAAACGGACGCTGGCGATCAGACTAAGCTGCGCACACCGGACGGTGTCGATTGAAGCCCTCTTGGTCCCAGCCAAGATGCTACCATGTGACTAGATTGAGAGCGAAAGAAACAAGCGCTTTCTCAATGGAGAGTTGGATCTGACTATGGCCAGGAGTGCCACCATTGAGACCTGGCAGAAAGAACGGGCGCAGAGAAGACCCGGGGTTACTAAGGGAGCTGGGGCGTAGGTTTCACGGCTATGAGGGGCATCTTTACGACCAGGGAGGTTGTCAAACATACAATGATGTCGGCGGAGGCGTGAAAGGAGGCAACACACTGGTTCGACTCCATTTTAACACTCAAAAGCCAGGAAATAGAGGCTCGAGCGATACAGTGGTTGAGACGAGGTGTCTAGGGGGAGCAGCCTTTGAACAGGACGATCATAACAGGGCATAGCTGGACATAGTGTGAAGGCCGACATGCCGCAGGGCTCCGTTGTTGGCCCGTTTCTATAGAAATTGGCCTACGACGGTTTCCTGCGGCTGGGCTGCCGTCGCGTACGCTGACGACATTGCCCTCCTCGTCACGGCTCGCCGAGTGACAACGCTAGAAGAAATTGCTAACCCGGCGCTAGCATGACCGCCCTGCAGCTTGCCTCACAAAAGACCGAGGCAGTTTACTTAACGAGTTGGAAAGTTACACATGGAGTCAATTTGACGCTCGTGGGCCACCATATTGCGATGAAAAGAATTGGCAGGTGCCTAGGCGTAATTTTGGGCACTGATCTTACAGGTTCCGCGCGTATCAAGTACATCGTCGCCAAGGTCAGCAAGGTCGCTCAGAATCTGACCAGGATTTCTTCACGGGTGGGAGGGGCTCCTCGCAACAAACGAACTCTTCGTGCGGCGCAGTGCGGCATGGCCCTTAGGGTCTGCTAGGCACAACGCACGGTAAGCACAGAGGTTGACCTTGTCCTGCTCCCCTGGGATATCTTAGCCCGGAAAAGAAGCGAGCTTGCGAGCTGCACAGCAAAACTTGGCATTGCACTTGCCTATTCGGACTAACCATATAACAGTACGGGAAAAGGGGGAATAGCAGAGGAAACGTTAACGCCGGGCGGTGCAAAGGGGCCTCCCCCGTGGTTTCGAATTAATGCCATAACAATAACGAACTTTAGGGGGGGGGAAACATGGTTTGACTTTACGCCGTGAAATTAGTGCCATCTTGTGCGTTCCCGCCCTAGTAGACATGTATCTCAGGGAAGAAATCTGGAGATAAATATACGCAAAATCAATGTGCATAAGTTTCACAGCGGAGAACGACTGCCTACAAACGAAGTTAATCGTTGCTGTTAGAAGCCATTAGTTTGCAACTTATTCCTCTACCTGAATATTCAGATTCATTATATAAGCATGCCATTCGCGGCGCACGTTGAGATAAGTTCGGTACTGACCGCTCTTCTAAATGAGGCTATGGAATACCGCCCCCGTCAACCTGTATCAAGTTAAACCTCTTTCCATGGCGCTGTCCCAGACTGCAATGTTGTCGGTTACTGCGAGCAGAACCGACATATACACGTGAGCATATGGTTCGTACGAAGAGCTAAATAAGACTCTGGAAAATACAGCGTACAAATAAACATAGACGGTAGACGAAAGAAGAGCACCGGGATTTGGTGGCCGAACCCTGGCAAATAGGAACAATTAACGTCGTTTACAGTTAAACGTTTTTCGCTGTGAAACTTGTGCATATTGATTTAACATACAAATATCTCCAGTATTCTTCCCTGAGATACATGTTTACCATGACGGTAACGCACAACATGGCATTAATTAACAGGCATTGACACAAGAAAAACTGCTAAGGGGCGACTTCATGGACAAACCACTGTTCGCCAATTCCTTGATTGGCATGAGGAACGCTTGAACTTGATTGACAAGACGAACGCTTGAACATAAGTGGCAAGAAGATTGCATGAACTTGATTGGCAAGATGAATGCCCAAACTTGATTTAAAAGACGACTGCTTGAACTTGATTAGCAGGACGAATGCTTGAACTTAATTAAACTGAAGAACGAACTTCTTAAACTAAAGAACGCAACCTGCGCCACGGATCCCTATGCCTTTTTTGAACCAAAACTGCTCCGACGTCAGAAAATAGTTTGCTATATTTGCAATGCTTTCAATGATCAACTTATGAAGAATCTTCTGAAGTCCACTCCAAGGCCACTTTGCGGTATATTTAGGTCAGTCCTTTCGTTGCTGTGTTTTCCCTTGACTAGCTAAGAGTGGTTGGCACTATGCCAGACCTGGCAGTTTGTTCTTCCTTCATTATTTCAGTAACAAAGTTACAGAGAATTCCCATCAAGAGCGGCTCCTACTGCACCCAATGTTCGTAGTAGACCTGGTCTTGCCCTCTATTTTTCCGCCTAGGAAGGGATCGGACGACTCGGCACACTTAAGCTAGATTTATCGTGTGGAATTTCAGTGTGGGCAGATACTCAACTTCCGAAACGATTAAAAGGTAAAGAGAATATCGCGGCTTTAAATATAGAGCAGGTAGTCCTTGTGGATGACGCTTCTAAGGCAAATGCATTCAAGGACTTCTTCTCGTCGGTTTATGTTGCCCAAGGGGGTTCAGCTTCCGAAGCTGATTCTATCGACGTACCCTTGAGTGACGGCTGTCCATATTTAGATTTATCAGAATATAATATTCTAACGAAAATCAAGCAACTACCCAATAAGTGCAGCCTTACTCCAGATTTAATCCCACCCATATTTTATAAAAAAGTAGCGACTGTGATAACAGAACCTCTTTTTTTAATATTCAGTAGGTCTTATGAAGATGGCATTGTGCCAAATAATTTTAGACAGTCAATCGTAACTCCTGTACATAAAAAGGGTCCAAAGTCAAATGTAGATAATTATAGACGGTAGCTCAATCATCAATCGCATGAATTATATTTGAAAAACTGCTAGTTGACCATATTTTTAATTTCCTTCAATCTAAAGGCTTGTTGGATGAAAACCAACATGGTTTTACTAGAGGCAAATCCACGGCAACTCAACTCATTAAAATGACCCAAGATTGGGGCACTATGATAAATAATAAGTTGACTTTTGATTGTGTATATTTTGACTTCTCTAAAGCATTTGATAGAGTAAACCATGTAAAGCTTGTACAGAAACCTAGGTACTTGAATATTGATACTCGCGCAATGTCATGGATTTCTAGTTATCTTACCTGTAGAGAGTTTTGCGTTCGGGTAAACAGTAGCTTTAGTATGTCAGGAGGGTGCCCCTCTGGAGTTCCTCAGGGATCAAGCCTCGGCCCACTTTTATTTTGCATATTTATTTTAGATCTTAGAAACGTAATACCTGATTCGATAACATATAAGCTTTATGCTGATGATCTAAAGCTATACGGGCCTTCTAACACTGCTAGCGAACGACAAATTATACAGAGTGCCATTGACGCAATTTTTAAATGGTGTTTGGATAACGAAATGCTTATATCAGTGCCGAAATGTGAAGTACTGTGTTTAAAGGGAGCCCATACCTACAAGCTGCATGGGGAGGCTATCCCTATATTAAATAGCATTAGGGACCTCGGGGTTACGGTGACACCGGAACTGGATTTTAGCACTCATATAACACAAATTATCCGACAAACTTCTCTTATATCTAGTACAATATTTCGCTGTTTTATAATTAATGATTGCAATTTTTACATAAGGCTTTATAACAGTTTAGTTGTTCCTAAGTTTACGTATTGTTGTGAGGTTTGGCGGCCTCATTTAGGCAAATACATTGAAGCAATAGAGCGTGTACAGAGGAAGTTTATTCGTCGTGTCTCAATAAGGTGTAACGTTGCTTAAAGTTCCCTTGTGATAAGCCCTATTGCGGAGCTGCAGTCCAAAGCGGACTATCGCATGTACAATCGAATTATTAATTCATCAAATGTATCTAATTTTTTTACAATTCGCGTGAACAATCTTAGAAGTGGTAACACCATCTCGTCTAAACAAATTGCAAATACGGATCGCGTGAATAACATGTTTTCGTGGCGGATGGCTAGGGCACTGAGAACTCAAAATACTTGCGGTGCAAATGTGGGCACACAAGTAACTCACCTGTCCTATAAATTTAGGTAACGGTTTGTGTGAAATGTAAATATTGTAATATGTTCCCTTTGACAAAATAAAGGTGCGTTTGATTTGATTTGATCTAAGTTGGGGTTAGGCAGAAGGCTCGTCGGGCGCTCTGCGTGCTCGTCACTCAGTGCTGTACTCCATTCTCCGCGGCCTAAACCTTCTTTACTTGGCTGCCTTCTGCATTACTTTTTCGAGAGATCGACAGCAGACATCCACACTACTTTTAACCATGATATTCTTCATATCGACTGAAGGTGTCGTCAGACCAAGTTGTTGGGTCGACTTCATCTGTGAACGTTTCTGCTCATTTCTTGTAGCAAATTCCAGAACCACGAAGCCCTAGAGCTCATTATTATCAAGATACTGAAACAGCAAGGCTATGATACTCCTGCCGTAATGACAGACGGAGGTGAAGTCATGACATGCGTTACCACACGTAAAACCCACATGATCTGCAAAAAGCTGCAGAATTACTTTCTCTCTGTTACCGTCATTAATTTTGCAATTCAAATAACATTGACAACTAATAAAGCCCCGACCTAAGGACTTGAGAACCCTCGCAAATTCGACGTCCGCAATGTTTGCTACTAGGAGGAACCACTGAAAGAAAGATAACACATGACTATGCCAGCACTTTCGGATGAAAAAGTCACAGTGTTTATCACCGTACTTTTATTTAGTCATTTTGAGGGGTGACCATTATTAACAAGAACGTTTTACATGACCATCTTCTTGCAGAAAAATCTTCTTTGGAGAACCGCATAAATTCGTTACTCCCAGGTGTAATGTAAACTACGGCGCCGTCAAAACCTTGTATGCAAATTAAGTAGTAAATCAACCTCAACATCTTTGTCAGCCAGCTAACACAATATGCCTAGTGCCGACATATCTGCCAACAAGATTGGCCTTCACCTCGTCAAAATGGCTTTGCTGCCATCTGTCTCCTTGAACGCCCCCGTCATCAGTTTGGCTATTTTTATAAGGAGGTGAACAATTCATTTACGCACACTTGCCATTATAATGGCGGGTAGTGTAGGGCTAGACGCTCGGAGAGGGAATACGTGACTTACTCTAATCCGAGCGCACTACCCACTAAAAATCACCCCCCCCGGAACCCCCTCCTGGTTCGGAATTGTGAACCATTGCCTCAAGACCAGGAGGGAGGAGCCTAAAGCTTCAACCCTTTCCTTAGTCTGTAGGTGCATCCCGAGCAGGTAAGTCCTGCTGGGTTAATCAGGGGGGCTCCCTGCAACAAATCGCGCCCGGCAATTATTCTCCAGCCGGATCTTTTCGCGCATGAGCCCGTCGATGTATTTGAGGAGGTCCGGCTAGCTTGACTAACCGGACTCGCTGTCGATATAACCGGTGAAGACATCTATCGGCGCTTTGAGGCAAACATATAACCATATCTTTAGGCTAAAACTGAATGTGGAAATCCCGCAAGGGGATTCTTTGAGCTGCGTCTTCTTCAGTCTTCTGCTTGCTAATTTTGCTGGCTATATTTACTTAGAGTGCCGCAAGGCTATAGTTGTAATGTATGCAGATGACAAAGTGATCATTCACTACGCCCTGCGTACTAGCAAGCGCATCACTTCTCTGACAGAGGTGTTCCTTGTCTTAGGAAAGCTCCAAATAAACCCACACGAGGCGTCATGCGATGCGTCCCACACGAGGGCCTTTCCGGAGAACCACGGAACCAAGGTCATTCCGTCTAGACGTAAGGCTGAGTCCGCTGCCAGCTCGAGGATGTCGCGAATTTTAAGAACTTTTACTCCGTCAGCATTTAACTCCGCTTCTGACCCAATTGCATCCACGTACTCACCAGCGGTTAAGTATCCACTCATTTAATCTCCCATCGCGGAGGAGGTGGTCGCGAAAGCGAAAATTCTACGTGGTCTTTCAAAGTCGAAGAGCAGTAATCCTAATGCGATCTTCGACGAGCACTAGACAGAGCCTTCAAATGTCCCTGCAGGCAAAATTGCTACGTTGCTATCTGGTTATAATCAAATAATCGACAGGAGGCAAATAAATACCCCAGACCTGCATACAAAGTATTATTACAAAGCATACAAAATATTAATCAATTCATATTACAACTTTGTGTAAATAAACGTGTTAGTTTTCTACTCTAGAACGGTCTTGGTCTGCACCATTCGGCAAGCGATCCCAGAATTGAGATCACGTTGCCGGACGTCTATAGAAAGTCTCTGGCTTAGTAATTGTGCGGCTTTCTTGTCCCAAGTAGTTATCTTTAAACTTTCGCCCAATTTAGTAAGTAGTCTCTCAGTCAGGGGGCCTAGTGGTTCCAAGGTCTCGAAGGCCACTGGGCTGAAGTAATAAGCTCTTGTCAGTTCGGCTTATTTGTTCATCTTCTAGTTCCCTTTTATGGTCGCGGCGTGACCAGCTCTAAGTAAACTGAAACCCAGACCTGGCACCGCGTCAGATTATCCCTGCTTATCAGGGAAAAGCGCGATGATCGTGTAAATGCTCCAAACCTCTATCGGGGCATCGCATCATAGCGCACACCTAAGGAGGTCGACTCGAAAGGGTGGTTCCAACTGTTAAGAAGATCCTACCGCCGGAGCAATTCGGGTTCGGGAAGGTGATACACAGGATGCAATTTATGTATTCTAGTCGGAAGTTGAGCGGGCGTTGGCAAAATCTGCGGTTTCTCTGTACGTAGTCTTCATCGATTGCGTCAAGTCTTTCGACACAGCCTCTTATTAGTCGGCTCATTGCGGCACATTGGAGTGGGTGGTTCTCTTTTGCGAGTGTGTTTCAGCTTTTTTACTAAGAACTATCTGGAAATGGACATGTGGAGTGGCGACGCCCTAAAAATTACACAAAATATAGGAACCCCCTAGAAAAACCTACTCTACAAACGCTGGCGTCGCTCGCCATGTACGGACCAAATACAGAAGTGTTATTGTGGATTTATGTCGGCGGACGACGTCATATCGACGCCTATCGAGATCTCGGAGCTATATCTAAAATTTCTGGCATTGTGGAGGCTTGGTTTACAACAAGAGCCTTCAAATAAATTAACGGAAAACAAAAGCAATACAAGTTTTCCGTGGGGGTCGACTGGCGGCAACAGAAAAAAATGATTGGCGAATGTCCAACGGCGAAGCTTGCCAACTCCATCTCATACTTAAGCCTTAGGGCTCATTCATGGGCACGACCATCGTACAGTATATACGATGCAAGCATGTACCGAGCTCAAGATGGCTTAGTGGCAAGAGCCTTTGCCTTGCATTCGGGAGGCTGGGTTCGAGACCCAGACCGGCCACTCCTAAATTGGTTTTCATGGTTCCCAATTTAAACAAGGTGAATGCCGGAGTGGATTAAAAATCGGCCATGATCGGAAAAAAACGGGGAGCACAGATGTCTCAATAAAAAGGCAGGCCTCGAGCAGCAATCTTCTCCTGTATTTGGAGTTGATGTACGCTCGGCGACAGTCACTGCGTGTTGTCCTGTGCCTTTTTGACCTGAGCAGAAGCTAAGGCACGAGTGAGTCAGCGGTGCGTACTAGATACAAAACCAAACACGGAATACTGAGACCCATCAGATGAAACTTTACAGGTGTTGCTACATAGCTAGGTATGTAGTCCGTTGATTTGCTTGGATTGCTTGGAAAGTATTACAGTTCGGCCTACAATACCTACTGCGCCAGGATGTACACTTCGAATAGGCACGCCGAATTTATACGCCTAATCCTAAGCTAGGTATGTAGTTCATGTTGATTTGCTTGGATTGCTTGGAAAGTATTACAGTTCGGCCTACAATACCTACTGCGCTAGGATGTACACTTCGAATAGGCACGCCGAATTTATATGCCTAATCCTAAAGTGCCCCAAAAAAGGTAGACGTCGTAGTAGACTGGGATGAAGCTAAATGAGTATCTCTATTCTGCACTACAGAAAAGCGACCAGCAATTATATACAGTATATGTAGCGTCAAAAAGATTACAGCAATAATCACACTCAACAGTGTCAATTATAGTAATAATGACCGCATAATAGCAACCAAAACAACAGCAATAACCACAACGATGACAATAACAACAATAACAATCACAAACTAATGCTTAACATTAGTTATAACTAGAGCAGCAGACATATGATGACATGCCGCACCAACAAGAATGCCACCAACAATGATACAGCGGACACATGATGGCTGTGTTGTGATTCTCTACAATACCATATGGGCTTAATAACGACGCCACTGTTCAACTAATATTTAAATTCAAGTAGTCCAGGATTTTCGATATCGACAAAGCCGCGTGAGGCCTACAGTATGACAGTATTTGCGCCATCAATTAGCTAGCAAAAGCGCTTTCATTATCGCTATGTTGACCATAACGGGCTCTCTCGACATTGAAGCCATGGCATACAAGGCGTGAAACATACTAAAGCCGTACTTTGCCACCTAGAGAATACTTACAAAAATGGACTACAGGTTTGACTAAACCAAGCATGTACATATAAAGGATTCGACGAGTGTACTTAAAATGTTCCTGGTGCAGTTCTAGTCTGTTGCAAAGTTCTTGCATCTCCAAATTAGTCGATCGTAACGCCGTTACGTACCACAAAGAAGACTAAAGAGCTCAGCCTTATAACTACAAACAAGCCGCGTAGAGGTCAAACTTGGCAATGATTGCGCAACTATTTAAGGAATAAACCTTATGGACAATGTGGTAATTTACAATGGACCCTCAGGTGCTTCAAGCTAATCAAACATTTTAGTTAGGTAAGGAGCAAACACTTGCAAACGCTTGCTGGAAACTGAAAGAAAAAAAAAACTTTTATATACATATATAAAAGAAATATATATATGTATATATATATATATATATATATATATATATATATATATATATATATATGTATATATATATATATATATATATATATATATATATATATATATATATATATATATATATATATATATATATATATATATATATATATATATATGTGTGTATATATATACATATATATATATATATATATCACGTGCAGAAAAAAACACGGACAAGCACGGAGGAGAGAGAGGCAAAAAAGGTGGAGAACAGCAACGAACGGGCAAGTCGATTAAGAAAGCACGAGCCGAAGGTAGGACTCAACTAGAAGTAACCTCGGAACCTGGCACGAACCATGAAGCTATGAAGAGCCTCCTGGAAGTCGTCAGACAGCTCAAAATACTGAAAGAAAAACATGTTACTACCAAGGGGGACATTAAAGTTGCCATAACTAGGCTTGAAAGTAGAGCTCTGCTGCTGCAGGCCGACGTCGAGGACAAGCTGGCACCCCAAGACGATGCCGAGAGGCGGCTGCAGAAATTAAAATACGAACTAAACGTGATCCAAGACAATCGATCCAAAGAGACTGAGGAACGGGAGATAAAGATAACTAAGGCACAAGAAGAGACAGCAAAATGGAAAGCCATAGCGGAAGAACTGCAGGCTCAAATCGAAAAGAAAAGACTTGCACGGACGTGCTCAAAGTGTCAGCGAGAAGAAGAAGACGAACATAAGGACATACAGAGACCAAAGGACATTAAAAATAAAATCGCATCTTTGTCTTCCCTAGAAGAGATAGCCAGGCTGGTAGCAGAAGAATGGCCGGAACTAACCTTCAAGGCCACTCGTATCATACAAGACAGCATAACGGCCGACAGGGAATCAAGAGCTATGCTCATAAACAAAAATTCAGAGAAGGACCTGAACGTACTCAAAAAGATGAGTAGCCAGTTTCCACTGGTCGGCTCCGTGACTCGGCTTCTAATTGGTGGGGTGGCAGTTCTGCGCAGTAGTGAGCAATTGGAACTAGTTGACGTAAGCTCGGCAGACGCAGAGGAACCCACTGCTGCCTCAGCCAGTAGCAACACAAGGTTACTCGTGATCGGTGTTGGAAGCACAGAAAATACTCCAGAACAGTTCCTGTCAAGCCTCAACAAGGTCCTAGAAAAAGTCATTCGGCAAACACCAACAGCACTGTGGGACTATACATCTCTCCAGACTGGCAAGGACAGTCAATCAGGAAGCAACGGAAGTATGCTGCAGAAAACAGGAGGAAAGCGGAACTCATGGTAGACGGAAGGAGCCCGGACCTGCCAATGAAAAGCAAAGAACGAACGACCGGGTGTCAAAGTTCCATAAGGATAAAAGCAAAAGAGGGCAAGTCCGTGGATGACATGATTAGAGACATTGCCCCTCATATCAAGCAAAATGATGCCACGGTTAAGATCGGACCGGTCATGAAAAATAAAGATGGTGACTTAATCCTCAGAATCACGGAAAAGGAAACCGGAGATGGCATGTCCTTCGCAAACGCCCTGCGACAGGGAACAGGAATGGAGATCGACATTAGGGAAGCGACGGGTCCCACTCAAACCGTTGTGCTAAGGGACGTTAACCCTTTCCTCACTCTAGACGAGATATCGAAGGTCCTGCGCAATTCATTGGACCTGCATGAAACTACAAAGATACAAGCGGAAACACCAAAAAGCAACAAGAGAGGAACATGGCAATGCTTAGTAACCTTACCCAGTCGTGACGCTAAGAAGCTTGTGGCCAAAAAAGGCATCACCATATCAGGGCGCCTATGCAGGGTTGAAGAATGGTTCCAAATCCCAACATGCTATAGATGCAATCATATCGGCCATATAGCAAGAGACTGCCAAAGTGAGGGGGAAACTGCTAAGAGATGTTATAGATGCGGGAAAGAGGGACACATAGCCAGGGGATGCAAGGAAACTGATATATCGTGCTAAATGTGCAACGAGAAAGATCATAAACCGAGAACAATGGCTTGCCCGTAGTACGCGAAACTACTTAACGAAAGGAAACAAGCCGCGAGAGCGGCGGCAGAAGAGAGGTAAGCCAAGGCCAGAGAATTACGGGCCGAGCAAAAAGAAAAGGAAGAGAAGAAAGCGGCTAGGGAACAGAGGAAGGAGGCTCAGCGAGACAAGCGTACATCAGATGGCTGGGCACAAAAAGGCTCCTAGAGGGGCGGCCCGTTTCCAACAACCAGAGAACCAAGGAACAACTTCTATACAACAGCAATGAACATGATTAAAATAATTCAAGTAAACTGCAACAGAAGTAGATACGCACATGACATGGTCGAAGAGATAGCCACAAGGAGAAAAGCCAAGCTAGTGGCCGTGAGCGAACCAAATCAAGCTATGGCAACAAACAAAAAAGAATGGTTTTCAGATCGAACCAAGAGTGCAGCAATTATAAATACCGGTTCCGCGCAAATCACAAAACTCGGAAGCGGGCCCGGGTTTGTATGGGTAGAATTGCTAGAAGGATGGAGGCTGTACTCTTGTTACAGCAGCCCTAACGGCAGCCTGGACGAACTCGAGGACCTACTCAGTGAAATAGGAATATCAATAACTGAAGCCACAAATGGAAAGGGCGTAGTCGTTACAGGAGACTTCAACGCGGCATCGGAAACATGGGGGTCGCGGCGTACCAACAAGAAAGGAAATATTTTGATGGAATAGGCTGCCAGCCTGGACCTGTATATTCAGAACGACGGCAAAGACCCGACCTTTCACAGGGATGGATATCAGTCAACGGTCGACCTAACATTATGCAACGACACAAAAGCCAATAAAATAAAAGATTGGACAGTGCTCACTGAAGAAGAAAACCTCAGCGATCACTACTGTATTAAGTTTACGCTAGAACTGCAGCAAAAAGCGTTGCCTATAAGAAGTAAGATGTAATACAGGATCAAGGACGAAGAAGTCTTTAAGAGCGAACTCAAGAAGGCAATCATTACAACTTCCCCCCACACCCCAAAAGAACTGCATGACGCCCTCAAAAGGGCCTGCAGTAGAGCTACTAAGCGCCCTCACCCAAGAAGGGCTACATGCCAGCCAAAACACTGGTGGAACAGCGTCATAGCGCAGAAACGGGCGGATTGTAACAGAGCCAAAAGGGAGCTCAAGAAACGCCACAGGACCCGGGAGGCCGAGATTCTCGCCTTGGAAAATTATAGAAGACTCAGAGCGCTATTAAAAAACAAAATAGCGGAAAGCAAAAAGCTCTACTGGCGACAAATGATTAAGGACATAAATGACAAGCCATGGGGAAAACCCCACAAAATGATTAGAGGGAGAGGCGTGCAGGCCCCAAAAGTCACACTGCCAGACACAGAGGTCGTACACATTTTAAATAATCTATTTCCACAGCATGTACATTTTAATAGGGAAGCATACGCACGAAGACGGACAACTTCAGAAGAAGAGGAGTTCCCGCCTATCACACGCGCAGAGGTATTGATAGCAGCGGAGAGGCTCAAGCCAGGGAGATCTCCAGGACCCGACGGCATTCCGCCTATAGCGGTAAAGATGCTCTTCAGGGAACACCCGGAGGTGGTAGCGGCAGTTTTTACCAAGGCGATGGCAAGTGGGGAAATGCCTAGAGACTGGAAAAGAGCGGAAGTGGTCTTGATTCCCAAAAGTAACGGAGGAATACAGACCCGTATGTCTCCTGAACACCCTAGCAAAAGGGTGAGGCAATTTTAGAAGACAGACTTAGGACGTTTGCGGAACAGCATGGTCTCCTGTCGTCCAATCAATATGGATTTCGCAAGAAAAGATCAGTTGTTACAGCAATACAACGAATAACAGCCAAAGCTGACTTGCTTCACGGCGAACCTATATATAAACGAAAGCTCCTTCTCGACGTCAGGAACGCGTTTAACAGTCTGCCGTGGAAAGGAATTTTAGACACCCTAGTGAGAAAAGCGGTCCCTTCATTTCTCGTAAGAGCCGTTTCAGGATACTTAGAGAACAGAAAAGTTTTTAACGGCACAGTGGAGATAGACATGACTGCAGGAGTGACTCAAGGGTCAATCCTGGGACCCCTGCTCTGGAACATAACATATGACGACGTCCTGAGACAAGATCTCCCAGAGGGAGTTGAAATGGATTGCTTATGCGGATGACTTAGCCATAATTTCTCAAGCAAAAACAGAGGAACAACTAGAATTAAAGACAAACATGACTCTCTGGTCCACAAAGAGATGGATGGATAGCGCTGGGCTACAACTTGCCCCGGAAAAGAGCGAGGCCATCGTTCTGACAGGCCGGAAGAGAGTAGAGAGCATGAAACTGATGGTGGCGGGCCAGGAAATCAAGCAGGTAACAGAGGCCAAATATCTTGGCGTCCTACTAGACAAGGGTCTCAGGGGGACAAATCACATTAGAAAGTGTACAAGCAAGGCGGCTAACGCGATAGGCAAGATTCTGCCAAACTTACACGGCCCGCGGGAGTGCCGGCGACGACTACTAATGTCGGTTACCGAGTCTATTGCACTTTTCGCGGCGCCAGTCTGGCTGCAGAACACCTTGAAAACGAGAACGGCAAAAACAGCCCTAAGAAGAACGCAGAGAACAGCGGCGCTTAGGATCCTGCAGGCCTACCGCACGGTTAGCACGAACGCAGCCTTGGTACTGGCTGGCTCCCCACCTTGGGACTTGGTAGTGAATGAAAGGAAAAGTATATGGGAAGGAGGGTCTGAATCTAACAAAGAAGCTGAAAGGGAAAAGACGATAAGGTTGTGGCAAGAAGAATGGGATGCCATTCCCGCAGGCTCATCGGGTTATTCACTTCGCCTGCTCATCCCGGACATAAAGAAGTGGATTGACCGCCCGGCGGGAGAAATGAACTTTTTCCTCACGCAGTGTCTCACTGGCCACGGTGATTTTCAAAGTTATCTATTTCGTATAGGCAAAGCTCCCTCGGTAACCTGGGTGCACTGTGAAGACGGCATCGACGATGACCCCGAGCACACTCTTAAAATGCAAGGGACTAGAGCAGGCAAAGACAACCGCCATAGCGCTGCTACGATTAAGATGGGCCAAAGAAGCAGGAAACAAGGATTCGGGATACCAGACCCGCCGAAAAGTAACATGAGAACGTTTGTAGAGTACATTTGCAGCACAGCATCGGCATGGAGGCTGGGCGAGGAAATGGCAACTGCGGTGATGAAAAAGAAAGCGGAGCTTGGCCGGTACAGAAGAGAACGGATAGCGCTTACGACATCAACAGATGACGTGGCTTGTAATCAAACGGGTTCGCAGGTGTTGGGACAAGCACGTCGGACTGGTGGGGGAACCCGTGAGTGACCTCGGCCAAATGATCCGTTAGGCGCTCGCCACTTCTCCTAATGGCCCATAGTACTGTTCTATGGATATCTGGGCCATTAGAGAGTGAAGCTTAAGGGGGGAGGTATGTTTAGTGGGTAGTGGTCTTGGCGGACCAACATCCAACCGCCAGGGTCGAGCCCCCACACTGCTCTCGAGAGCGGAAACAATCCGTACTCGAAGCGTGCGTAAATGCATTCACCCTCCCCCAAAAAAAAAAAAAAAATATATATATATATATATATATACACATGTTTCATACAAACATGTCAGTGTTTGTTTACGATCTCACCGGTGCGGACGTGTTCGTGTGTGGCGCTTGGAAAGTATCTCTAAATTTAGAATTTAGAGTAGAAATCCATAGACATTCGCGAGCCTACCAATTTTTGAGACCAGAGGAGTCGACTAGCATGAACATTTTCAGCATTGATCTGCTGTGCTTGGAGAATTCTTTTACATTCGCAGTGTGCAGTGATCGCTACCATTGGTAGTCCCCAACTTCCGAAAATCGACATTTTTACGTCATCCGGCCATGCAACACATAGCAGCGGGAACCCTGACAGCTGCAACGGCAGTCGCTATTACCACCCGCAACTGTTGTTGCAGCTGGAAGTTACGTCGTCTGCTCGCCTATTGGCTGCGCTAAACCTTAGGTTAGTGCATCAGCGGTACACATGGTAGTAAAACGTTCACCTCCGCTCCTCCTCCGAGATCGGTGCATCATGTGGCGAAGAGAACGCAGAAGACAACTGAATACGTGTTCGAGGCTCTGCTGGGTCCAACGGAGGTAGTGGCACCAGCATCCGCGTCGTTGACACGTCTGTCTCGGTCGGTTGTGGATCGGAGATGGTGCGCGACGCAAGTGGCGAAAGGCGGGGAAGCCCTGGAGATAGTGTGGCCGCTGCTAATGTCGGGGAAAAGGCAGCGCCCTCTAAGAGAGCGGCAAACAGCCCACTACAGAGTGGCAAGCCGGCAAAGGCGCAAACGGCACGGGAATATGCTGATGCTGATGATGAATCCATAAATGATGCGGGGCCTGATGCAGATGGTAACGGCGCCAAGGAAGCAGAGGACTGTAGAATTATCATTTTGGAAAAGAACAAAGTGACGGTGGAGGGCGCGCCTCTCGATGATTAATCCGACCAAGGGTGGAATAAAGTCGGACCAAAGGGGAAAATTGTTGCAAACCTAGTTACGATACAGAAGAACATCCCAACGGTTTGCGCAAAGGAGAGAGCCGAGGCAATCATTTTCTCCGCTGTAGATAACTTGTTGGAGTCAAACTTTAATGCTGTATGTGACGATATCGTGAAGCATATTAAAGGCAATATAGAAGAACCGCGCTTTTCTCAAGCAGGGGAACTAATTATCGTTGCGGAAGACATTGAAGACCGGGCGGCTACTTTGCTTAGCTTAGGATGGCTGTAAGCGCCAGGGCTAGCGGCTCAAGATCAACACTTAAAGGAAAAATATACGGGGTACACTCCACGCTAACTGAGGCAACAATTGCAAATGCTTTGGGGCCGCTCGGCGTCACCGATGCTATTTGTGTCCGGTCCAAGAACATCAGAACCGGATTCGTCATGGCGACGGACAGTGTCATCCTGACATTTTCGGGCAATAATTGTCCGACGGAGGTTCGCTTGGGCCTTAAAACCCATGGCGTTACTCTCTACCGGGAACCTTTACAGTGCTATCGATGCTACAGTTTAGATCATATAAAACCTGATTGTCCATTGAAGGCCCCTCGTTGTGGACAATGCGGATCTACTAACCATTTGCGAAAGGATTGCAAAGACGCAGCGCGATGCTGCCTATGTAAGGGCGGCCATGAGGCCACCTAGGAACCGTGTCCCCATCGCTTAAATCGCATGGAACTTCTCAAGAAATCTGCTATTCGCGTAATTCAGCAAAACACGGATACCGCGCCAGTTAAACACTGTGCCCCAATCGCAGAGATTCAACCGTCAGAGTCATTTAGCAAACGCAGTTTCGCTGCGGTCGTACAGAATGGGATCAATGTACCGCAGAAAACAAGCGTTCCGCCAGCCGAAGTCAAAATTGGGCCAGCAGCACCAGTCTCTACGGCGGCCATTACCACAAGCGATACGGCACATGGCCATAGCCTAGATGCAATGGTCATGGCGGTATCCGCAAAGGTCATCCCTCAAATAATCTACGCAATCATGATGCAAATTGGAGAGATCATCGAAAAGGTGGTCTCATCCGTCCTTCCGGGGCTGCTCGGCACACATGAGTCGCTGACTAAATCTTCGGCGTCTTCTGCAAAGCCGCTAGCCTCCAACCTACGCCAACAATTGGAGAAGGCCATTAATGCTGTACTCAACCCGAGTCCGCCAGCGCCGCGGCTTTCTGTGCGAGGACTCGAGCCTCGACTGGAGAGTCTGAGGGGACAAACTCGCAAACACCATCATGTTAAATGGTCAATCAGATATAAGGCACTGGCTTACTTTATCCGTTCAACCACAAGCAACAGCTCACACTGACGCCACTTTGACACATTCTTCAAATCGCTTCTCCGTTACCAACGCACACTCTTAAGCAAACCCGCTTGGAAATAGCTTTCCAACGTACGTATCAAAGGCTGCCGCTATCAAGTCCAAAGTAAAGATGATATCGTGCATTCCCCGTAGTTTAAGAGAAAATTTTGCCGTCGAACTATCAACTATCAAAAACTATCAACGAGGTGTGCTCGGAAGAGAATCCTCACGTAACCAGTGGACGATTTTCGCGAGCTACAAGTACTGACGACGCCAGTCGTAGAGCAAAGAGCACCCAGCACACCCCACGGTGCTGGGTGCCCTGAGGCGCCGACGCCGGCACCCCCAGCGTCTGAAATTGATGTCACGACTGAGGAGATTCGAATCGCCATTAGAAGTTTTCCAAGCAGTTCTAGTGACGGTCCGGATGGTCTTCGCCCTCGGCATCTGAAAGATCTCATAGGTTGCCGCCAGGATGATAGCAACCCTCTGTTGCAAGCGTTACGTCACTTCGTTATTCTAGAAGTCAACGGGCGACTTCCAGAGTTCACGCTATCCACTTTTTACGGCGCAACATTAATCGCCCTTCGCAAAGAGGACGGGTGTATTCGGCCAATCGCCGTTGGGCTTACCATGCGTCGGCTGGTCGGTAAGATTTTAATGAAAAAAGCTATGACGGCTATTCTCGAGCTAGTGGCTAGGTTGCGGGATAAAAGGAGGAGCAGAAGCGGCTGTGCATGCGGCCGCCGCTTCCATCAAATCTAACAGAGGGCTAGGAAAAGCTTTAGTCAAGCTCGACTTTCAAAGCGCCAATAACATGCTTCGTCAAGATCACTTACTCAATGCTGTAAAAAGATCGATACCCGCTATTTACCCAGCTGTATACCAGATGTTATAGACTGCCCGCTAATCTTCTGTGGCAAGGGGAGACGCTTAAGTCAATGTGTGGGGTTTAACAAGACGACCCGTGTGGGCCAGCTCTTATGTATCGCTATCGCTGAACTACAGGCGAAGTTTCGATTGGAGTTTCGACCGTGGTGTTTTGATATTGCAACGCTGGCAGGTGACCTGGCAACGATCCAGGCAGACATCAAGACTGCTCAGGAATTTCAAGCGTGCTCTGTGCTTAACACTGGTTAGACGCAAATCAACGCGAGCTCTTTCTACTGTCAGAGGAGCACCGCGACGAGCCTATTTCAAGCTTGCGGGGAATACTACCCGACATTCTATTAGCAGTCGAAGACAATATCGAACTTCTGGGAGCCTCCCTTACCGATGCGGCGCTGGAGGGTGTACTGCGCAGAAAACTTGTTGAAGTCAGCTGATGGTGCAGCAGACTTCAAACTTTAGATGCCCACCCGGCGTTATACCTCTTGCGACAAAGTCTCTCTACTCCTCGCCTGACGTATCTTTTGCGTGGTCCACCTTCTTTTGAAAGGACTGACCTTCTCGACAAGTTCGACGACATTCTGCGTACGGGACTAGAACGGCTTCTCAACGTTCACTTGGGATCTGCATCCTTTGACTTTTTATTAGGGTTGGAAATACTTCGGTTCAGCTGGTCGGGGCCTCCGATGAGGCTCTTGAGGAGTTTCGAGTTTGCTGGGGAAAGCCCCGCGAACGAAAAACTCAGGGAGCACTGGACCACTTAGTGGTAAAAAAGGGGCAAGACGCGCTTCTAGCACAAACCCTAGACTCAAAAGGAAAATCTCGCCTGAAGGCCTGTTTTGATCCAATGAGCGGAAAGTAGTGGCGGTGGCTTAGGCGGCTAACGTACCGTTTGAAACGGGGCGTTGCCATGGCAACCACGGTTGGCAAAACATCGCTAGTTCGAGTCCCGGCCGTGCTGGTTGAATTTGTTGGGCGCGGTGGTCATTGCCCTGCTGCTACATAGCTCTGCTGGAGAAAGCCTATATAATTCTAGTACGAGAACGCGATGACGACCACAGGCAACTTAGCCCATTACGAGCGTCTAAAATGTGATGGCCCGGCAATTATACCTGCATTCATTTCTCGACCTCCTTTCTCTAACTCCATTACTAATAAAAAATAGTGCCTACCGCTGCATTTATCTCCTTGTTTGTGTACACTTTTTCGTGCTCAAGATTAGCCATGCTTTTTCCCGCGTTGACTACTTATGTCTAGACTCGCTTTACCCGTTGTCCCTTTGGAGCCCCCAATGCACTATTAAATTTTTGTTTGTCCTGTTTTTTTCTTTCCTTCTTGTACAAAATGCCAAACGTTTGCCTTTGCCTGCGCATATTTTGCCAGTATCTCCCCTTCTCCGGGGAGAGACCATATTATAATCTACACATGACCTTCTATTTCCTTGACTATACGTATATCTTTCAACATCTTTTATCTAAGTTTAGCTTATTTTGCCTTTCCGTTGACACCTTATTTATTTACACATTCATTTATTTTTACACATGTTGGGTGAAACAATACCTAATCTATACCTACATACAAACAAACACGTTGGCAACAAATAAGCCGTAACACACATTTACAGCAGTAAGTTACCAGAAGCATTCGCCAATCGTGAAAACGAGATGAAATATATACCGTGGGTGGCGTGATACTTTGAACATGGATTGCTACAATTTTTACAAACACAAGATTCATTCGGCTCATGGAATCCCACTGTGCGACACACGACGTGGTGATACCCGTGCACTGCAAATCGCGTAACAATATGGCGGTTAGTTCTACCTACATATTTCCATGAATCTGATGTCATTGCCCCAATTGTGTAAAATTCCGGATCAGTTTCTCCCATTTTAACTTCGTATTCACTCATGAAACGACCGTATCCCGGTGTCGCAGGGAGATTCAGTCACCTCTTCAGGTCCTCTACGAACAGCGGGGTATCTGCCAGCAAGTACACGAGTCTATTTCGAGCTGAGCTGTGCACCCCAAGCACTCGCTTTAGAAACGCGGATTTAACTCCATCAAGGGTAGTCAGGTTAGCCGGCGTTAGCTTTGTCCAGATGACCTCTATGCTGAACGAAGCAATTGGTGCAATCTTCAAGTCGAAGAGTGCAATAGCGGTGCGTACGGACATCACTTGTAGTTTTTTGATCAAGGAACAGGCCTTCCTAACGCGTTTGGAGATATGTCTGGCATACGACCTGCCTGTAGAGGAGATTGTTAGCGCGAGGTACGTAAAGTAATTAACATACGTGAGGATCTGCCCACCTAGACGAAGTTCGTCGGTCGCCGCACGACGTCCCCCGTTATAAAACATAGCATGCGGTTGATACATTATTGTATTAGCATTTTACATTTAATATCCTCCCTTCCGTCTAACTGATGCATGTGGGCTCTCTCTGACCACCTGAAGTCAGCCATCGTACTTAGTCCGCAGTGGACATTCCTCTTCAATGGCTGCCTGGCTCAGGGAAGGGTTCCGAATAACTGGAGAGACTATGTTAGGATTGTCATTCCGAAAGGAAAAGGCTGTCCGTCGGATCCCTCGTCCTGGAGAGATATATATTCCATCTTCGTGGCTTTCAAAGCAGCATTTGATTCAGGATCACGCTTAATGGTACTAGAGAAACTCGCGAAATCTACTGTACCTCTTAAGATACTAGAACACCTCAGAGCTATTTTACAGAAGAATATGATCTCAATCGACGACGGGGTAGTGATACGCGATAGTCTCGAGCAGACGACGGGGTTTGCACAGGGAGATAACATCAGCCCAAAATGCCAAACGTTTGCCTTTGCCTGCGCATATTTTGCCAGTATTTCCCCTTCTCCGGGGAGGGGGGTGGGCATGGTAGCAAAAATGTGTTACTTTTGACTATAATATAACCTACACATGACCTTCTATTTCTTTGGCTATACGTATATCTTTCAACATCTTTTAGAATGAGGTTGATGGGAGAGGCTCAGCGTCGACTAAACGGCAGGCGACCAGCCCGCCATGCGCCCAACAGCAGATGCCGTCGAGGGAGAGGAGAGACGCCGACACGGCTACGATGTTGTCAACTCCAGATGTTATAACAACCGGCGCCAGCGATTGTGCTGGGCGTAGCTCGGCCGGTGGACAGTCAATCGACGACGGCTCGCTCGTCGTCTGCAAAGCTGGCGCCGAGAGCGGCGCTAATGTTATGGCGGATACAGTCATTTCTGATAGCGCGGGAAAATCGGTTTTGCTGGGAGATAATATAGTGGCTAAGGAGGGTGATACTTTTTTTTTTTTTATATATATAAGTGCGTTTTATTGATAACATGTGCGATGACAATAACTTCATTTGTTTTTCCGTAAGGCTAATGCCCGTGTACGGTTTTGCACTGATACATCCAAGCATCATTGTCGAAGGAAGGAAATATTGTGTGTAGACGCACGTATCTCGCATGTTTCTACCTAATTATACCTAAATATACCTAAGGAAGCCAAGATTGTGACACATCATGTAATTATCAGAAGTCTCATATTATGCTAACCCCAATAATAATTAAATGAGAAAACATTTTTGTACTTATTTTATATATCTAGTGCGTAATGATACGTTTTTTTTTCAAATGTACAACATTTGCTCTTCATAATCATATGACAATTTGCAATGTGCTAACTAACAACATCTAGTTTCATTTTGTCAGCCGAGCTTAGCAATACTTCATCTAGTCAGTTTAGTGCATGTTTAGAAGCGTACACATGCTTCTACACACGTGGCCCACGTGCATAGGCAGTTTGGGTATCTCTTTCTGTTCACACACACATTCATTCATGCCTCCCGCTGATCATCCCCATACGGCAGCAGCAGCAGCACCATCGTTATCTTGGCAGCGGCGGTGGTCGCCAGGAGTTTCTATTCGAGGAGAGAAATTATGTCAGTGTCACTTAGCGTTGCGATGTGCTTTCGTATGGCGAGTTTTAACAGTCGGTGGCTTTCATTTGGTGGTTCACGGATGTGTGTGGGGCAGGTGTTTAATAGTTTTATGAAGTGGTGAATTGCTGTTCGGCGCACTGTTTCCGTTCGTGTGTATTCTATGTTAATTTTCTCATTTTGCCGTCTTCTCGTTGAATAGCTGTGTGTAGGTCTATTTCTATTTTGAATTTCACACCCGGTTTCTGTTTCTTTAAGAAGGAAGAAAATAAGCACGGATTCGGCGTAGAGCTGACGAAAAGGAATTATTTTGAGTGTTTGCATCAGGGGAGCTGCACTAGTTATGGCGCTAACGCCGGCGATTAGTCGCACCGCTTTTTTTTGCAAGATCATTAGCGGTCTCAGTATAGTAGGGAAGGTTCCACCAAACACGACGATTGCGTATCTAAAATAAGCTTCAATAAGTGCTTTATATAATTCTAGTTTGAATTTAGTCGTAGCAGACGAACGTATTTGACTGAGGACTGCAATGCCTTTTCGGATTTTGCGGGCGGTGTGGTCTACGTGTGAGTTCCATGTTAAATTACTGCTTATTATCACTCCAAGATATTTAATTGTGTCTGTTTTTTGTATAAATGGGCAGTTGCATGTTGTGTTTGGTATATGATTGTGTAGTTGGATTTTGTCAGGTACAGTCAGGTTGCGGCGAATCGCCATTAGAAGTTTTCCAAGCAGTTCTAGTGACGGTCCGGATGGTCTTCGCCCTCGGCATCTGAAAGATCTCATAGGTTGCCGCCAGGATGATAGCAACCCTCTGTTGCAAGCGTTACGTCACTTCGTTATTCTAGAAGTCAACGGGCGACTTCCAGAGTTCACGCTATCCACTTTTTACGGCGCAACATTAATCGCCCTTCGCAAAGAGGACGGGTGTATTCGGCCAATCGCCGTGGGGCTTACCATGCGTCGACTGGTCGGTAAGATTTTAATGAAAAAAGCTATGACGGCTATTCTCGAGCTAGTGGCTAGGGTGCGGGATAAAAGGAGGAGCAGAAGCGGCTGTGCATGCGGCCGCCGCTTCCATCAAATCTAACAGAGGGCTAGGAAAAGCTTTAATCAAGCTCGACTTTCAAAGCGCCAATAACATGCTTCGTCAAGATCACTTACTCAATGCTGTAAAAAGATCGATACCCGCTATTTACCCAGCTGTATACCAGATGTTATAGACTGCCCGCTAATCTTCTGTGGCAAGGGGAGACGCTTAAGTCAATGTGTGGGGTTTAACAAGACGACCCGTGTGGGCCAGCTCTTATGTATCGCTATCGCTGAACTACAGGCGAAGTTTCGATTGGAGTTTCGACCGTGGTGTTTTGATATTGCAACGCTGGCAGGTGACCTGGCAACGATCCAGGCAGACATCAAGACTGCTCAGGAATTTCAAGCGTGCTCTGTGCTTAACACTGGTTAGACGCAAATCAATGCGAGCTCTTTCTACTGTCAGAGGAGCACCGCGACGAGCCTATTTCAAGCTTGCGGGGAATACTACCCGACATTCTATTAGCAGTCGAAGACAATATCGAACTTCTGGGAGCCTCCCTTACCGATGCGGCGCTGGAGGGTGTACTGCGCAGAAAACTTGTTGAAGTCAGCTGATGGTGCAGCAGACTTCAAACTTTAGATGCCCACCCGGCGTTATACCTCTTGCGACAAAGTCTCTCTACTCCTCGCCTGACGTATCTTTTGCGTGGTCCACCTTCTTTTGAAAGGACTGACCTTCTCGACAAGTTCGACGACATTCTGCGTACGGGACTAGAACGGCTTCTCAACGTTCACTTGGGATCTGCATCCTTTGACTTTTATTAGGGTTGGAAATACTTCGGTTCAGCTGGTCGGGGCCTCCGATGAGGCTCTTGAGGAGTTTCGAGTTTGCTGGGGAAAGCCCCGCGAACGAAAAACTCAGGGAGCACTGGACCACTTAGTGGTAAAAAAGGGGCAAGACGCGCTTCTAGCACAAACCCTAGACTGAAAAGGAAAATCTCGCCTGAAGGCCTGTTTTGATCCAATGAGCGGAAAGTAGTGGCGGTGGCTTAGGCGGCTAACGTACCGTTTGAAACGGGGCGTTGCCATGGCAACCACGGTTGGCAAAACATCGCTAGTTCGAGTCCCGGCCGTGCTGGTTGAATTTGTTGGGCGCGGTGGTCATTGCCCTGCTGCTACATAGCTCTGCTGGAGAAAGCCTATATAATTCTAGTACGAGAACGCGATGACGACCACAGGCAACTTAGCCCATTACGAGCGTCTAAAATGTGATGGCCCGGCAATTATACCTGCATTCATTTCTCGACCTCCTTTCTCTAACTCCATTACTAATAAAAAATAGTGCCTACCGCTGCATTTATCTCCTTGTTTGTGTACACTTTTTCGTGCTCAAGATTAGCCATGCTTTTTCCCGCGTTGACTACTTATGTCTAGACTCGCTTTACCCGTTGTCCCTTTGGAGCCCCCAATGCACTATTAAATTTTTGTTTGTCCTGTTTTTTTCTTTCCTTCTTGTACAAAATGCCAAACGTTTGCCTTTGCCTGCGCATATTTTGCCAGTATCTCCCCTTCTCCGGGGAGAGACCATATTATAATCTACACATGACCTTCTATTTCCTTGACTATACGTATATCTTTCAACATCTTTTATCTAAGTTTAGCTTATTTTGCCTTTCCGTTGACACCTTATTTATTTACACATTCATTTATTTTTACACATGTTGGGTGAAACAATACCTAATCTATACCTACATACAAACAAACACGTTGGCAACAAATAAGCCGTAACACACATTTACAGCAGTAAGTTACCAGAAGCATTCGCCAATCGTGAAAACGAGATGAAATATATACCGTGGGTGGCGTGATACTTTGAACATGGATTGCTACAATTTTTACAAACACAAGATTCATTCGGCTCATGAAATCCCACTGTGCGACACACGACGTGGTGATACCCGTGCACTGCAAATCGCGTAACAATATGGCGGTTAGTCCTACCTACGGGTAGTGATACGCGATAGTCTCGAGCAGACGACGGGGTTTGCACAGGGAGATAACATCAGCCCAAAAGGCCAAACGTTTGCCTTTGCCTGCGCATATTTTGCCAGTATTTCCCCTTCTCCGGGGAGGGGGGTGGGCATGGTAGCAAAAATGTGTTACTTTTGACTATAATATAACCTACACATGACCTTCTATTTCTTTGGCTATACGTATATCTTTCAACATCTTTTAGAATGAGGTTGATGGGAGAGGCTCAGCGTCGACTAAACGGCAGGCGACCAGCCCGCCATGCGCCCAACAGCAGATGCCGTCGAGGGAGAGGAGAGACGCCGACACGGCTACGATGTTGTCAACTCCAGATGTTATAACAACCGGCGCCAGCGATTGTGCTGGGCGTAGCTCGGCCGGTGGACAGTCAATCGACGACGGCTCGCTCGTCGTCTGCAAAGCTGGCGCCGAGAGCGGCGCTAATGTTATGGCGGATACAGTCATTTCTGATAGCGCGGGAAAATCGGTTTTGCTGGGAGATAATATAGTGGCTAAGGAGGGTTATATATATATTTTTATTTTATTTTATATAAGTGCGTTTTATTGATAACATGTGCGATGACAATAACTTTATTTGTTTTTCCGTAAGGCTAATGCCCGTGTACGGTTTTGCACTGATACATCCAAGCATCATTGTCGAAGGAAGGAAATATTGTGTGTAGACACACGTATCTCGCATGTTTCTACCTAATTATACCTAAATATACCTAAGGAAGCCAAGATTGTGACACATCATGTAATTATCAGAAGTCTCATATTATGCTAACCCCAATAATAGTTAAATGAGAAAACATTTTTGTACTTATTTTATATATCTAGTGCGTAATGATACGTTTTTTTTTTCAAATGTACAACATTTGCTCTTCATAATCATATGACAATTTGCAATGTGCTAACTAACAACATCTAGTTTCATTTTGTCAGCCGAGCTTAGCAATACTTCATCTAGTCAGTTTAGTGCATGTTTAGAAGCGTACACATGCTTCTGCACACGTGGCCCACGTGCATAGGCAGTTTGGGTATCTCTTTCTGTTCACACACACATTCATTCATGCCTCCCGCTGATCATCCCCATACGGCAGCAGCAGCAGCACCATCGTTGTCTTGGCAGCGGCGGTGGTCGCCAGGAGTTTCTATTCGAGGAGAGAAATGATGTCAGTGTCACTTAGCGTTGCGATGTGCTTTCGTATGGCGAGTTTTAACAGTCGGTGGCTTTCATTTGGTGGTTCACGGATGTGTGTGGGGCAGGTGTTTAATAGTTTTATGAAGTGGTGAATTGCTGTTCGGCGCACTGTTTCCGTTCGTGTGTATTCTATGTTAATTTTCTCATTTTGCCGTCTTCTCGTTGAATAGCTGTGTGTAGGTCTATTTCTATTTTGAATTTCACACCCGGTTTCTGTTTCTTTAAGAAGGAAGAAAATAAGCACGGATTCGGCGTAGAGCTGACGAAAAGGAATTATTTTGAGTGTTTGCATCAGGGGAGCTGCACTAGTTATGGCGCTAACGCCGGCGATTAGTCGCACCGCTTTTTTTTTGCAAGATCATTAGCGGTCTCAGTATAGTAGGGAAGGTTCCACCAAACACGACGATTGCGTATCTAAAATAAGCTTCAATAAGTGCTTTATATAATTCTAGTTTGAATTTAGTCGTAGCAGACGAACGTATTTGACTGAGGACTGCAATGCCTTTTCGGATTTTGCGGGCGGTGTGGTCTACGTGTGAGTTCCATGTTAAATTACTGCTTATTATCACTCCAAGATATTTAATTGTGTCTGTTTTTTGTATAAATGGGCAGTTGCATGTTGTGTTTGGTATATGATTGTGTAGTTGGATTTTGTCAGGTACAGTCAGGTTGCGGCGAATCGCCATTAGAAGTTTTCCAAGCAGTTCTAGTGACGGTCCGGATGGTCTTCGCCCTCGGCATCTGAAAGATCTCATAGGTTGCCGCCAGGATGATAGCAACCCTCTGTTGCAAGCGTTACGTCACTTCGTTATTCTAGAAGTCAACGGGCGACTTCCAGAGTTCACGCTATCCACTTTTTACGGCGCAACATTAATCGCCCTTCGCAAAGAGGACGGGTGTATTCGGCCAATCGCCGTGGGGCTTACCATGCGTCGACTGGTCGGTAAGATTTTAATGAAAAAAGCTATGACGGCTATTCTCGAGCTAGTGGCTAGGGTGCGGGATAAAAGGAGGAGCAGAAGCGGCTGTGCATGCGGCCGCCGCTTCCATCAAATCTAACAGAGGGCTAGGAAAAGCTTTAGTCAAGCTCGACTTTCAAAGCGCCAATAACATGCTTCGTCAAGATCACTTACTCAATGCTGTAAAAAGATCGATACCCGCTATTTACCCAGCTGTATACCAGATGTTATAGACTGCCCGCTAATCTTCTGTGGCAAGGGGAGACGCTTAAGTCAATGTGTGGGGTTTAACAAGACGACCCGTGTGGGCCAGCTCTTATGTATCGCTATCGCTGAACTACAGGCGAAGTTTCGATTGGAGTTTCGACCGTGGTGTTTTGATATTGCAACGCTGGCAGGTGACCTGGCAACGATCCAGGCAGACATCAAGACTGCTCAGGAATTTCAAGCGTGCTCTGTGCTTAACACTGGTTAGACGCAAATCAATGCGAGCTCTTTCTACTGTCAGAGGAGCACCGCGACGAGCCTATTTCAAGCTTGCGGGGAATACTACCCGACATTCTATTAGCAGTCGAAGACAATATCGAACTTCTGGGAGCCTCCCTTACCGATGCGGCGCTGGAGGGTGTACTGCGCAGAAAACTTGTTGAAGTCAGCTGATGGTGCAGCAGACTTCAAACTTTAGATGCCCACCCGGCGTTATACCTCTTGCGACAAAGTCTCTCTACTCCTCGCCTGACGTATCTTTTGCGTGGTCCACCTTCTTTTGAAAGGACTGACCTTCTCGACAAGTTCGACGACATTCTGCGTACGGGACTAGAACGGCTTCTCAACGTTCACTTGGGATCTGCATCCTTTGACTTTTTATTAGGGTTGGAAATACTTCGGTTCAGCTGGTCGGGGCCTCCGATGAGGCTCTTGAGGAGTTTCGAGTTTGCTGGGGAAAGCCCCGCGAACGAAAAACTCAGGGAGCACTGGACCACTTAGTGGTAAAAAAGGGGCAAGACGCGCTTCTAGCACAAACCCTAGACTGAAAAGGAAAATCTCGCCTGAAGGCCTGTTTTGATCCAATGAGCGGAAAGTAGTGGCGGTGGCTTAGGCGGCTAACGTACCGTTTGAAACGGGGCGTTGCCATGGCAACCACGGTTGGCAAAACATCGCTAGTTCGAGTCCCGGCCGTGCTGGTTGAATTTGTTGGGCGCGGTGGTCATTGCCCTGCTGCTACATAGCTCTGCTGGAGAAAGCCTATATAATTCTAGTACGAGAACGCGATGACGACCACAGGCAACTTAGCCCATTACGAGCGTCTAAAATGTGATGGCCCGGCAATTATACCTGCATTCATTTCTCGACCTCCTTTCTCTAACTCCATTACTAATAAAAATAGTGCCTACCGCTGCATTTATCTCCTTGTTTGTGTACACTTTTTCGTGCTCAAGATTAGCCATGCTTTTTCCCGCGTTGACTACTTATGTCTAGACTCGCTTTACCCGTTGTCCCTTTGGAGCCCCCAATGCACTATTAAATTTTTGTTTGTCCTGTTTTTTTCTTTCCTTCTTGTACAAAATGCCAAACGTTTGCCTTTGCCTGCGCATATTTTGCCAGTATCTCCCCTTCTCCGGGGAGAGACCATATTATAATCTACACATGACCTTCTATTTCCTTGACTATACGTATATCTTTCAACATCTTTATCTAAGTTTAGCTTATTTTGCCTTTCCGTTGACACCTTATTTATTTACACATTCATTTATTTTTACACATGTTGGGTGAAACAATACCTAATCTATACCTACATACAAACAAACACGTTGGCAACAAATAAGCCGTAACACACATTTACAGCAGTAAGTTACCAGAAGCATTCGCCAATCGTGAAAACGAGATGAAATATATACCGTGGGTGGCGTGATACTTTGAACATGGATTGCTACAATTTTTACAAACACAAGATTCATTCGGCTCATGGAATCCCACTGTGCGACACACGACGTGGTGATACCCGTGCACTGCAAATCGCGTAACAATATGGCGGTTAGTCCTACCTACATATTTCCATGAATCTGATGTCATTGCCCCAATTGTGTAAAATTCCGGATCAGTTTCTTCCATTTTAACTTCGTATTCACTCATGAAACGACCGTATCCCGGTGTCGCAGGGAGATTCAGTCACCTCTTCAGGTCCTCTACGAACAGCGGGGTATCTGCCAGCAAGTACACGAGTCTATTTCGAGCTGAGCTGTGCACCCCAAGCACTCGCTTCAGAAACGCGGATTTAACTCCATCAAGGGTAGTCAGGTTAGCCGGCGTTAGCTTTGTCCAGATGACCTCTATGCTGAACGAAGCAATTGGTGCAATCTTCAAGTCGAAGAGTGCAATAGCGGTGCGTACGGACATCACTTGTAGTTTTTTGATCAAGGAACAGGCCTTCCTAACGCGTTTGGAGATATGTCTGGCATACGACCTGCCTGTAGAGGAGATTGTTAGCGCGAGGTACGTAAAGTAATTAACATACGTGAGGATCTGCCCACCTAGACGAAGTTCGTCGGTCGCCGCACGACGTCCCCCGTTATAAAACATAGCATGCGGTTGATACATTATTGTATTAGCATTTTACATTTAATATCCTCCCTTCCGTCTAACTGATGCATGTGGGCTCTCTCTGACCACCTGAAGTCAGCCATCGTACTTAGTCCGCAGTGGACATTCCTCTTCAATGGCTGCCTGGCTCAGGGAAGGGTTCCGAATAACTGGAGAGACTATGTTAGGATTGTCATTCCGAAAGGAAAAGGCTGTCCGTCGGATCCCTCGTCCTGGAGAGATATATATTCCATCTTCGTGGCTTTCAAAGCAGCATTTGATTCAGGATCACGCTTAATGGTACTAGAGAAACTCGCGAAATCTACTGTACCTCTTAAGATACTAGAACACCTCAGAGCTATTTTACAGAAGAATATGATCTCAATCGACGACGGGGTAGTGATACGCGATAGTCTCGAGCAGACGACGGGGTTTGCACAGGGAGATAACATCAGCCCAAAATGCCAAACGTTTGCCTTTGCCTGCGCATATTTTGCCAGTATTTCCCCTTCTCCGGGGAGGGGGGTGGGCATGGTAGCAAAAATGTGTTACTTTTGACTATAATATAACCTACACATGACCTTCTATTTCTTTGGCTATACGTATATCTTTCAACATCTTTTAGAATGAGGTTGATGGGAGAGGCTCAGCGTCGACTAAACGGCAGGCGACCAGCCCGCCATGCGCCCAACAGCAGATGCCGTCGAGGGAGAGGAGAGACGCCGACACGGCTACGATGTTGTCAACTCCAGATGTTATAACAACCGGCGCCAGCGATTGTGCTGGGCGTAGCTCGGCCGGTGGACAGTCAATCGACGACGGCTCGCTCGTCGTCTGCAAAGCTGGCGCCGAGAGCGGCGCTAATGTTATGGCGGATACAGTCATTTCTGATAGCGCGGGAAAATCGGTTTTGCTGGGAGATAATATAGTGGCTAAGGAGGGTGATACTTTTTTTTTTTTTATATATATATAAGTGCGTTTTATTGATAACATGTGCGATGACAATAACTTCATTTGTTTTTCCGTAAGGCTAATGCCCGTGTACGGTTTTGCACTGATACATCCAAGCATCATTGTCGAAGGAAGGAAATATTGTGTGTAGACGCACGTATCTCGCATGTTTCTACCTAATTATACCTAAATATACCTAAGGAAGCCAAGATTGTGACACATCATGTAATTATCAGAAGTCTCATATTATGCTAACCCCAATAATAATTAAATGAGAAAACATTTTTGTACTTATTTTATATATCTAGTGCGTAATGATACGTTTTTTTTTTCAAATGTACAACATTTGCTCTTCATAATCATATGACAATTTGCAATGTGCTAACTAACAACATCTAGTTTCATTTTGTCAGCCGAGCTTAGCAATACTTCATCTAGTCAGTTTAGTGCATGTTTAGAAGCGTACACATGCTTCTACACACGTGGCCCACGTGCATAGGCAGTTTGGGTATCTCTTTCTGTTCACACACACATTCATTCATGCCTCCCGCTGATCATCCCCATACGGCAGCAGCAGTAGCACCATCGTTATCTTGGCAGCGGCGGTGGTCGCCAGGAGTTTCTATTCGAGGAGAGAAATTATGTCAGTGTCACTTAGCGTTGCGATGTGCTTTCGTATGGCGAGTTTTAACAGTCGGTGGCTTTCATTTGGTGGTTCACGGATGTGTGTGGGGCAGGTGTTTAATAGTTTTATGAAGTGGTGAATTGCTGTTCGGCGCACTGTTTCCGTTCGTGTGTATTCTATGTTAATTTCTCATTTTGCCGTCTTCTCGTTGAATAGCTGTGTGTAGGTCTATTTCTATTTTGAATTTCACACCCGGTTTCTGTTTCTTTAAGAAGGAAGAAAATAAGCACGGATTCGGCGTAGAGCTGACGAAAAGGAATTATTTTGAGTGTTTGCATCAGGGGAGCTGCACTAGTTATGGCGTTAACGCCGGCGATTAGTCGCACCGCTTTTTTTTGCAAGATCATTAGCGGTCTCAGTATAGTAGGGAAGGTTCCACCAAACACGACGATTGCGTATCTAAAATAAGCTTCAATAAGTGCTTTATATAATTCTAGTTTGAATTTAGTCGTAGCAGACGAACGTATTTGACTGAGGACTGCAATGCCTTTTCGGATTTTGCGGGCGGTGTGGTCTACGTGTGAGTTCCATGTTAAATTACTGCTTATTATCACTCCAAGATATTTAATTGTGTCTGTTTTTTGTATAAATGGGCAGTTGCATGTTGTGTTTGGTATATGATTGTGTAGTTGGATTTTGTCAGGTACAGTCAGGTTGCGGCGACATTTTAAATTAAAGTGTATAAATTTTGTCTTGTTGTGGTTTATTACAAGCCCGTTTGTTTTCATCCAGTGTCCTACCTGCCTCAGCCCTTGTTCAACATGGTGTCGGTCGTGGTAAAGGTTTTGTCTATACGAGTGCAGTATCGTCTGCGAACATATATTTGGTTGATCCGTCGTGTAAGTGGAAGATATCATTACAGTACAGTATGTATAGCAGTGGCCCGATCACGCTTCCCTGGGGGACCCCGAAGGGTCTTAGATCTATCTCTGAAGAATCACTATTATATGAATAAGTTTGTTTCCTGCAGTGAAGATACGTGGCGATTACGTTTAATGCTCGCGAAGTGATTCCCATATTTGACATCTTTTTAGGAGACGATTGTGCGGTAAGGTATCAAATGCACGTGAGAGATCGAGAAATACTGCCACGGGTCGGTTTCCTTTGTCCACTTCCAAGGCTATCATTTCCTGTATTGCTATTAGTGCTGATTGTGTACTCTTGCCGGTTCTAAAGCCAAACTGATTTTTGTGTAATATGTTGTTTTCATGCAGGTGCTGTTTTATCCGCTTGGCTATTAGTTTCTCAATTAACTTACCAATAGCGCTTAATAGAGATATGGGTTTAAAGTTGTCGATATCTTGTTTGTTACCTTGTTTGTGTACGAGCACCAATTCCAATCGCTTTAAGGCCATTGGAAATTGCACTTGTGAGATTATAGCGTTTGTTAGTTTCAAGACAATATATGTGAATGTCTCGTTTTGCTGTTTAATTATGTTGTTTGTTACGTAGTCGTATCCTGGTGCCTTATTAATTTTTAGGTGTTGTATTTCTCCATGTACTTCTTCCTTGGTTGTCGGTCAAAAGAGCGCAATGGCTCGTTGAAGGTGTATGTTGGCAGACTGTTGTTGGCTGATGTTTGTCCGGTTGACAAACTCAGACGCTCACCGACTGTAGCAAAGTGCAGGTTGACTTTTTCTACTTTCGCTTTCATTGACGGTAGGCTTTCACATACCGACAGTGTGTTTGGGTCAAGTTTGTCGGCGCGACGGTGGCCCCTTATGTATTCGTTGATAACTCGCCAGTCTTTTTTCTTGTCCCCAACAAACTTTGCCTTGAAGTAGGCATCCTTTGCGAGTCTTAGTTGTAACTTAATTTGGTTTCTAAGCCGGCAGTGTTCCTGTTTTAGGCTTGGGTTTATTTTAGTTCTTTCGAAAAGACTGTCTCTTTTTCTCATTTTTTTTAGTATGCTCGATGTTATCCACGGCTTGAGGATGGTCTTTTTTGCTCGTGTATGACCTTCTTTTGTATAGTATGTGGCTTTTTGCTGGCATGTTTGTAGTGAGGCCTGGATGATCTTACATTTTGCTTCTGGGTTTTCTTCATGACCTAATAAATCGATCCACTTGATTTTCCGCACTTCATTCGCAAATTTCTTGCTGTTTATGGATTTGAAAGGTGTCCGGTTTTTCTGTTGTTTAAATGTGGTTGATGTTATGTCTAGCGTTAGCAAAATAGCACGGTGATCAGACACGCCTCTGGTACTTTGTAACTCGATATGAGCAACATCGATTGATCTCGTTTTGTCAGTACATGATCGATTGTAGTGGCGCTATCTGCCGTAACTCTTGTGTGGTCTGTTTTTTGTAGTATAAAACTTCTTCGGACAGGGTGTCCATGTACGTCGTGCTGATTTCTGATGATTTGCTAACATCAATGTTTGAATCTGTAAGAATTATTGTGTTTTGTGAATTGTCTGATTTGCACATCTTTTGTAGTTCTTGAATGAACAGTTCTGGTGAAGAAAGCTTTTGTTGGGTGACCTGTAGATGCCTATTAGTAGTAATGTTGTGTCTTGTATTGTTATTCTCACAGAGCATATATCTGCGTTTTGCATTTGTACTGCTACCTGTGTCGTATCGTATTTGTCGTTTATAAATAATGCGACTCCTCCTGCTCTGCTTTTGCTCTCAGGTGAAAAAAAAGCTCTTGTAACCATCTATATGTATGCTGTTTAGGGAGTCTTCTCTCCCCCAGGTCTCCGTGAGGACCAGTGCATCGTGTGCTGTTTTCGTTGACAACATTCCCAGGAGGAGGTCGAGATTTGCTGAAATACTTCTGATATTCAATAAATAAACTCTAAATGATTTACTGGCTTCCTTATTTATACCTACACTATTATTAAATGGATATTGCTGACATGAAACGTTTTCTTCCATGCATGTGCTATTTCCCCGAATATGTGGTTATATCAAGTTGTCGGAACGTGAATACACTGGTTAAGAAAAAAAGAAGACATGTATTGTCATAGATTTTACAGTCTCTGTAATAGTCTGTCGTGGTGCTTAATTGTCTTCTCAGCATTTTATCTCTTGGGGTCTGAATTTTTGTAGGTGTGGTTTCAAGTGGTATTTTTTCTCCGTTTTTCTCTGCGGTTGTGTTTTCTCGTTTTTTTTCTAAATCATTTGTGTAATCTCGTAATCCAGCCAGTGAATTGATCTGCGTCTCCTCTCCAGACTCATGTTAATATAGATAGAGCAGTTGTGTAGTTTGTTCTGGTGTGTATGTTATATTTGCTCTCAGTTTATTGCATGCCACTTTAGTTGGTATAGTTGCGGGGCGATGTTAGAGCTGGCTGTGATGGTGTTTTGAGCTGTTCCGCTGCTACAGCTGCCGCCGGTGGATTCATTGTTGTTGTTTAAGGTTCCTGGTGCGGTTTGGTAGACCCCGCTAAGGGTAAGTGGTCTGGCCCTGTCTCCAATACGGTTTTATGAATTTGCGGGCATTTTCTTCAGTGTCGAGTGTGGCTACTATAGCGCTGTTGGCTTTTACGTAGCTTCTCCTCCTCGCCTTCACTAACGAAATGTTGTCAACACCAGCAACACTGATCAGCTGTTTGATTAGGCTAGCAGTCGTGGCGGACGACTCCTTGGCGGGACCAGGGATGTTGTGTATGACAACATCCCGCAGTAACTGTGACTGTTTCGAGTTTCAAAAGCCGCTGGCTGTCAGCGCTTTCCATTGTTTGGCCTGCTTTCCACTTTGTCAAGCCGCTCTGTTAGTTGCTGCAAGTCTTCTTGAATGGTGTCAATTTGTTTCACTTTAGCAGTCATTTCTGCCATTTTTGTTGTAATTGCTGCAATATCATCGTGCATTTTGGGAACAGTTTGCAACGGCGTTTTTTTTATCTCCGACAGTTGATTGTGGATGGATGCTAGTGCCGCGGTAGTGGATTTTTGAGATGGTGATTGTGCAGTGCCCTCGCATACTTCGCAGAGCCACTTCCCTCGTGGTTTGGTCTCTGTAGGCAGGCCCCAGCACGTTGGATGTACAGTGGTCTTACATACCTTGCAACCATGAGCATATTGTCGGTGAAGCTTTTCTCGCAGCACAACTCGCACTTAAGCCACCATTTTTGTAGGTGATTTGTGTCACTTAAGGTGTCAAGAAACTTGATTTTTCACTTTTTTTCGGGGAGCCGGTGTGGTAGCGACCTACTCCGACATGTGTGGATGGATGAATGATACTGCTACGTCGATGATCCAGATGGCTGGGAATTAAGGTCGGCCCGGGTGGTAAACCGTCTCTAAAGATAACTGGTCCTAGAGTTGTTACCAAGGAGCGTACCCAGAGCAGTTCTATTCTCAGCCAAGGACAAACAACTTGAGAAAAAATTTATCAAAGTGTGCATAGATATAGCCAGGCATAATCCAAAGGGGGAAATGAATGAGCCTTGCTTCGCTCCGCAGCGGTGAGCTCGTCAATATTGCCGCTGATTTGATGGATAGGGCCACTTTGGCTGAGTTTAACATCACTCGCGGGTATACCTGTTTGCAATTACGGACGAGCAACCAAAGATCCACCGTTAAGGTAAAATCTGTGGCGTTTCATCCGTCACTCAGTGAGACCTAATTGTCAATGAGCTGCAGTCCTTTGGGGATGACCGAGGCCATTCGGGTGCGGTCAAAAAAACATCAGGACAGGCTTTGTAATGCCTACTGACAACGTCATTCTTACCTTCGCCGGCATTGAATTTCCTGCTGATGTTCGACTCGGGTTGAAAACCCACGGGCGTGGTGCTCTACAGAGAGCCACACCGCGCTACAGGTGCTTTAGCCTAGACCACATTAGTCCGAATGCCCGTGGTCGTCCCTCGATGCCGCCGCTGCGGCTTCACTAACCACCTCCGTAAAGACTGTACACAGCCCCCGAAATATTGTCTCTGCAAGGGGCCTCACCTGAGATCGCGCCCTCATCGCCTCCAACGAATGGCGCTACTCAAGAGATCAGCGCCACTACGCATCCAACAAAACACCTCCGCTCCCACGGTGAAGGTCTGCGCACCGGTGAGCGACATCTAGCCATCGGCCTCGTTTTCAAAACGGTCTTATGCCGCAGTCGTTCGTAACGGGGTAGAGGTCCCCTCACGACTTGTGGACCCGCCTCAAAAGACTCTTGTGGCCGTTGAGGAGCGCTCCTCGAACGTTGCTGTTTCAACGCGAAGAGACGGTCTTGACAATATGATCTTGCCTAACCGAAAAGATACTACCATCCATTATCGACACCATCGTAACTCACATCAGCAGTGCTATCGAAAGAGCGTTTGCGTGCATTTTCCTGGCTCGCTACGCCAAACCGAACCCGCTAGGTCGGCTACGAGATCCACCGATTCCACCGACGGCCCAGTCGATCTCACTGAGGGCCTGCGCGAGCAGCTTAAAGATGCTCTTCAGTCTGCTCTAGCCCTCGGCTTGGCGGATCTGCGACCGATCAAAACCGATAACGTCGCGTGCGACGTCGCACCGAAGACTAGTTCTCCCTCGCAATGATGTCACAACAAGACATCCGCAGGTGGGCCGTTGCCTCTGCCAGCAGCCGCGACAACAACGGCTCCGCTCCTTCATCGAGGGAAGGACCCTATGCAAGCTTCGCTGCAAGCGCACCGGCACAAACCTCACTTCACGACGTTATCCTCGCAACTTGTAAAATCAAAAGCACATCTAAAATGATTTCCTGTTTACCTCGGGGTATCCGCGACAAACGTGTCTCTCGAGCTCTCAAACCTGATTAACGAGGTCTGCTCTTCAGCCAGCAGAGAGTCATACAGAAGACTACTTCAATTCGCAATAGCAGTATTCTGAATTCCGCGCTAGAAGGAACGCGGCCGAACCCTTACATCGGTACTTCGCGAGAACCTGAACCGATTCCGAGCGGGAAATGGCTCTGAAACTATCCACCTTGCCTCAGCGTCAACTACTCGACTAAGCAGTGCGTCTCTCAAGGGCTTTTCCTTGGCTCGCGTAGTTCAAGGAAAGCTGGCCCTTGCGATGTTTCCTCTGCGGCGAGGGCTCTTCTGTCCACCGGCACAGTGGCCCCACACTCCGACGAAACAAGGCTGCGCTGATAGACAAACATCCCCCAGTCCACGTAATTTATCCCTTGCATCGCCTCCCGTGTCCGCCGGCCAGCCCCACAAGATCACTGTGTCTACGATAGATGTTATCAACGCCATCAGAAGCTTCGCCAACAGCTCGGGCGGGTGACCCGACGGCCTGCGACTCGCCATCTGAAAGATCTCATCGGCAGGAATGGCGAGGAAAACCAATTCGTCCTTAGCCTAGTGCGCTTCGTCAATCTCGCTGTAAATGGAAAGCTCCCAGATTTCGTGCTCCCCGTCTTCTGTGGTGCCTCGCTCATGGCCTTGCGCAAAAAAGACTGCGGCATTAGACCAATTGCCGTTGGGCTGACACTGCGTCGGGTAGTCGGGAAAATCATCGCCAGGAATAGCATGCCAGACATATCGGATTAGTCTCTCCGCATCAACTGGGCTGCGGAATCAGGGGAGGCGCGGAAGCGGCGTGCACGCAACAAGGCATTCATCAACCGCAACAAGAGTATCCCAGGCAAGGTAATCGTCAAACTTGACTTTAAAAAGCCTTCAACTCGCTAAGGCGTGGACCACTTGCTCAAGGCGGTCCGCTCCCTCCTTCCCGACTATACCCGCTAGTACACCAGATGTACAGGTTCCCAAGCAAGCTGATTTGGAAAGGAGAGTTTATCAAGTCTTGTTCCGGTGTTCGACAGGGGGACCCTTGTGGCCGCGCTCTATTTTGCGTCGCTATTCACGAGTCAATCGCGTCTGTCTTCCGAACTCCGACCACGGTTCCTAGACGACGGCACCCTCGCCGGTGATACTCTTACAGTGCTGAGAGATTAGCCCTGATAAAGGAGTTCAAGGCTGTCTAAGGGCTCACACTTAATGACTTCAAATGTGAAGTCTTTCTTCCTTTCCACGAAGACCCCACCGCAGTTTCACATTCCAAAAGGTGCGCAATCTTCTGTCAGCAGCCAGGTTAATACCCGTTAACGAGATGGAGCTCTTAGGAGCCCCAATTCTCGACGACTCATAGATATTTCTTTATCTAAAAAGGGCTCAATCTCGTGCGCTGGTGTTTCAGACTGCAATTCTTAGACGCTTACCCAGCGCTTTACCGTTACGTCAGCTTGTCAACCCCGAGGCTGATGTACCTTTTCCGCTGCTCACGAGCTTACGCCAATCCGAACCTGCTTCACTCGATCAACGAGACATTGCGAAATACTCTCCAAGGTATTTGAACGTTCAGCTCAGGCAATCGTCTTGAGTACAGGCTTCACTCCGACGTCCTCGGGTGGCTTGGGAATCCGTATGGCCTCGCAAGTCGCTATTTCTGCTTTCCTTGGGTCTCTTAAAGCCACTGAGACTCTAATACAAGGGATCGCATCACCAAATGCTCACCCAAGTTTCAGCGACCAGATTGATCAAGCTTGCCGCGACTACGAGAATAAATGGGGTCAGCTCCTGAAAGCACATTGCAATCGTTTTGAACTCGCAAGTTGTCAAGGCGATTCAAGAGCAACTGTTGACTCAGGCGAGTAACACCAATGAGCGGGGCGCGACTGAGAGCCGCAATAGATCCATGGAGCGGCAAATGGCTTCAGGCCATCCTTACCGCAGCTGGGGACAATGCTGGACGTACCAACATCCGCATCGCCTCCGGTCTGCGCTTGGGGGAATCAGTCTGCTTTGCTCATAATTGCGCTCGATGCGTCCTCCCGGTGTCTTCACCGGCGAGCATGATCTTGCCTGCAAAAGGAGCGCCGGCAGGTTCTCGAGGCACTCTGCTTTAAATGACGTAATTCACCGGGCATTGCAGACAGTCCACGTCCCTGCTGTTAAATAAACCTGTTGGATGTCGTCAAACAGTTAACTGCGGCCGGATGGTCTGACTTAGTTCCATGAGCGAAGGCCGATGCCTCGTCTACGACGCCGGTCTTATACGCTGGCCGCATCCTACGTTCGTCCACCAGCGGGAGGTCGGAGCAGCCGCTCGCCTCGCGAAGACCGCAAGCTAGCCAAATACTGTGAACTGGAGCAGAACTCATTGTCCAACCGTTTGCTTTCGACGCAGGGGCCAATGGTAGAAATTACAAAGGGTTTCCTTGCGGAGTTGGGATCCAGAATCGCGGTGGCAACGGCGATAGGAGGGCAAGGCAGTTTTTGCTGCAAAGGATATCGGTTGAGATACAGCGCGGCAACGCAACGTCGATCATAGGTTCATTGCCAACAGGCAAGACTCAGTTTTTTGCCGTAGCCACAAGCGGCGTCAGAATTTACATGTAACCAAATAATAATAAAACT
>QVRM01003851.1:32500-58315 GCA_003439945.1 Dermanyssus gallinae | reverse complement strand
ATATATATACACATATATCTCTACGTATCTCGTGTACGAGATATTAGCCGACGCGCTCCAGAACAGGGTTCGATATACTCCGGCCTGTCTCCAAAAGCTCAGCAAAAACAACGTCGAGAAATAGGTGGAGGTGACGGGGTAAGCCAGCGCCATGTCAGGGCCGAGCCGTCTATGCTTAGCGAAATGAGTAGCTTCGTTTCTGACTGCGAACTCCTTCTCCAGGCCACGTTCCGTGACCGTGTGTCATGTTACGTTTTCTACTCGCGATGTACTCGATAGACTACAGAGTCTGTCTGTCTATCTGTCTGTGTGTGGCTTGGCGCTCGTAGACGTGGGATAAGCCACCGACGATGACGAATGACATTCGTCGACTAACTGGCCTAATTAGTCATTGTCACATACGGTGTTAAACTGTGGTGTGTGCGCGTCGGAGAGGGGTAGATTGTAGGTGATCCCGTTGTGCACATGTCAATAATTTCAAACGCGAAAATACAACAGCACGTGTTATGCGTCTGGCTTGGCGAGCTTTGGTGCAATGGTGTTACCGTCCATTTCTGATATCTTCCTCCTTCTACCACTTTTTGTTTGTTTTTTTCTTTGAATATATGTCACGGTCATTTTTATCGGAACAACTTTCATTTTACTCTTCTACTACTACTACTACTACTACTACGACGACAGTATGCTACTTCTTCTAACGTGCATACACAGCGCACCGCTTCTGACGAATCCGCGTTAGCGTTTGGAGGAAAGGCAACGATAATGTCTGAGCTGAGATGTTTGTTATCACATGCTTTATGAAAGCAAGCAAAATCCGTGCAATGCATTTTGTTGCTAATTAAAGTGGTTCCACTCGTGCTGCAGGTGGCTTTTTGTTTTGACCGTAAACCATTATATATATATATATATATATATATGATATATATATACATATATATGTATATATACAAATATATATATACATATACAGAGAGAGATGTTTACTCCCGGTTGCTACTTTTTTTGCTCTATGGTCAATGTTAATCGACCCCGACATTCAATTTAACCAAACGAAAAGCCCTGAAAATCAGCCTAAGAGTGACCGGCCCTGGATTTGCCCGACTTTAGCTCTGTAAAGCCGCTTGCAGTCGCATATATGTATGTATTATCATCAAACGTTGCCAAAACTGCCACGCAAATGGGGATATATGGCTCATTCACAAATGGATTCAGATGATCCATCCGTGACGGTCCGTGAAGCAATATTTGTTATACCGTTACATACGTTTGCGACACGCAACGAAACTCGAAATCGCGCGCAAAGCGAAGGCTAGGCGACTTCGGCGACGCACGAAGTCGTAGACTGGCGACTCGCGTTGGCGCCGGCTAGAGAGATTAGCGCGCTTTTCCGTCGTCACTGTAGCTGCTACCAGCCGACGTGTGGGAAAGCGTCCGACTGAAGAAGCCGCCACTGGCGGGAAACGCGGAATGGTGTGTTGTTTCGCTAGCTCCACAGTTGAGTAGTGTTGTGTTGTTTCACTCGTCGCTGTTGTTGTTGTTGTTGTCGTTGTTGTTGTTGTCGTTGTTGTTGTTGTTGTTGTTGTTGCTGCTGCTGCAAAAGTTGTCGTTGTTGTGGGTTTTGGCGTGGCTATATTTGTTGCTAGCTTCTCTTGTTGTTGTTGTTGTTCTTGTTGGCATTGTTGTCGCAAGTATCTTGTCGTCGTTGTTGTTGTTGCTGGCATTGTTTCTGCAACTATCTTGTTGTTGTTGTTGCTGCTGCGCCTGCTGTTGTTGTTGTTATTGTTGTTGTTGTTGCTGCTGCTGCAAAAGTTGTCGTTGTTGTGGGTTTTGGCGTGGCTATATTTGTTGCTAGCTTCTCTTGTTGTTGTTGTTCTTGTTGGCATTGTTGTCGCAAGTATCTTGTCGTCGTTGTTGCTGTTGTTGCTGGCATTGTTCCTGCAACTATCTTGTTGTTGTTGTTGTTGTTGTTGTTGTTGGTACTTACCAGTTGATGCCAGCGCAGAACTCGACGTCAGCCAAGTCAACGACCCGCTTCGACAACCGACGGCGAGAGTTCTCTTCTGTTCTGTTGGGTGGGTGGGTGGGTAGTTGTTTGCCTGTCTGTGTGTGACAGAAAGAGAGAGAGAGAGAGAGTATGTATTTGCATGCGTCTCATCGGGGATCCCTCTTAGAATACGGGCAGCGCTCGCTGCGTTGTCTGGCGCAGTTTCATAGCATTGTTGTTATTGCTGCTGTTGTTGTTGTTGCTGTTGTTGTTGTTATTGCTGTTGTTGTTTTTGTTATCAAGCTGTAGCCACGGATTATTCGATTACGCCATGTGTAGGTACTATATTATTGTTTACCCAATTGTTGAATCAAATGTTTGTTTCTGTCTCTAATGTATCTACATTTGATTTATATATATATATATATATATATATATATATATATATATATATATATATATATATATATATATCTACATTTGATTTTTATATATATATATATATGCCGAGTTTTCACCTTAAACCACCATTTGTTTTAAACTATGATACGAATAGGATATCGTGCATTTAATATGCTTGGAAAAGTCAGAGAAGTCGGGCCACAGGTCTTTTTCTTTCTGATCATGCAAGACATTCGTCCAGCCAAGTCTAATACCTACCCGATTAGTGATTTGCGTAAGTGTGGCACAATTAGTTTATTATGAATTTATTTGGTAGCCGGAGTAATAGTTTTGCTAGAGAACTTAACTGGTCGACCGACGTTTGACTGAATATGACGTCTTGATACGCGGTATATGTTGCATTGAATAAATTAAGTCTGTTTGAATGTTTGTATATATATATATATATATATACAAACAGAGTTAATTTAATATATATATATATATATATATATATATATATATATATATATATATATATATATATACAACAGAGTTAATTTAATATATATATATATATATATATATATATACAAACTAAACAAATAAATATATATATATACAAACATATATAATGAGCGCCAGGTTATATATCCTTCTTAGCTCACGCGTTCGATATCAGAGCAGAGCATGCATCTTAAGTGAGACACGTGTTGTAACTGGCAGATTTGTTGGCATATTCAAGAAAGAGGGAAGCGCTGAAGAATACACCGCAGCGTAGCAGGCTGTAGCATAGATCGAATCGCCGTGACGCTGAGTTTGCACGCTGTTGTTCGCGCAGTCAGTCATGTCTGCCTTAAAGCCCGCGCCGCGGCAAGGCGCAAGGCCTATGCAAGATAGTATTCGCGCAACGACGATTTTTGTCATCTTGTCATCATCATCTTGTTGTGATTATTGTTGTTGCTGCTGTTGCTGTTGTTGTTGTTGTTGTTGTGATTGTTGTCGGTGCTGTTGTTTGCCCTCGACTCCATTCGCTAGCATTTCTGTTAATGTCATAGAAGCTGTCATTATTTGTATTGTTGTTGTTGTCATTGTCACCATCACCATCATCATTAGCATCATCATTGTTGTTGTTGTTGTTGTTGTTGTTGTTGTGGTTACTGAAGATGGCCACGCCATGGTGGGTGGAACAGAGCGCGATGGAGTGCTGTTGTGATTTTGGCCGAATGTTTGTTGATGATGTGTGTGACTTCAATTGTTTCTATCTGCCTTGCTCTTGTTTCTTCTCCTCCCTTTTGCCATCACTACTATGTCTCCTTCATGCTTTCTTCGTTCAGTTACATCAATCTCATCAACGGCGTTTACCTATCATCTGACTATCTATCTATGTTTCTGGTAAACGAGCAAACTGGAGCACGACGGAACAGGAGGTGTCTTTCCTTGCCCCCCGTCGCTGGCAGCTGGCCCGGCTGTGGTCAACCGTAGTCAGTATTATTAGTATTCTTTTTCATCACCATCTTATTATTGTTATTATTATTATTATTATTATTATTATTATTATTATTATTATTATTATTATTATTATTATTATTATTATTATTATTATTATTATTATTATTATTATTATTATTATTATTATTATTATTTATATTGATTTGATTGTTATTAGCGTCGTTGTGTTGTGCTAGCTAGCAGCAGGAGCATCTGTGGCATGTTTATAGCCATAACAGTACTCCTAAGAACAGTGGTTGTAATAATGCTTTTACTACTACTACTACTACTAAACTCCTGTTACTGCCAATAACAAGAAGAATACTTTAATGATCGTTGTTTTCTTATGTTTTGTTGTTTATTTGCTAGTGAGATAGTACTTGGTATCGCAATGGTTATACGGTTGATAGGCGCAATTTCGTCGTGGTGGCGGCCGATCTTGTAGAATATTGCGTATGCGTGTGTGTGTGGTCAGTGGGTTGTTGTTGTTGTTGTTGCAGTTATTATTGTTTTAGTTATTCTTGGGTTTGTTGTTTCTCGACGGTTGCATCGACGACAACGACGACAACAACACCGTCATCAATAACGACATCGACGATAACGATATCGACGATAACGACAACAACAACAATAACAACATCAACAACAACATCACCAACAACAACATCATCAACAACAACATCATCAACAACAACAACAACATCAACAACAACATCATCAACAACAACAACAACGTCATCGCCTGGCTTATGGCAACGTTGCTATAGTTGCCGGTCGAACGCCGTTTGCGCTACGCTGGCGTTAGAGACGGTTCGGTTGCTGCTGTCACTGTTGTTGTTGTTGTTGTCGTCGCTGTTGTTGTTGGTATTGTTGTTGTCGATGCTGTTGTTGCTGTCGCTGTTTTTGTTGCTGTTGTTGTTGCTGGAACCGCGGGGGATGTGGTTGTTGCCATCGTCTTCGTTTCTTTCTCGTCTTCTCATTTCTCGGCTTTGATGTTTGGTTGCCGATTGGTGGCGGCGCGTTGGCGGCTGACTCTGGTTTGCTTGCCTGAGTAACTGAGTAGTTTGGCTTGGTTGGTTGGTTGGTGGTTGGTCGGTCGGTCGAACGAGCGAACGAACGAACCGTAGCGGACGGGTGAGCATATGAGAGGTGGTGCTCTGGGCTGCTAGTGGGAAGCGACTGGGATGAGATTCGCAGTCGATCGAAAGAGAAACGGGGGGGGGGGAGAATAGGGCAAGGAGAAGAGAGAGAAACAGAAGTTGAAGACAGGTCAACGCCCTCTGGTGGGGACGACCTTCATGAAACAACAACAGCACCACGACAACAACAACAACAACAACAGCAACCACGACAACAACGACAACGATAACGAACCCGATGGGGCGGTGTTGTTGCTAATCGTAACGATGATGATGATGATGATGATGGCGTTGAATTCGTCTAGAGACAAGCGAAGAGAGAGAGAGAGAGAGAGAGAAAGGGGGATTATACACATACGAAATACACACGACACAGCGACAGATTTTCTCTCAGACAGGCCGAGACATGCTCAACCAGAAACAGAGCGTGAACGGAAGCGATAGTGATTACGATAACAACAACAACAACAGCAAGAAATGCCACAACAGCAAACAGACGACACTGCGATGACGACGGACGACATTCGCTGTCTAGCGGGCTACTGACACCCGCAATGATCACAAACAGCAACAAAACAACAACGACAACAACAACAACAACAAGAATAACATCAACAACAACAACAACAACAATAACATCAACAACAACAGACGAGCGAGCGTGTTGCTCAACATACGTCCTTTTCCTCCGCGTGCACCTTGTCTTCGCTGCTACGGCGGGTCGACGCTTGACAATGTCGACACAGTCACAACATCTCAACAACATCTGCAGAAGCTGTGTAAAAACGACACCGGCAGCAACAATAATAAAAACAACAATAACAAAAACAACAACAACAACAAAGACAACGATAATATAGCTTTTAGCAGGTGTGACAGATGCTTGTCGGCGCTGTTGCTGTCACCGTGGCCCTACCGTTGACGTTGTGTACTTGTTGTTGTTGCTGTTATTGTTGTTGTTGTTGTTGTTGTTGTTTTTATTGTTGCTGTTATTATTGTTGCTGTTTTTGTTGTTGCTGTTTTTGTTGTTGTTGTTGTCGTCGGCAACACTACAGACGAGACTAGAGCCCGCTGCGAGCTCGACCCACAGACGGACAGACTGACAGCAGCGAACAGATACATGGAACGATAGGCGAACAAGCATACCGATACAGGCAGACTAACAAGAACACAAATACACACACACGCACACACACGGAACAAACAATAATAGCAACAGCAGAGACAACAACAACACCAGATAGTAGATACATAAGCTAGATAAATGCTGTAGTAATACTAGTAGTGATAGTAGTAGTAATAGTAGCAGTAATAGGCTGATTTGTTAACAAGGCAAAGTTGGCTATTTGTGGATCGTGCAGTATGACATCACATCGCATTTATAATTTGCGGATTCGCAGAGCGGCTTTGAGATAACCGATTGGCAAATCAATAAGCAGATTGACGCGTCTCTCTTTTGCTGGATATCGACGCCATCATCTTCATGTTCGCGACCGCCGCCGTAGCCTCATTAGCGTCGGTTTCGTTCCCATCATTATATAGGCTTTCATCCGCCGTAGTCATAGGCATACTTACAAGGTGGCAATTCCCGACAACAACAGCAACAACAACACCAACAATGGCAACAACAACAACACCAACAATGACAACAACAACTAAAACAACACCAACAACAACAACAATGACAACAAGAAACTCTTCAAGTAGTATTGTGAAGTATTACTAACAATAGTTCGAACTTTAAGCTAGTCAATCAACAACTAAAACAACAACAACAACAACAACAACAATGACAACAAGAAACTCTTCAAGTAGTATTGTGAAGTATTACTAACAATAGTTCGAACTTTAAGCTAGTCAATCAACAACGATGACAACAACCACAACAATGACGACAAGAAGTATCTTCAAGTAGTACTGTGAAGTATTAGTGACAACAGTTCCAACGTTAAGCTAGCCGCTCTATGGTGAGCTATGGCGGGAGAGCTCGTAGTCACAATATGTGCAGCCTATAAGTTGTCGCAAATAGCGTTAACTTACTAAAGGCAAAGCTAAACCCCGCATCGTTTGCGATGACCATAAACCATGACGACATCCCATCTCTTCAGCCAGCCAGCATGGTCACATACAGCCAAGCGACAGACAAACAGACAGGCCAATATCCCGCCAATTTAAAAAGCCACAGACGAAGCCAGAACAAAAACGAGAGAGAGAGAGAGAGAGAATAGGGAAGACAAAAATCAGGATCAAAAGCGCGAGAGACAGGAAGAGACACGTGTCGGAGGGCTGGGAAATGAACCTCAATGATGAAGATGACTGTGCTCGTGCTAATGGTGACAATTTTTATAGGCGGTGTTGGTGGCGGTAGTAAGTACATTGATTTGGAGACGAATGCCTACCAAGTGCCAGATTCTGACCGGGATGATAACGATGATGCTGCTGCTGACCATAAAGACAACGGCAGCAAAGCTCGGCAGCAAAATTTCACACCTCTCGGATCCTCCTGTCTCGAGTCACGTCGCTCTGTTTGCTTTATTGTTGTTGTTGTTGTTGTTAACATTGTGATCTTCGTCGTCTCGTTATTGTTGTTGTTCTCGTCGTCGTCATTGTTGTTTTTATCGTTGTTGTTGTTGTTGTTGTCATTGCTGTTGACATCAGGGTTGAATTCGCCGTCGACCAAGTAATGGGACAAAACAGGGAACTGTTTGTTGTTGTGCCTAGTGTTATTATTGTTGTTGCTGCTGCTGCTACAGCTGCGTTGACCGAGATGGATGTGCTACTACTATTGCTACGCAAAATCGCCGCAACCACAATGGCAACAGTAATTTTCGTGTTGTTCATAGTTTAGTTGTTTGTTGTTGTATTATTGTTGTTGACATTGTTCCTATGACTGCTTTCATCATATCGTGTAATAACAGACGCCCGATTGCTGTATATATATATATATATGTATATATATATATATATATATATGAGCGATTGTATTATAACCAATGAACTGACACAAATAAAGCTACATGGCTGGAGATTTCGACAAATACTGATAAATGAGGTCCAGCGAGAGGGCAATGATTGATTGGGTCAAATCGAATCGTTTCCATTTGAACGTCTGGCTTCGTTTTCATCATCATCCAATCGACTTCACCATTCTTATCCTCAGCGGGTGAAGACGGGCAAACGATTGATTCGTGAGACCTCGGAGGTTCTTAGTTGTTTCGGTGTATACAGCAAAGATAACACGCCAATGACATTATCGTGCGTTTCGGTTTTGGAACACTTGCGCCCTCCCGCCTTCTGGAGGACTAGAAGAGTTGCACAGTATAAGAGTTCTTCCTTGCTCTCTGTTTGAGTGATTGTAAGCTTTGAGCAGCTGATGTTGATCTCATCATTATATCAATCTCATTAGTAGTTCGAATTGATGCTGTAGTTGGGGTGGTGTGAAACCTTGGCAGACATCGCAGAAGGGCAGGCGTCAGAAAGGGAGATTTAATCGCAAGTTGGGGTCTTTTGATAACATAAAAAAAGAGAGCGAGCGAGAAAGAGAACATTGCCGCCCAGCATCCGTGCGCCACACATCTTATCTACGTTTAGCTAGTGGTAAATTGCAGTCCGAGATCTTCTGTTCAGAAAGCACGGCCGTTTGTTAGATTTGTTTTTTTTATTTTCTGGAAAATATCTGTCGTTTTTTGTTGTTGTTGTTGCTGCTGCTGCTGTTGTTGCAGTTGCTGTTGTTGTTGTTATTGTTGTTGTTGTTGTTGTTGTTCTGCTTTCCAGAATGCCTTACGAACCGGGATGGCTAACGACCAAGACATTCTTACTTTAGGGTGGTGATGGTGGTAATGATGATTGATGAGATGCTAGTTAAAATTTGAATTTAGTTTCACTACAAACGGCGAGCGGACTATGTTAGTGGCTGCGTACATGCGTACGTATCATGTCGCGTGTGTTCTTGGAAGCATTTCGAACAACAGCCAGAACGACCACAGCAACAAGTAGAACGAAACCGTGGCATTTTGGGCCGTTGCTCTGGTCTGCCAGGTGGTTGTCGAACGGTTAGACTCACTGTATCGCAACTGTATGCATATGTTTTTGTGAACAAATTACTGCCGATAGCCAAACCTATAGTGAATAGAGGGGAAATAACTAAAGGACTGGTAGGGACACACGTTCACGGCGAACAACTGACTCTCGCACATTAGTTGGATAATTACATTGTCTGACTGATGTGCGAGCCCAATTTCCAACATTTGATAAATAGAGAGTGCGTCTGAGTGCGGGTTTCTCTTGCTCTGCATCGCAAAATGTTTCTCGCCTAATCGCATAGCAGCTATCTGCAGCCTCTCAATAGCCTCGAATAATACCAAGAAGAATTAACGAAGATACGTTACCCAACTGGGATGAGTGAAAATGAAATGAATGAATGAATAATCAATAGGAATGTGGTTGATGAATGAATGAATAATCAATGGGAGAAATGTGGTTGTATAAAGTGCGTCATCATTAGAGGTGTGACCAGTGTGAAAGAGTTAGCCCGCCTAAGCCGACGAGGCAGCCAGCTGTTTGCCAAACAACGATGGGATTTAGTGCGCAACGTTCGCGGATCAGTTTACGTCCCAATGGACAACTGGACAATTTTTATTGACCGGACCGTTTACTCAGTGGTTGCAGCTATCCCCGTATGTCACGCACGCACGCTAGTTAGCTGCTATTCAGCACAGCAGTAGCTTCATCATCAGAATCACCCCAGAACACTGGTTCTGACGTTCCACGTCTGTCAGTCGCCTGTCATGTTCTGACATTATTATTGTCGTCGTCGTTGTTGTTGTGTTATTGCTGCTGTTGTTGTTGTTGTTGGCGGTGGCGGTCCTATTGCTCTGGCGATTACGGTAGTAGCGTTATTAATTTGCGGCCTATATAGCCTATAATTACTTTGCGCTATTACGAATGGTAGTTACCAATCGCTTATAATTTCTCTCTCTCTCTCTCTATCATTCACTACGTTTGTTCCGTTTTTACGCCGCTCTGCCCCGTTCCTCCCTGCTGAGCAAATGATCCCATCCCGCGGTCACGTCCAGCCGCTCGAGACAATCGAAGCTAAGTACTGCAAGCCTAGCCTCATTAGTTCGCCTCATCTCGTTATGGCGCAAATTTGTAAAGCCTGCTTTTACAGCTATAGACATACACGCACACGGATGTACCCGTTTGTGCATGCCTATATATATATATATATATATATATATATATATATATATATATATAGGCATGCATAAACGAATCTTTCTCTCTCTTGCTATATATATATATATATATATAAGCACACAGACCGGCCTTATTTTCACGCGTCCTTTTGTTAGTTCGTTAGTCGGCGTATGACGATTTGACGAAAAACGGGAAATATTTCTACTCCACCGCAGCGATAGCAACAAATGCTACTGTATTACTGCTGCTACGAGACTGTTTGCTCACCATCTGACTGCCGGCATGTCTATATAGACGGGCGTTTTGCCCTGCTTGGGTGGCAGCTGCGCACCAATTACTCGGTATCAAAACAGGAAAGCGTTGTATACAGCTTTGGAATTGTTCGGTCGTTCGTTCGTTCGTTCGTTTGTCTGTCTGATTTGGCTTTGTTTAGTCCGTTATTTAGCAATCTAGATATTGCTACTCTGTGTGTGTGTGTGTGTGTGGCATGCACGCGACCGCCTTGGTCAGATGAGAGTCAGTTCTGATCGTTGGAGAGTGTATTGTCACGTCACCCGATAAGTTACCGATAACGTTGAGAGCGTGTGCCACCCGTGAATAGCGAGTGCGTTCAATAATTATCGACTTGGATAGCTGCTGCTGCTGCTGCTGTTGTATTATAAATACAGCCGACGCATGAAAGCCATTTGTGCACTTCGAATGAGTTTGAAATCAATCTGGTAATGAGTGAGGATAAATATTTCTTGGCATCTTCATCTACAGCTGGTAGCTAGAAGCTCTCTGAAACGAGTTGAGCGACTCTCTCTATTCATTACATTGTAAAGATCTCGGCGATTATGAGGCGGACGTGATTCTGTTCGGGAGACCCAGGGCTGCAGCCTGGCTTTTTTGGAAGGCTTTATGTACAGGGCCTTTGTGCGAAATCGAACGGAGCTTTAGCCCCTGGGTATATTTTGTTGGTCGCGGGTCTCTCTTTTTTGTTAGACGTACTTGCAAAACACCTGTCACACGCCGAGATAGGCGGCCGGACGGAGCCGCCGTGTGGTAGGGTTATGCGATAGTGTGTCACCATATTATAAGATTGAACACATTTGCCGTTTGCGCTAATTGTGTTCTGTTTCTGCAATCGTCTGCCACCTAAACTAAGTCGGCGAAACAGTTCCGATATTCAAGCATGGCGATGGCGTACGCACGTTTCTGCACAATATAACTAATAGTACTCTTTAAATATGTCTCTTCATGGAGATGGCATAACGCTGAGGTGACAAATGCTAACTGCTAAGAGCAGTGCCGCCGCTTGTGTCTGCGTGCTCTTTGACGTGCATTGCTTCAATAAGTACAGAAGGTTTTCAGAAATAGACGCAAAATAGTAATGAGTCAAATCGTCAAGTAACGGCGACAAATAACTCGTCCAGAGATTAATCGGCAGGAACATTTGTCAAAACGAATCAAACAATAAACGCTTGTTATCAGCCGTTGTTAAATCGTTTCGGGATGCCCAAGTTCAACGTGTGCACTGCTCTGTGCTTCACGTGTTCTTGCTGTGGCTTTCTGCCAGAGCATTTGTGTCTGTTGAGCTGATGTAGCTGTGCAAGTTTATTCCATGTGGCCGTCAGTCCTAACAGTGCACGGGGTGGTTGGTCCTTGGTGAAGCACCATTGGTTAGCTTCTGAGCTCTTTTTTTTGTTCTGGGAGGTTTCGGGAATGCATGGTGCACATGCGTCACTAGCAGCCTGCGTGACTAGTGTGAGACTCGCAAACCCACTAAACCCGGATTCCTCCCCACCCCCCCAGGCTCGGTATTACTTTGGCATTACATCGAAGAGCTTCTGGGCGCTGAAGTTTATGGACGGTGCCCATAAAGCACGAATGAATGAATGAATGAAGATGCTCTAGTCGTAGATAGAATACTCGATTCGATTGTCGATTGTCTTACGACATTGTTGAACACGTCTTCTTGCCGGTCTTGTCTGTTCCGGGCGACATGCACGCCGCCGCCAATGCAGAACGGCGTCATTAGTCGAAGCGGCCTCCGGCGGCGGGAGAACCGCTATCCTTGGGCCATACGATCAGCTTACTACATACAGCACTGGTCCACAGTCCACAGTCCACAGTTACAACCGGGCCGCAACAGAAACGATGTGTCAGCTACTGCTGTACGCGTACTAGTAGTAATAGTTGTTGTTGTTATTGTTATTGTTATTGTTGTTGTTGTTGTTGTTGTTGTTGTTGTTGTTGTTGTTGTTGTTATTGTTATTGTTGTTGTTGTTGTTGCTGCTAGTATTATTATTGTTTTTGTTGTTGTTGCTGTTATTGTTGTTGTATCTTATTTAAATGTCGAATGACTTAAACACAACAGCCACATACAACGTCGGAAAGATTAGCGATTTCAGAACGGTCGTATCTTGGTCGCCACGTTTGCTGCGCGTAGTCGACCAACTTCTTGCGGTCAGAAGGCGATATCGACTCGAATTTGCACAGCAAAATCAGAAACCACAACAACAACCACAACAACAACAGCCACAACAGCAGCAACAACAACAACAACAATAACAATAACATTAACAACAGATGGCGATTTGATCAGACCATAACGGTTTTTCGGTCTTATGCGGCGATCGGTCGGTCGTTCGACTGGTAGAAGTCTCGTTCCAATGAATAAAATAGATATTAAGGCGTCTTAGGCTTCCTGCGCCTTAGTATCACAACGCGTCGATTGTATACGGAAATCACAAGGCAGAGTATATGTTCGTGAGTGTTTTTTTTTTGTTGTTGGCTGCTTTTGAAAGACGCTGGAAGTAATTGTGCGTTGCTTAGAGAGTCACACACATTCATCACGTCGTTTTTTTCGCGATAAGGCGAAACCATGCATTCTTCGTGGAGGTATTGCGATACGTATTTATTAGTTAAACTAAATCCGATGTGCGTGGCCGAAATGCTCTGTGTTCATTCAAGGTGAGCGAATAGTTAATAATAAGCGAACGGCGCTGGTTCACTGTATTGAGTAGATTGGGGGGATTGTAAGTAGGCGATATGATGGCACTCTTATTGGAATAAGATTTGAAAGCTTGCCTAAACTGTTGCTTAACTGGCCGCTTTATCGACCACGACGTTCGTCTATTCAACTAGTTCTCCGCGTTTTCTAGAAGCCTACCACATATATATATATATATATATATATATATAATTAAAATGGAATGACGCTGTGTACGCATAATTAAAATCGCATATTCAAATTGAAGTCTTTATTTAAAAGTAATCACTAGAGGCTGGGGCCCTGCTAGCCCACAGTGTCAGCGCCAAATCATACCCTGTTCCCAGAATTCCTGCGGATGTGGCAAGAGCCAGACCTCTACTGTGTCCTCTAGTTCGTTGTCCGTGTTGAAGCGCCTTAGAAATTTTCTAGGGGAAGGTGACGACGCACCGAACAGCATACATGTTTCCATTGCATGCTGTCCCGCTCTGGCTCGAAGCGATGCTATTAACTCTCGTCACCGGCGACGATCCGTTCGAAATCTTCACGATACCGGAATAGGCGTTGCAGTGTTAGCCGCATTGCGCAGCTCCTTTTGCGTTTCGGTGAGCGATCTTCTGCACACCGGCTGCCGATAGCCGGTAGTGACTATCGGCCGGATGAAAACTTTTCGCAATCAGGAATCTGTGTTAATAGATACCTGTTTCACCATCACGCCCGGTGGCGTGGTGGCGCGTGCTTTCGTCTGCGCCTCGCGACCGGAGCAGACACATAGCAGGTGCGCGGGTTCGAGCCCCACCGTTGCACCGATTTGTATTTATGGGGGTAGTCCGTCTATGAAGCAGTGGGAAAAGCAGTCCCATGGACGTTAAATCTTGGCTGAGAGTCAGCCCAGAAAGTATTTTCAGCTCTCGCACGCACTGCCGCGGCCAATAGGACGGGACTCACAACTGCCTGCGCTTGTCTTCTGTCATGTGCACAACCACGCCGGGCACATTTCCATTTGCGTCCCTAGTTGTCGCACTGCGTTATCCTAAAGCAGCATATTCAAATTTTAACCGGTTTGGTCGTAACGAAGTCTCATACCCTTTCATTCGAACACCAATTCGACGATACGCAAAGACAGCAATAAGTAGGTTTTTATTATTATATTCAATAGCTGCCCGTTGTCAGATCTGGAGTTTGGTGATCGGTACTTTACATGGGGGCCGCGTTTGGGTCGTTTTAATCGACTCGAGGTGGAACCGGTGCATTTTCTTAATACGCACATTGAATAGTGGTAGCAGTTGTAGTTGCGGTGGTGGCAAATTGCTTCGGTTTGTTTTAAACTTTGCCGACATTTTACGATCGGGTTGGTAGATTGATTGGTTGGCTGTAAAGGTGTAAGGGAGTGAAATAAAATGACGGATAGGGGCGCAAGCGAACCACTGCACGCGGCCGCACAGAGAAGACATTTAGAGACACACACACAGTAAACCGTTCAACAGAGGTACCACGAGTACCAACATCGGGGTATCGAGTACCGACGACGACGACGACAACAACATTTATGACAAATAATAACAACAACAACAACAACAACAACAACAAGAACAACGACGACAATAACCAAGTGATGAAAGGATTAAATAATCGTTGATAAGGACGATCCTTTGATAGACCTGAATCAGTGAGAAGAAAGAGAGAGAGAGAGAGAGACAAAGGGCAGCACAGATATGTCTCTTGTGATGGTACTTTTACGGGTGAGATATGTGTTGTTGTTGTTGTTGTTGCTGTTGTTGTGGCTGTGACGCGGTGTTAATTAGTCGCCTTGCTGTGACGCTTTAATACTACGTTTGACCGATGTTGCTGCTGCTGTTTCTTTGTTATTTAATAGTATTCTAAGGAAAATAAGATACACTGAAGCAAACCTAAAACCAACGTTTTTACTAACCACTCTAGTGGGACTCCAGCAGCCTGACTGTCTATTCATCTTGCGCGTCTCCTCCGCGCTTGCCCGTATGCCCCTCGTCGGGAACAAGGCCCGATGGATTGGTTACTCTGATAACTTATCACTCGCCACTTTTCACTACGGTGCCGAGCTGTTACGCAGTGCTGATGGTGGCAATTCCTCAGCTGCCTCTCTCTCTCTCTCTCTCTCTATATATATATATATATATATATATATATATATATAGAGCTATATTGAAATATCACATATATATATATATATATATATATATATATATATGTGTGTGCCGTGTCTACTGTGTGAGTACGCGTGGCAATTTGTCACGTGGGACGAGAGTGCGCTCTTCGCACTGATCTAGCCAGTTCCTAATTCGTAGTTGGCGTCATTGCCGTTGATTGCCCCATCACCACTTGTGACATCTACGCCGCCAGTAAACAGTGTGACCGGTTGACCGCCGGCAGAGAGGCAGATAGACACGCAGTCTGACAAGAGACTATCCTCATTCATCCATCCGCTCGTACATGTATAAACATACACGCCACGAATACGCGAACATAAGCGCGCTCAGACAGGCATGGTTGAGCCCGATGTGGAGCTATTTTTTTTCGTTCTTTGAGCCGATGGCCGCGGCAGCGGCGGCTAAAAGCTTCGGTTAGTCGAGCGCCATTCCGAGGTGCGTTTTTTTCTCTACTATTCTTCCCGCAGACTGTCGTGTGACGATGGTCAAAGAACTGCGAGTTAAGAATTTTATATAGATCAATCGATTGGTGCGTACCGGTGGGCCGGTGGGCGAGAGACTCTGCGCCAAAGGGATACCGGCCATTTAATCTGTTGCTAAAAGCACAATAGCCTTGCTTCGTGCCGGCGGTTGTTGTTGTTGTTGTTGTTGTCTGTTATTGTTGTTGCTGTTTATATTATTCTTGGATACAATGTATCTTCTCATCGGTATACATCCTTGCTTGCGTACGATATTGATAAACGTATTTGCGCGAACATCCCCTGCGTCTACCTTATGCGCGCGTTTCATCAAAATGTGCGAAAGGCGTTTTTGGCAAATTCATTTTGACACACGTTCTACAAGGCTAGATTGCTGATGTCTTCCTTACGGGCAATGGGTGTCGAAATCACTGAGACACGACTTCTCTTAACGAACGTTGACTGGTTAGTATACCAAAGTAATTATGACCCGCTTATGCGTCGCATTGTTTGAAGAGGTAGAGAAAGACAGCTGTGGTTTGCCCTTTGTAGAATAGAAACGCCTTTATTAAAAAAAAAAGGTAAATGTGAGTTGAGACTCACTATAGCATTGCATGCAGCATTCTCGGCATGACCAATCAAAGGTGACTCAACACGGTATCGAGCAACGTATTTATGTTTTCAAAGCTCGCAGCTTGCTGAAAATGAGCACTTTATTCATATATATATATATATATTAAAAAAAAATATATATATATATAAAATATCTATAAACGTTTGAATTGATTTGGCATAGTAAGTGACCTGCTAAAGAGTTGACATCGACGGCAATATGTACGCCGAGATCCCGGAACGAAACTAACGGAAGGAATTCACTATATCATCGTTGATTATATGTGGATACACGTCGTTGTACCATGCTCAAAATTTTTCGACATTGGATGACGTTATTGATGGGTTGTAGTTGTGCGTTGTAGCGAGACTCGAATTCTGCTCATTAATATATCTTTAAGTCATCGGCGTATTTGAAAACAAATATTTATATACAGAATTACACACACACACCTACACATGTAACGACGTTCCTGTCGCCGTGTTTTATACATGCTTTCAGTCATCCAAAAGAGACAGAATGTATGTGCTACCTGTGAACTCGTATATACTTGTATATATACTGTTTTTTCTGTATACACACATGTATATGTATGTCAAGTATTGGAGAACGTTATGTCGTGGGTGTGTCAATTCTATTCTCGCGGTAGATAGGCTATTAGTATTCAGCCACCCCTTAGCCGTGGTACAACTACGTTTGTTTTTCCCGATTTGCGATCAAACCAGCGACTCCTAGTGACAGAGTTGGTGACGGCTTGTCTTCACCCTTTCGTCTGACCTGTTCTTTGCAAACCAAGTCGATAAGCTGTTAACTTAGGTGTTGTTGTTGTTGTTGTTGATGTTTGGTTTCGATTGCAGAAAGAGACGATTCGCCATGATCGTCTGCGGGCGGCCCTAGAGGATCCCGACGGACTCGAGGCGTTCGAGCGGGCGGTGAAGGAGACCAAGGAGACAACTCCACAACCCAAGACGCCCTCGAAGGGTGTCGGCGCACACGACCCCACGGGGGGCGCTGTCACCCCGGCTCCGCCCACGTCGTCATCATCATCATCATCATCGTCGCTATCGGTGTCATCGTCTTCAACAACGTCTTCATCATTACCATCATCATTATCGGCGGCAGCGTCGTTACCGGCGACGACGTCCGAGAAACCGACAAAGAAGACACGTCGGCCCCGAAAGCCCGCTTCTGCCTGCGCTTCTTCAGCAGCAGCAGCAGCAACGGGCGGCACCACCACCACCACCACCACGACTGCTGGTGGTGGTATCAACGTAGAAGTTGACAATACGGCCGTCGGTGACAACGGCTGTGCGGCGCCAAATTCGGGCGCCGCAGCTGTTGCGCCTCTCGAGACCTCGAACAACGCACATCCGAGCGTCGTTAAGGACGTCAAGGAGAACCTCAGAGACCTGAAGGACACTAGTAGTGTAGGGGACATCATCATCAAAGAGGGTAGCGGCAGCGGGAAACAATAGTAGTAGTAGTAGTAGTATAAGTAACAGTAGTAGTAATAGTAACAACAACAACAACAACAGCTGCAACAATACCAGCACCACCACCACCACCACCACTAATAACAATAGTCATCATAAAGATGGCCGAGAGCGATACGACACAAAGGACCTTAAGGGGATGCTGTCGACGGAATCGCTCGTACCTCCCGAGCCAGCTCCGAGCATCAACATCAAGGTGGAACAGGTGTCGATCAAGCAGGAGCCGGCGTCCGAATCGGTTGGCGCCGGCGCAACATCGTCCACGTTGTCAGCCAGCGGTCACATGTTCTCGTCCGCGCTGCCCACTTCGCCAGGAGGAAAAACGATCAAGGAGGAGCCCGGTCTGCCCCCCGCAGCAGTGCCGGTGTCGCCTGCAGGCAGCCTTCGGTCGCCGCCGTCAGCTACCGCCATCGTAAGTGGAAAAATCGGTTTAATGCAACAAATTCTCATCGTTGTATCATCGTCGTTAAACGTAGACACGCGTGGAAGTATTATGCGGTAGCCCATAATGTAGTAATGTAATATAATAATAATAATAATAATAATAAATAGCATTGTTATAGCAATTTGCCCATAAAATTGTATAGCAAATAGAGACGTTTTGTGTGCGCGCTAGTTCCTAAGGTCGTGTTCGCTTGTTTGCTTTGCTTTTCAGACTACACAGAACGGATCTGATGCTACTGCGGAAGGTTTCCAACAGCTAGTCTCAATGCCTTCGCCACGTAAGTATATATCACGTCACTCATACAGAATTACATACACGCGCGTACACATACACGCATCTGGATTACCTATCGGCAGATTTGCACTAACGCTCATTACTTCCTAGAAACGGACTCCACATCTTTCAGGATCAATTTCGCTGTAATAACCATGCGGTTTTAGCTTATTGCTGGCTTTTGCTTTTGTTTGCGCAAAGTATCCCACTGGCTCTCAAGCTTTATGTTACCCTCCGCAATTTCTAAACTGAAGCATGCGTCCACCCAATTCCCCCCAACTCTTAAATAGTATATCTAATATTGTCTTTGTCATTTTTCCTACTTTGCTAACCTGCATTTATTTTCCAATCTTGCATGCACTTTTTACGAGATTCCCTTATTTTTCGATTTTTCTTCCTGTGGAATCCTGCCCTAGTAAAGATGGCCGGCGAAACGGAAATTCTAAAAATGCTCTAATGTTTTAGTAATCGCCCTTATGTGCAGATTTGCAGATGTGTGAAAAGTTTGGTGTCAAAGTTATGTATGCTCCTATTTTCAATCACCTGCCCCTTGAATGCCTTGCTGTTCGAGTAACTTTACTCACACGTTTAGTATATAGACATAGCAATACAACGCTGTGAAGCATCTTTCTCGCTCTTTCTTTCTATCTCTCCTTCAGCCTTATTTTCGAATCGCTTTCGCACGCCTTTTCTTACGTGTGTTAGTTTGTCGTTATTTGTTTGCCTCCTATGTTTTACTCTTCTTCTTTCTTCTATCTCTCTCTATTTCTCGAATAACCATTTCTTATTCCTGCCAACGCCACCAAGCTTCTTCAGCCGGCTGGCTTAGTTCATTCACCTTGTTACGCTTACGCTTCTTGCCGTCTGTGTGTGTGTGTGTTGTTGTTGTTGTTGTTGTTGTGTGGGTGCTGCTTTTGTTGCTGTTGTTGATGTTGGTGCTATCCGTCGCTTTAGGACCGCTCCTCCCACTGGCTGTCCCTGCTGGTTCAGCGGCGGCAGCGGTTTCCCCACCGGGCTTCAGTGTATCCTCAGTATCTTCTCAGCCATCCTACCCCTTCTTCTCCTCCACCTCCTCCTTCTCTTCCTCTTCTGCTTCTTCCTCAACTCAAGTGGCGCCGGTTCCAGTGGCCGAGGCGGCGGCCGCGGCTGCAGCAGCTGCTACGGGTGGGGGTGCGGTTGTTTCCGCTTTAGCTCCAGAATCGGCGGTAGGCGACAATCATTTAATGGCGGCCATGTTAAGTGGAGAAAAGGACGCCGCTATAACTGGCCCCGCCGCCGCTCCCGCCCCCGCTGCATCGCCGGCGGCTCAAGCCGAATCGCCACGGCAATTGATGATTCCTACCTCTCCCGGCGTCCTGCCTGGCCTACCACAACCGACAGTGCCATCACCTACCTCTGCATCATCGCCACCACCACCACCACCACCACCACCATTATCACTGTCAACAACAACAGAAACAACAGCAGAAACAACAACATTAACAGCCACAACATCAATTCCTACAACAGCCCTAACCGCAACAACGTTTACCCCTTTTTATTCCTGTCCTGCAACCCCCGCTGTTACCACTGCTACTACTACTACTACATCTGCTACTACCACCCCTACTGCTACCACCACTATTCCTGCTTCTTCATTAGCTTCACCTTCACGATCCGCATCATCACCACAAACATCATCAGCATCATCAGCTGTGACTGCTCACTCGTCTGTGAACCCATTGCCTTCAACGTCGCTTTCATCTGCTTCACTGGCAGCAGTAGTATCATCCAGCATGAGTATTGCCTATGCACACCCGCTCCCGCCGTTAGAATCTCTGCCGCCACTGCAGACGTCACCGTCTGTTCGCCCGACGTTCTCATCCGGCGTCTGCGACGGTGGAATACTATCCTCTGGTCAGCTGATTTACCCCATTCCTCCAACAACGCACAATTCGCTTGGACAGCAGCAAGAACAACAACAACAACAGCAACAGCCCCCGTACCAGCATTACCCTCATCATCACCACCACCAACATTTCCATCCACAACATCAACAACTACTACAACAACAACAACAGCAGCAATATCAACAACACCAACAATATCAACAACAACAAAAACAACAACAGCAACAACAACAGCAACAACAACAACAACAACAACAACAGCAACAGCAACAGCAACAACAACAACAACAGCAACAACAACAACAACAACTACAGCAACAGCAACAACAACAACAACAACAACAACAACAACAACAACAGCAACAACAACAGCAGCAACAACAACAACAACAACAACAACAGCAGCAACAACAACAACAACAACAGCAACAACAACAACAGCAACAACAACAACAGTGGTTTGCTGGCCAGGCCGCGACGGGGTCACCTCGGCCTGCTCAGCAGGCAGCAGCAGCAGAGTGTGTAGGCGGCGTAGTCGAATCGCAGTCTGCAATCTCGATCGCTTCTACGCGCGCGATCTCCCCCGGGGACGGCGGGCAGAGCGATCTAGGAGTAGAGTCGGCCAGCCACGCAGTATTATCGCAGGGGCTTAGTGCATCACCACGTACAACTTCTGGCGCGCTCTTTTCAGCGTCTTTGGCGATCGGCGCTGGCTCGGACGCCGCCGGCGGAGGGAACAGCAGCAGCAGCAGCAGTTGCTGCAGCAGCGTGAGCAGCAATGCGACGGTGGTCTGTGGAGGCGGCGGTGGAGCAGCGAACGTAACGGTTGGCAACGGTTCAGGTGCAGCTCTGCCTCTTCATGGCCTCCCGGCAGAGGGCAGTGTCATGGCTAGTGGAGCTTCGGCAGTTCCTCACTCCTCGTCGGCATCGGCCTCGGCAACGGGAGCGGCAACAGTTTCAGCCGGTCCGCCCGTCGTCGATTCAACCGTTGAGTCGGTTAGCGGCGATGAAGGTCGGCTCCCGTCGAAGCTGACTGCGGCAGTCGAGGGCGTCCAGGGGTCGCCTCCAGCAACGATCACAACGGCAAACGCAGCAGCAGGGATGATGATGAGAACGACGGCGACAGCCACAACAACAACGACCTCGTCTTCATCGTCGGCAGCGCCGATATCTTCTGCGGTGGCCACGACAACGCCAACCATGCCTGCAATGGGTGGTCAGCCGCAACTTCACCGCAACGGGTTCCCGCCATTACCAGCTGACGCAGCAGCAGCAGCACCTTCATCATCATCGTCGGCGGCGGCCTCGTTGGCGATGCCTCATTCAGCGGCATCGGACCACCTGCCGCACCAGGTAGGTGGCGCCTCATCGATGCAGCCCATCGTGGGGCCACCACCTCCGGCAGCAGCAGCAGCAGCGGCGCCAATGGTCGCCGGTTCAACAGGACGACCCCCCGAGCCTCCGGGCTTTGCGGGCTACCAGCCGCCCGACCCTAAACGGCTAGCCCTTGCGCCCGACGCAAACGTTGGTGGCACTGCGCAACCATATCCGGACGTTCACAGAACCCCAGGACCTCATCATCATCATCAACAGCAACAACAGCAACAACAACAACACCACCTGCATCATCACCATCATCATCATCACCGGCCGCCGCTCTTCTCCGCCGCGAGTTCGTCACCGCTGCTCTTACTGCCACCGCCGCCTGCGACGTCGACAACGACAACAACAGCAGCAGCAGCAGGACCAGCAACAACGACGGCGACAGCGCCGACGATGGTCAATCCGCAGAGCTCCAAGAGCGCCACGATCTCGAACCCGGCGGTCTCTGCTGCGGCTAGCAGTACCAGCTGCAGCAGCAGCAACAATACCACCACCATCAGCAGCAGCAGCAGTAGCAGCGGCAGTAGTGGCCTGAGTTCCGGCTTGCTGACGGGTGCACCTGCACACGATCACCACTCCCAGATGCAGGTAGGAACTTCTCCGTACAACGCGACTAATGCTGTTATGCTCCTCTCATTTGTGTGCTCAGAGGGTGAGGCGCAGCCGAGGGCGAGAACAACGATGTCTGCCTTTGGCCTTTTGGACCAATCAATGAGTTGTCTCACGTGTGTTCGAGGGTTTTTTTGGTGTTGTACTGTGATCCGTGCGATAAATTGGATTTGTGATCATAGACGATAGGAAATATATTTCCACACACAGTTCGTGGTACGACAGGGACGGCTGTCTAGGGCGGATTTTATTGTAAATTTTGGTTTGTGAGGCGACGTCCGGCTGCCTATCTAGATGAAGGCGCTCATTTCATTGAATGCATACGTCTTATTACATCAGGTGCTGCAACACTCGGTGCGGCAGTGCCAGTACGGTCTAACGAATTAGATGACTGACTACTTATCTAACGAAAAACCATCTTTGTGTTTCCGCTCTTCGCTATCGACGATGACGACGTGCTCGCTCGTTCGTTCGATTGTTCGTTCCGTCCGTCCGTCTTTTGGTCCTCTGTGTCTTCATGAACGGTGTTTGTTAATCGTGCACCTCCACGCTGCGCACGCGTAGAGCGGTGTGGGCGTCAACGCAAGCCTATCGAGTCTGTCGCAGCTTTCGCAGTCGCTTCATCCGACGGCGGGCAAGGCAGTCAATCAGCCGGCTGGCGGCGGAGGGGATCTGCCGCAACAACTGACCGGGTCGCGGTACCCCTCGGCGGGCGCATCGGCAGCGGGACCTGCTCCACCTCCAGGACACTATTCGCCGTCTCCGTATATCGGAGGAGCGGCGGTGGCCGGCTGTGGGCCACCTACGTCGACGACCGTCGTGTCGTCGTCTTCGGCTTTGACGAGCTCTGCCTCGGCGTGTGTTACGTCGGCGGCTTCTTCCATTGCTTCGATGGCAACTGCCGCCATGAGTCCGTGCGTGTCCTCGTCGTCGGGCTTGATGCACACCACCAACACGTTGACCAGTCTTGTGTTTGCAAACAAAGGATGGCAGCCAAGCAGGTATGAGCCACGATTGTGCCACCCTACTACTTCGAACAATACGACACGTAGATTGTAGACCAAAGTAGTAGTAGTAGCACTTGGCTTAAAAAGAGGAAGGTTGTTATACGTTTAGATAGATTTTGCACAGTATGTTAATCCTTTCTTCCGAGCTATCGTAATTACAGTACGTGTTATACTGGAATTGTGACTATATATATATATATTTCTTTTTTTTTTTTAGGCGAGCACTGCCGAGTGTGCAAACGTATTGTAAATGATAAATAAATCTCACTATATATATATATATATATATATATATATTCAAGAATAAAATAGGTAATTATTAACGTAAGAACGAACGTTCTCGGCATGCTTTGGTACGCTTCTTCGGGCTTACTCATCATGATTTTGATGTGCTGTCTGCCTTCATTGTGTTTGAACAGTGCGAATTCGCCGACGGCAGCAGCAGGCGCTGCAGCAAGTCGTTTGTCTTCATCGGCGACGGCCGGCAAGTATGGCGGTGCTCCGACAACATCCTCAACGGCCACCGCTCCGCCACCCCTGTTTGGTCTGACGCCGCCGGGGTCTATACCTCCGGGAGCCCCGCATCCACCTCCTCCCTCAGTGGGCCCCGGCGCGTCTCCGTTCGCCGAACAGCTCCTTCAGCCAAGTAAGCTATGGAAGCAGGTCACCTACACGGAATTGGCATACATATGACTTGATTATGGATACGTACGCGTATATTGACTGTGATGTTGAGTATATATAATCGTTAATGTTAGTGGTACTTCCTCATAGCGATTTATTCGCATGTATTGTGAGAAAGTTATGATAGCTCGTGTTGTAACAAAATGACTAGTAGTAATTTTGTTACAATTTCGAATGGAAATTCGAGTGTGGAATCCTGCTGAATTGTCGTATCCTCACTGGCATATCGATGCGATCTGGAGACGGGTGACATATATAGATGCCAAGCATCTGTTCCGTATATAGCCCAAGAAACAATGCTTATTACAAATTATGCTTTTAACGTGAATAAAGAATTAAAAATACAATTAATGTCACCTAAAACATCATTACGAAATAACCAAGTGTTGTCTGTCGTACCTCGGCCTCTCCTGAACTTCACACATACCTAATCGCCCTGTGTGTAACGCAATTTGTGCTTTCTTAACCATTGCAGACGACCTGCTTCGTCGAGAACTCGATGCCCTATTTATTGCCAGCCAGGACCGTTCCTTAGGTATTCCGGCACCTCCATATATGCGTGCCGAAATGCAGGCGGCTGCAGCAGCAGCAGCGGCAGCAGCTGCTGCTGCAGTTGGCGCTGGTCCAGGCGGAGGTGCGCCAGGCACAGCAACGGGACATCCAGTAGCGGGGGTGGGCACCCCGCAGGGCGGAGCTCCAGGACTTCCACCTGGCCTACAGGGCCTGCATCCGGGAGCCGGACCGTTTCTGCAACCACCCGGAGCGGGGTTGTTCGATCCCACAAAGTTTGCTGGCACTAAAATGGATCCTCAGCAACTGGCGGCTCTGAAGTTTGCCGCTGGCGCTCCGGTAGGCTATCCGCCGATGGCGGGCATGCCCCCTCTCGGCGCACTAGGTCCTTTGGGACCTCTAGGTGCTCCACCAATATCTGCGGCTTCATCATCTATTCCTCCTGCGTCGTTTGTCAACTCCTCGCCGGCGCCAAACGTTCCAGGACCGAAGGTGCGTTCAAGTCCTCGTTGTCTAGAAAATTCGATTTTCTTCAAATACTTGCAGTACACGCCTGCTGACTTACACAGCGCATATGCGGCACACGGCTGGTATTTTTAGCTGGATGGAAATAATTCACATATTGGGTGTGTCATCATCAGTCTTAATGAGTTGTCGACTTTCATCATTTTGTATTCAAGGCGCATACACATCAGAAGAGCAACAAGCAAAAGAGTTCATCGTCCTCATCGACGTCGTCGTCGTCGACTTCCGCCAGTAATGCCGGGTCCGGCAGTGCTTCGGTACCTGCTTCGGCTCCCAGTGGCGCAGTACCGTCGGGAAATGCGGTATCGAATACGACAACAGCAGGAGCAGCCGCCGCAGGCACGGCCACAGCCACTCCCGGTGCTGTCAGTGGCAAGTGGTGTGCTATGCACGTCCGAATTGCGTGGGAGATTTACAATCATCAGCAACGAAGCGGACAAGCGGCTGGTCAACTGGCCAACGCGCCGTCGGTGCCGCCATCACGAGGGACCTCTGATTCAGGGCCCCCCACCGGCCGCCATGACGCGACCCGCTTCGTGCGGTGGACCTCCTGATGCATCGGCGCATTT
>QVRM01003851.1:0-27500 GCA_003439945.1 Dermanyssus gallinae | reverse complement strand
TCAGACCGCACTCGTAACGTAGATTGGCGTCACAGTGTGTTGGCGCAAGAGTTTTCGAGACGAGTGTCGAATACGCACGCAGTTATAAATAGATAGCCACGTTGTAGACTAAACAATGTGCCCGGCAACACTGGGTCGCGATATGATAGATACAGTAACAAAGCAGCACCGACAACAGCCACGTTGGTTACATGCCGCAATTTACCTACGGAATAGCTAACATAGTGTAATGTAAGGTGTATTGATATTATAATGATGACCGTGATGTAACATTGTAGGATGCTGATGATGATCATGACGATGACGCTTATGATGAATATTATTCTTAGTATTGTGACGAATTGTGGTTAATGATAGTGCACGTGTCTATGAGTGATCATTGTGATTATGTTATTATCATTATTATTATTATTATTATTGTTCATATGGATGCATTAAGGGTGACGATGCTTTTAGGTATGCAAATATTTGAACATGGTTATTTCTTAGATGACGTAGCCGATGGCGTAGAGAATTTTAGAAAGCGTGAGGGAGCAACAAGGACAAAGACGGCGACGACGGCGTCTCAAGGCGAGACGCACATCTCGATTGTGTATTTTGTTGTCGTCGACGTCGTGTTAGCGATTTAGCTGCGTGCCCGTGTGTGTTCTGTTTGTCTATGTCTGTGTGGGGATGGGGCCGCTACGCAACCTACAACTTAGAACAAGCAACAAGAACGATTGCCAACATTGGAAAGCCACCGACCATCCGAGGCAGACTATGCGCTTTGCTGCCCGGCTCGATTCGAATGGAACCAGCATGGGCTGCCGGTATTACAAGCGCGCCTATATCGACGATACGAGTACGTTGCAGACCACACATACACTATTCGTGTGTGGTTTTTGTGAATATTTATGTACGTATGAATGTATGTATGTATGTACGTTGGTGGGGTGTACTGCTGTACCTCAACGGCATTCACGTGCGCATTCACACGCATGTGTCTGTGTCCGTTTGTATGTACGTATTGTATGCATGTGCAGAAATGCGTGTCAGAGAAGAGCGAAAGGAAACCAGATGACAACGTCGTGCATGTGCCTGCCGATGAGTAGTGGTTGGACTTGGAGCACGGATGGAGCGGAGTGGTTCCGTCCAACGTAAAGCTAAAAATAGCTAACTAACTCACTAACTAATCAACTATTTCATGTAGTATAGTTGGAGGAAAGACAAGTCGGCCAGTGATTTCAATGAAATAATTTAGCTGCGTCGTTTACTGACTGAAGTCTAAAGTAACAGAGACACGAGATGCCATGGCAGAAATGCCAGCCAGACGACCCGACGGCGAAAACAATAAGGCCAATGGCGATTACGACATCGGCGACGGTCTAATCAGCAACCAGAACAACAACAATCAAATTCACGTAGGAATTCTGCATTGAAGCACGAGCATTGCATGTCTGCCTGTGTTTAAGCTCCAAGAATGCCTGGTAATTTTGGGAGGTTTGTAATATGCCAATGATGGCGGGGGGAAGAGGTAATTGTGCCCTCCGTTGAAACTAGCCCGACCAATGATCTGCGTGCCTCTAGAGAACCGTCATGAATTATTTCCGCTGCTGCTAATTAGTACAACGAGTACTTAGTATTGCTATTACAATTGCTACTACTGCTACTGTTAACCAGCCGATTGTAGATGCGTATTGTAAGGCCAGTTGTATGTATGCAGGGCATAATACCGAGTGAATAGTAACGTAATGACACGTTGAGCCGCGTGGATTGTTTTCCTAAAGGGGGGGGGTGGGGCGGGGGGCAGTGACAGCGGGGGGACCGAATCGACGTTCTTCCGATTGAGAATTACAGAGGCGTCAGTGAGCCAACGGGTGAATCGGATAGGTATATATGCAGAGATAGATTACTAGATAGATAGATCGATAATACATAATCATTTATTTATTCACACACCCAACATGTCTAGGAACACGTTCGATCTTAAGCTAAGTAAACAGACACACCTAGACCCATGCGTTGTCACCACCAAGCGGTTAGTTGGCAATCAATTGTGTGTCATTGCTGTGGGTCAATCGCCATTGTGTATGTTTGGTGATAGTTCGTAATAGTGATGTAGCGAGCGAATCATATAAACGCACGAGGATAGTGATAAAGAGGAATGCGACTTTTCGCCAAGCGGATCTCTCTTTGGTAGTAGTGTACAGCTCCTCCCCTCGATCCCCGTCGACGCGCGTCGACTGTATAAAGTGTAACAAAAAACGGTGTTTGTTTCTATCAAGTGCTAACAATATTTGCGACAGTGCTAACAATGGCGACAGGTCACGTACAGTCAAGTGCTGCGACAACTGCGATACGTCACGTACGATATCTACTAAGTAAACGTTGACGTTCAGAGTAGCACGACAGCGAAACCGAAGACTTGCAGAGGAGTGCAGTAGGAATGGCCGTCGTTTCTCATCGCCACGTAGAAGAATATCAATATTGGGAGGCTTAGGTAGTGTAGTACGCGGGGTGCAGGATCGCGGACGAGAACTGGTGGAGGCCGAAGCTAGAGGCTGCTCACAAACGTCGCGAACACTCGCCTGTCAAGAAACGACAGCAGACAATGTCCTGTCTGTGCATGTATGTATACATTCTAGTGCCGAAGCGAGCAAGTTACTTAAAGAGTGTCTTTGCCTATCAACGGCATAGACCACAAAACACACACGCGCTAGAAGTTGGTCGTCTGATTAGGGTAATGATGATAATGGCGATGATGAGACAATACTAAGGGCGACGACTAAGAATACAATAACAATAGACAGATAAGAACACACTCACTAGATTACTAATAGGTCGGATGACTGACCGACTGATTAACTAATTCACCCCCGCCCCCCCCCCATGAATTCACAGTATCATCCACTATAACTAGATGAGCTACCTTCATGAAGACACCGAAGCCCGAATAGCGGCGACTTACGCCTGCATAGGATGTGCTTCTCGCGTGCACGATTGCACCACGCGGCATGCGAGGCATGCAACGGCCATAGCAAGAAATTGCTATACTTGCGCGCTGCATATCTCGGTTTGGAGATTCGCTGCCGTCATTAACCGAGCATAGGTAGTTTTTTCTGTGTATATATGTGTGTGTGTGTGTGAGAGTTTGTTTGTATGCGTTGATTTGAGTCACACGGGCACTGCATGCCGCTGGCAGCTTTGCAGGAAAACCGCTGGCGTCATACCAATGCTTTGTCACCACTGCTGTTGCATGAGCTGACGGCTGAATCAGATCGATGGAAACACACTGAGGAAGACAAACACACCCATCCATACACAAGCTGGGGCACGACGAATTAACACATAGACATGTATACATACATCTACATACAGCTTGCATATCCATAAATACATCTGCACGCGTATATATTTCTCTTCAGGTCATTACGTGTGGAGACACACATCGCCGAGGGATGATTTTTACGTTTACAATCACAACCTAAGGCGCTATTCATTCAACATCTCGACGACGACGACGACGACAACCCTGAGAGAGCCTGTCTCTACGTTGTTGTCGTTAATCACGATGCCCCTTGGTCTTACTTATATTGACGACACTGCTGTGTGCCGACACAATTGAGCGCATTGGTCGGTCTGCTGGAGGAAATATCTTCAGATCGGTGGTTATCGGTGGCGGTCAACGTGGGCAACTCGAATGAACGAACTTTGAACTGAATTTGAAAGCGAATTCTAGAACACGCTCAAAAGTTCTAGCCGTTACTGGACTTGATTTGCGAGGTCCTGTTGTATATGTCGTGGCCTGCCTGCCCGCCTCCAGTAATCGAGCATCGTCCGCTCCCTCCCTAATGTAGAGTTGTACAGTATATATACATATATATAAGAATTACATAGATAGATAAAATATTATTATATATATATATTATTAAACTTAATGATAAGTGACGAAACACAGCGTGGTGGAAATGATGAAAGCAGATATATGCGCAAAATTGTCAAAATAAATTAAGTGCACTACGGTGCAGTTATTGTTAAAATGATCTTGTTCTCGTTTGTTGCCCTATTTTGCTAAATCATGCTCAAACAAACTAACTTTTTATATATATTGTGTGTTGACAGGTAACTCGCTTTGATTAGATTTTGTACGTGTTATCCATTTTTACCTCACGTTTAGCTATTCTGACTGAGATGAGCACGCGAATTTCCTTAGGAAGTTTGGTTCATATAGTAGGCAGGGTGTTTGGAAGTGCATGACGGGTGGGCTCTTTAAGAGATACGGCAACTCAAATTCCGCTGCACGTCAAGTCGTACGTCTAACTTCTAGCAGCTGTTAGAAAAGGCAGCATCATTCGGATTAACTTCTCTATACGTCTCTAATGCAAGCAAGGCAATTTTACCCTTTACGTATCATTTAGCAGCAAGGCCTTAAAGTACTGAAAACAGTTACGAACCGAGTCGCTACGACGCAAGTTGAAAACTGCCGTGAAGGCAGCATTCTGAATGGCTTTCGCTGTATGCAATATACCCCCATTATGAATCGCCGTATACCGCACTTGCAAAATTCTTCCCCGCCGATGTCTCTCGGCAATGTACCACGCGTATGTACAGAGCCACCTAACATATGGTCTGGAGGTGTACACTCTTTCTCATGCCTGTCATTTGACTCCGCTTCATCTGCTTTAGAAAAGGGCACTTCGCCTCGTCTTAGGTCTCTCACATCGTGTCTCAATAACAGCAGAACAATATAAAGAACTCTCAGTGCTCCACTTACCATACCTAATTACATTTACCATAGTTGTCCAGATAAAACATATTCTTCTTGGTCAGCATCCCAACCTGGTTGACCTTATCGAATCTGCACAGACCCAAAACATCCGAGGCTCGGCATCTCACTTGCTTATCGTCTCCTCGGCCACAAGTACACAATCAAGGTTTGCATTCCGTAATTTAGGTGCTACCTTATAGAACAAGTTGCCTAGTGACATTAGGATGTATAACTATATAAACATGTCCATAGATCAATAATTGTAATGCTTGGCACTAGCCTGTGGCTATATGGAGTTGTAACACAAATGAGAAACTACAATTAAGAATCAATAAGCGTCATTTATCGTATCATATCAAGATACGTCAGGACAACTAGTCAATCTGAATTCGTACATTCCTCATCATCTTTGCAAAATAGGATGGATTAGTTCGTGCCAAAGCCTATCAGTTGCCGTACTTTTTGTATTTTTTCTACAATAAATAGCCAGCAATGCTTGTGGGCTGTCGTATTGCTTGGTATAAATATTTTTATTTTGTTCGTTCGAGTCGATACATTGGTGTATATTTTCAATTTCATTTCATTGATGAATGTATTATGTGTTAACCAATCTTTGGTTTATGCACATATGTGCTACAGCTCTCTTACATTACTTTCATCAGCGATATTGGTTTTGTACACTGTTGGAGATGATACACATCACACGATTTTCCGCATAGCTTGCATTCACACTCGGTCGATATTTCATGCAACCCATTTCGTATACATATCTTCACATGAAATCCATGTACTGTAAAAATAAGTACCTGTTTTAACAATATAGGCCCTTCCAGTTGTTTGTGATCATCGCTCTAGTTTCATAAAAACGCCAATCAACGTCCGCAAATTTGTATTTCCATTCAGCAAGATGATTATCGAAGGCCTTCGTTCTCAGTAAAGCATAAGTTGCTCTGAGATCCTCCACAAAGAGTGTCACAAGGCCAACATAAAGACAAACCGGTTGCGGCTAGTGCGGCTGACTACAAACACTCTTTTTTGAAAGCTGGCTTTGATTTTGTCAAGTACTTCCAGATTCGCTTTTGATAGGTGGGGCCATTTCACCTGTATCCCGTAAGCAGCGGTCGGTGCAATCTTTAAATTAAAAAGGTTGAGGGCAACATCCAGCGACAACCGACGAGGCTCTGGGATATTATGAAACGATAGAATGCCATTGCGCTTCTTTAGCTCTTACCTCGATAAGTGTTATAAAATGTAAACCCTGCGTTGGAAAGACTACTCCAAGATATGAACAATTTTGTACAAAATCTACTGGTGCTGAACTCAAGGGTAATTAATCTTTTTCGACAAACCTACCCCCGCGGCAAAACTTCATCGCTTTAGTTTTTGCTACATTTATCACTAAAGCGTTTAGGTCAGCAGACCTTTGCACGGAAGCAAACAAAATATGTGTACCCAAAGGTACGAACGTTTAGTGCATTTATATAACTCAGTTATGTGAATGTGTAGTCACGGGTTCCAAATGTTCCAGTTCAATAATGTACTTTGAACAAATGCTGCGTATCCTCGTTAATTGTCGAGCGACAGCCTCCAACGCAAGAACTCGAGGTGCACTCGAGTCTCCCGTCAAAAGGTTAAGGCTTCTACCCACGCGCTAAATCAGTCTGGTTTATATAGTTCTATATCTCTAGGTCTCTATAGACAATAAGGAGGTGGCCCTTCTATTGTCTCGAAAGCCAACGGACAAAATTGGTGCAGACCAACGCCAGAGTATTTTCTACATGTGTCAGCCTCTGCTAATCTAGATGCATAACCTGCTCTAAGCACTTCGCACTGCTTTAAATTACACTAAAAGTGTCATTTAGAGCTGAGTCGGTCTGCATTCAAGGCGCATGACAAGCCATGATTGGCCAACGCGTCCACAACAAGATCGTCACAACTTTTTTTTTTTTTAACGCTCTGACAACTACATTTTAGACGCTCGTAATGGGCTAAGTTGCCTGTGGCACGATAGCGTCTAAATGCATCTATCGTCATCGCGTTCTCGTACTGGAATGATATAGGCTTTCTCCAGCAGAGGTATGTAGCAGCAAGGCAATGACAACCACGTCCAACAAATTCTACCAGCACGGCCAGGGCTCGAACTAGCGATGTTTTGCTAACCGTGGTTGCCATGGCAACGCCCCGTTTCGAACGGTGCGTTAGCCGCCTAAGCCACCGCCGCTACAAAGATGAGCTACATAGATGAGCAGGCCTATTTCAACACCAAGCCGCAGTCCTTTACCTATGCGCGTCGTTTCGTCATTCAAGGAAATCTCAATTCGCGGACAGGGTAGGGCGTGTTACCAAGTCTTTGGTATAAACCTCCCACTCAACGTTATCTAATAATCCTGTGTGCAGCCTGGGTCAATGGCGACACGATTGCAGGTCCTGCCGTCATGACCGCGTTCAGGTCGCCCAGAGGCATCTGGAGCATTACCTGATTTTTTGGCACAGCGGTCAGCTTAAGATTGAGTATCTCCTCTAAAGTGTCTAAGGTAAGATCATTATATGGCTGTAAGATTTCAGATGATGAGGACAAGTTGTAACCTCTAAGCGGGTGTGTTAACCTCGTGGCTGAAAAGCAAGATCTAAGGAAAAATAGGACGCAGTGTGCCCCAATTGAGGGTAGGCTGCTTGTGGCAAAGTCTAGTTTGTCTTTCCGGCCAGCTAGTCCTTTTACAATCCCGTACGTTCCTAAGGTTTACATCAAAGTCAATGCCTTTTCGGAAATCGTCCAGAACGCCACCCAGGTACTAGGCATTAAGGGGGAACCGCAGTTTATGTTCATCAATTCCTTGATCAGTCTGTTTGCAATAGAATAACGTTATAGGGCATGACCAGATAATGATATATATTTATTAAAAAAAAAATATATATATATATATATATAACTCTGCATTCAATATAATACGACACAAAACGTTTTGTATAAAATAGTTCTTTATTATTCCCGATAAAGGCGATACATAGATAGCTGTTTGTAGCCATTCAACTTTCAAGCAGCAATATAAATTGCATAACAAGCAACATTCCATTAGAAAAGGCTAAAATTACTTGCGAAAACGACTGAGGCGCACCACTATCTGTTTGAAAATGCCTATTCAGCTCGCTCCCTTCAAAGAGAAACAACTACGAAGCCCTCATTGTTTCCTTGTATAATCTTTCAAATTTTAAACGTCCCAGTGAGTCGGTTCGACAAGCTCAGCTTATATATATATATATATATATATATATGCTGAAGCATGACTGAAACATATCATGATAGGTTTCCCCGCAGATCTTCCCGACAATGTAGCCCAACTGCAGGATTAAAAGCTAAATTCAGAAAAAGTACGTGTATAAACTTTATTTGAGTAATAAGTGTGGACAGTAAAAAAGGGATATTCTTACTGCTCTACATCTAGAATATATAGTATCACTAAAACTACCGTCTATTGCTTACAACAAAGGAGATTTTTTCGTAGTCTTGCACGAAAAAATATCAAAAAGCGCAACATTCATCATATACTTAGATTACACACTATATATATAAATATATATAACATAAGCCAGAAATATATATTTAATTATTAGCATAAAGGCATTAAGAGGCATATGAACTTGTTTTGAGATGAGAAACAATCGGTCGGAAATACGAGGTCGGCTTTCTAGTACACAAAGTCGGGTACAGCTATTCCATCCACAACCACCAGGTCTACCACCAACAAATGTCGCACGTTACACTGATCACTATAAACGCACGCATACACACATATCACATACAGACGACACCCCTGCTCTAGAGAGGCCCAAGTTTAACAGCATCCCCCATTTTTTGCCGATCGATGAGTGTTACCCTCACTCATTATATTTTAGAGCGAGTATAACCAAGCGGAAACGTTGCTAGGTTTTGTCGGTTGACCTGGGGGACCTACCGCAAACAGCGGAAAAGACATCAGATGTTGTCGAACGACTGAGCAATAACAAAAACAAAAAAGAAAAGAGCTCTGAAACACATTGTTTCCCCGATCGACATAACACGCAACAGGTCAGCTAATCAAACGCAACCACATTCATGCCAGGAGCACGATCGAGATGGAGTACGGGGAATAACTCAACTAAACCATTCGTAAATCGAAACGAAATACATAAACAAAACCGAACACATCACATAGCGGCAGATCATTTAGTCCGCTCTAGATCGCCTCGCAGTAGTCTGCAGGGCAATCGCGGATCCATTCAGCAGCTACGTTGACAAATTTGTCGGACAATGAGTGTGATGTGGGCGCAAGACTTGCTCTCCACCAGTAGAGGTGCATATATGGAGGAGTGACACCGAAGCAGACTGGTACCACGTGAGCGATCTGCGCTTCCCTGAGCTAGTTCAGGAACGTCCAACGTGCCAACCAGCCCATTTAGTTCACGCCGAGCTGCTCGAAGGTTTCACCCAGCTGTTCAAGGATGAAGCCCATGGGGGTCTTGATGGCGCCCATTCTCTCCGCACGGTTGAACACCTACGCGGGCCGGCAAAGACAACGAGATACAAAGCACTATTTTAGCGTAGTTTTATCGATACATATACTAAATATATGCATATATTTTTGCTTTTTTTTTTCAGACATTATGTGCCCAATCACAGCTATTGTCGCTTAAATCGTACAAGAACTCGCGAACAGAAAAAAATCGCCCGTTCTGCCACAAGGGATTGGAGAAATATCTTCGATATATCAACATAGCCGGCTCTTTAGAGGCGACGTTTCTAAGGATTTGCAAATTGGGCTATGGTTACAAATGAAAAAAAACATGGCACAAATTCTGGCGACACTTGCGACAATCCTTCCGACGAACAGTTTCCATTGCTATTACAGAGTAATTTGCCGATAGTGTAGTGCCGACTGTGCGAACGAGGGGTCGCGAGCGTGGGAGGATAGCGAGACATAGAGAGACAAAAAGAGAGACAGATAAAGTGCAAACAAGATATCATCACAATAGTCATACACACCTTGGACATGAGATTTCGCAGTCGCAAGGAGGCGTGTATGAAGATAACCAGGATGGGCAACGCAATGCCGAAGAGATAGACCAGCACCGAACCAATGAGCGCCGTGATCAGGTAGGCGCCGATCAGCGCCACCGTCAGACAGAGACCGGGCCGGCGTCGTGTCAGGCCAGCCAGCACAGCCTGCCGATGGCCGACATAGTTGAGCAGGGCAACCGTCGAGGTCGTAGTGATCATACCCACAACGAGCTGTAAAAGCGAGATTAGCCAATCAACCAACAACCAAACATCTTATCAACAACTTATCAATCGATGGATGCATGGATGATCACACAACGTTTTCTTTTTTTTTTTAACTTAATGGGGGGTGGGGTTGGATGATAATGTACCATCCCTTTTTACTGAGACATCTGTGCTTCCCGCCTTTTTTTTATCGATCATGGTCGATTTTTAATCCACTCCGGCAGTGTTCACCTTGGCTAAATTGGGAATCATGACAACCAATTAAGCGAGGCCCAGGCCTCCCGAATGCAAGGCAAAGCTTTTGCCACTAAGCCATCTTGTTCGGTGGCCAACGGACGAGTAGTGTGCATATGGTTAGGCACTTCAACTTTCGAGGTTCGAAGTGCAATCCAAGATACGACGACGACTCTACGAAGTCATCGACGGTATCTCAGTCAGTAAAGCAGTGGCTACACATCGACTAACGATCACGTAAACTGTAACTAGTACTGTTGTTTGCTTGGCGTGAGCCGCGTGTGTATTGAATGATCCAATGCGCACAAGTTTGCACTTCGATACATTCACGTTTTTTCCATGTTTACGACCAACGAACGCTTACAAATTGACGACAGAACAACGCCACGGATAAGAGCGAAAAAGAAAACCATTCACACGAGTTTTTGACATGGACAAGAGACAAATAATCCGCCTTTAGGTCATGCGCTCTTATAGGGAGGCGTCGAGCCGTCATGGATTATTCCTTGTTCGTTAGATTTTATGCTTGAGCGTTTTTTAGATCATTACGACACGATTTTGGCATCATTTTATCAGGCTAATTATTCGTTGATTGCTAAATCGAAACACAGATTAGATTGTAAATTAAAGAAAATACTGTCGTTTTATTTAGAATTCGTGCTGTAACGATTGTACGCACAGATTAGACCCGCAGATCATCGCAGCGGAATATCGTACATATACTTTTTACTCTAAAAATCTTCAACGCTTGTAAGCATTGTTATAATATTAATAAGACCAATCAACAAAAATTATAGAACGAAGTTAAAATATATAATGCATGCATATTAAAAATGTTACCCTGTGATCATTGTTGATCACCGTCATAAGGAAGATCGCGCCCGGGAGCAGACGAAAAGATCGTATACCATTCAAGTGAGCTCATTCATAACGGTTGCCAATGCATTACAGAGTACGCAGCAAATTTATAGCAACATGTAACACCACTACACCATGTGTTTCTTGTGTAAGCTCATGCTAGATAGGTATTGCTTCTCTAAAAACACTTGCGTAATCAAGTACTTTTAAATTAACATACCTGTGCGGGATTGAACATTCCAACGATGAGGAATATAATCCCAAACACGACCATGTAATTCGTTTGATAGAAGATGAGGTTGTTGAGCACCCTGGTCGATGATATATTGAGTATACACGCACGCATATACACATAAAAAAAAGCGTAATTTACACGAAGTTAGTATAATTTCCAATTAAAAGAGTTCTAAATTATCGGCTGCATATCGTGCCATACAAAGTAATGACGGTTGCGTTAATTCAAACGACTTTACCAGAACAAATATTGTAGTACTATAGCATTGTCTATTTTGACATATAATCTCAAAATGCAGCAATGTGAGCGTCAATGGTAACTTGCTGATTTCCCTAACTTAATAAACCAGCTTTGTCCCAAACTGTAGGAGCATATATATATATATATATATATATATATATATATATATATATATATATATATACCGAGATATACCGCTCGCACCGGGTCCATAAGAGCGGGGGCTACCATTAAGCAAGGACACGGACAACTGACTCTTAACTTCACGTGACACCTTTTTACCACCATTTTTATTAAGGCGAGCACTGCCGAGTGTGCAAACGTATTGTAAATGATTAATAATTCATCACAATATTTTCTATATATATACATATATATATATATATATATATATATATATATATATATATATATATATATATATATAGTCAGAAAGTCTGTTGATCAGTGAGTTCCCCTTTACTTCGCGGATAACCTGGTAGAAGTAAGCGATGAGATGTCGAGACGGATCGTTTGCGATTGATGTAGTCAGTTAATTACTGAATCAAGGCCCATTGAACAGACCATAATCAGCAGCGCTGTGCTGTTTGTGCGTAAAAATAACACGTACGAAAGCCCGAATGTATAAAAAGTGTGCCTTTTTACTTCCTCAAAGAAGAATACAAACTGGCTCGGCGGTAAATATTTGCGTCGTCCACGAGCCCCGGAACCGCAATCGTAGCGACATAAGGTGTTTCTATCTTTGTTTCCGTATAATTTCCGTAACGGAGGCTTGGATGTGACTGATCGATTATTGGCCTTCCACAGTGTATACGAATAAAATAATCTACCTGGTACCTTGAAGTACAAATTTGCAGTCAACAAAATTGCATATGTGGTGTACACATATCAGTTGTGCTGCTGCATCTGGTAACACCAGCATACCACCCGTGGATACGTAATGCGTGCATGGATGTCCCGGCAAGCTCACCGAAAACGATATGATGAACCGTTTCTGGGATACGCTCCTCCTCTTGAAAAGAACGAGGAGCACATTTTTTCTAAAAATCGTGGTTACCGAAAATAGGTGATGGATTCAGTATAGCAACGTGATCCGCCCAGGTGGCGCCCATGACGGGTATTTTTTGTTGATTGTAGTTTCAACCAAACAGCCAACCAACCAATAAGACGCTGCATCGGCGCTAAATGAATACGCCAAATACTCTGAATTAGCTAATTTGCGTTAGCGATAACGAACTTACCGGTTTGCCCATTTGTCCACGTCCCTGATGTCCGGTGCGCTGAAACGCGCGCCCTCCCCGATGAAATCGCTGATCGGACGAAACGGTGGAACGGTGAACTCAGACATCGTGACAGACCGGTGATGTTGCTGTTATTGTTGTTGTTGTTGTCACTAACAGACGTTCTTTTAACAACTAAAGGTTGCGTGAGTGCGCCGCCTAACACGTACCCGGCTTCACGAACTCCTATCAACACTGGCAGAACGACCAACCCTCCTGAAAATACTGTTTACAACAACTCTAGTTAGAAACGGGTGTATGCATGCATATAAATCGCAGCCACAAGGAGTGACAAGCCGCATCGTCGGTTCCAACAACGCCAACTTCGTCACAGCAAACGGGATAGAAAAATAACTAGCGAAAGCGCGCGCAAAAGAAAGATAGAGAGAAGATTTGATATGATATGATATGACGAATATGATTAATATTTTTTCTCATTTGTGTTACAACTTCATATAGCCACATAGCTAGTGCGAAGCGTATGTACAAGTTACAGTAAGGTTTTATACATGATCACTATCGTATCTCGTGTTATTTTCAATTATGTGCCTATGCGTACATGTTTACATAGTTATGATTTAATCAGACGCAAGTGAGGTGCCATAGTGCGTTTCGCAGTGTTTTTGGTTTTTTATATTTAATTAAGTATTTGACAAGAATCATTGTATTTGTTTATGTTCATTAATGCCCTTACATGGGATTACGTAAAGTATATTTATATGACGTTGGGAGTATTAAATTGAATTGTTTGAAACATAATGCCTAAATTTTGCGACTTTCTATTGTAGCTTTGAGATCAAAATTTATCTTTCGATATATATATATATATATATGGCGTATTTGTGGTCATGGTTACGTGCTTTGCATGTGCTTTGTCGATCTATGGTCATTCCGGCGATTCTAGGCGGCATTTCTAAAGCAGAGTTGTACCGTACCTAAGAACTGAACACAGTTCTTAGAGCGTTTTCGATCAAATCTGTAGCTCTTACTGTCCTGGAAACATCCAAAAGCTGAAGCAGAACTTTCACGCCGCTTGACTGCCCTTATGGGTGGCGGCGTGGTCTAGGGGATTAGTGCGCTAGTCATGGTTGTCATCTACCGGTCCCCGGTTCGATCCCTGTTGTTGATCGAATTTTCTTTGAGCAATCCTCATTGAGATTAGATGAATAACCATATCGCTGAGGGTCAGCAGCCATGCTGCCACAAGGACTGTTAGGGAAACCCTAGATATCTTAACATGTCCGGCTCTCGGTGCTTTGAAGATATACCTCAGGTTGAGTTCCAAGCCCGCAGGAAACGGAGGATAGTCTAGAATTAAAAACAACCTCCTTAAAAAAAAATTTAATTCTAGACTGCACTTATGACCTGCGGCTGCACTAGGCACGCTCAATGATAAGGCATATAGCCGAACCCGCAGCAGCTCTGCCTGTGTTATGCACAAAAGTGAAAGACCAGCGCAGTCCTCCTAAAGTAAATAAATGCCTATGACAAAGATTCAATCGGATCTTGTCCGATTTAGTTAAAGGAAGTACAGCCCTAAAACGGCAGACCAAACAGTCCGATAATTGCCAGAAGCGTCGCACGCTTTTTTGGCGCGCATGAAAGTGAATTTGATTGATTTTTTAAAGTCTAGGGTGACCCCGAACATCACGTTTCCGCCAACGCAGAAGCATCCGAAGCCTAATCTCCGTCCGAATACGTCACGACAAAGTCCCTGCTCAAATTCAAATGCGATCTCAAAGAGCATTATCTTGAAACTCTTTGGTATCTGGTGAAAAGTGATATAAAAATACAATCATGTTGCAATATATTGTAAATAGGTGAAAATGGCATATATAAATTATACATTGCTATTTCATAAAAGGGGCTCCGAACAAGCTATGTGCTTAATGGAAATGCTTGAAATTAATGTGTGCAATTATCTACAAGAAATGTCAATAAACAAACAGTTGAAAACAGTTGAACGAGCATGATGCAGGATCTCACGGAGCTCAGAAATGTATGCAGCTCACAGCACCACAACTGGTGGACGCTGAATACAACGTATGAGTTTCAACAAACGCAACAACTAGTAATATGCCAATTTAACTGCGAACGATTTTGAATGATGCATGAAAGGTTCCGGATCCGAAATTGTGAAGATTCGCCGACGTTGTGCTGACAGAAACATCTACCGTTCAACGTTTCGGTGTCCCCGGATATTACAGGTTTTATTGTCACTCTCAGCGAGTCTCTCGCGATCGTCACACAGGTGGTGTATTTGTTTTTAGTGCCCCACGCGTTGGAAACACGAACCTGCTATATGTAGAGAACAATGTTGTAGTTCTTTCGTCACTCACACTTTTGTTGATTGCCATGTACACCAGTGCAAAGTTGGGATACGGTAGCAGTACTGACCAAATACTGCAGATGATTTGCATCTCTATGAGCTTCGTTGGCGTAGGACAAACGATACTCCTAGCCGAGAATCTTAATTGTTGAATACAGCAAGACCCCCAAGTGAACAGACTACCGCCATGTTACTCGAGTCACTCGATGCGTACGATTTGTGAATGTGTACTGGTAGGAGCACCCCCACGTATTATACCAATGCCAACCTGCAGCAGGCTGGTTCTTCGGGAATAACGGGATGCTCAACAATCGATATTTTCGCAATCTGAATCCCGCCAGACTCTGGCGGGACTCGGATTGCGGATTTGTATGGCAAATGAAGGGCCGGCTTTTCGTGTTTTACTCATGTGATTAAGAAGCATATTCCCGTTGTTCTCAGGCTCTCGATTATATCGATCAGTATTATGCAACGACGCACCGGCATGGGAAGCGCCTGACTAACACCATGGTTATTTCGCTGCTTGCTCGAATGAACCCTGATAGACTACAATACGGCTTCCTTGATAGCCATAGCTGAGGTCACCAGCGTCCTTATAAACCCAGCTTGTAAATCACCACCCATATCGTTCTATATCGGTTGCCAACGGTGGGGTCGTACTCGAGCGAGTAGGTCGCCAATGCACTTGCAAGACCCAGGCCATCTGATGCGGCGGGAGGCCTCAACGGCCTCACGTCCGATCTAATCTAAAATGCCTTCTCCTGGCCAAAAAATGCACTCGCCAAGATATGCGATACGTACGTAAATTGCGCAAGTTCTGAAGGCTATGAGAACCAACAGATATGATGGGTATCGCCCTAAAAAAAACAGGGGAATACCAATCCAGAGCATTTGGCTGCGCTCTGCGTAGACTGGCCGCAAAGATCCTGCTTGCTTAGGTCAATGTGTAAAACTACCTGCAGCCACGGCAGATAGAGTACGTAACTGATAATCGGACGGAGATAATTGTTCACACGTCTCGCACTGTTCTCGAGAACAACGAGAAGAGAACAACAATGTTGCCTCCTAAAATTAGATTTTAAAATTGGGTTTAACTTAAACAAACGAGGGTACTTCTTGACAAAGGTTTCCATGCACGCCCCGACCCTCTATCCAATGATGCACCAGGCATATTACAAGCCGACTCTCCTGATGTTTAGTGAGGTTGAAATAAGATCATCAGCCGGTTGTCAGCAGGGGGACGTCTGCATTCTTCTGCATCAGTACGTTAAGCAAGTGGTACCTCGACGGTGGGACCCTTCTTGACAACGATCCTTCGGTGTTTCTTAGAGACATCAAGGATTATAGAGCGTCTGAGCAATAAAACGCGCTTCAGGTTAACCCATCGAAATACGAGCTATTCCTACAGGGCTTCGAAAACAAAGAGAGATAGCAGGTGGTTGCAGAATGTAACAGCAAGCTCCCGGGCATCCTTGCAAAGGATTGGTATGAAGTGGATCTGCTGGGTACGGCAACGTTCCCTAACATGATTGACCCGGTCCTGGCCGAGAATGGAGAACATCTCTCCTGACTTTACCAGCGGCTGAGCCATCTCGGAAGACATCAAGCCTACTTTCTGCTCCGGCACGCAATGGGAGTGAAAACAGTCTTGTACGTACTACGGACCTCACCTGCCTTCCTTCTGCCGTCAGAAACTTTAAATCTCGAATACCAGGTGAAGGTAGCCTTGAGAGAAAACGTCTTTGAACTGACGCTCAATGATGAGGCATGGGCGCACGCAAGCCTACAGAATCGGCTGGGTATTTGCTCGGCCATGAACTTTGCTTTTCCCGTCTTCCTTGCTTTTTCACATAGCTGCACTAAACTAGTTTGGCTTACGCAGGGCCGCTACGATGCCATTAATGACATCCCCGGGCGAGCTTTCAGAAAAGCCGGCTACCGCGTCATACTGAAGCCTGGTGGACAGGCGTCGACCGGATGGCCCTACCAGTGGGGATTTGGACTATAATTGGCCGCAGGCGTGGGACGTCACTCTCTCCGACACGTACGCCCTCGGCTATCCTGCACAAGACTGCGCAGGTCCCGGTCACATTATATATCAGGAAATGCACAAACGGCGCCTATACGCGCATCTTCTTAAGAACCACGTTGCAATGCCGTTCGGCCTGGTATCATGTGGCATTTGGGGCAAGGATGCAGTTAAATTGACAAAAGAGCTTGGGCAGAAGCTTTTTGAGGCTACAGCGGAGCCAAGATCTGCCGCGTTCTTCCGACAGAGGGTATCATTGGAGCTACAGAAAGACGTCGTCATGCTTGCGAAATGCCAGCCGACCGTAAAAGTAAGTACTGAGCTAGTTCCATCGCTTCATATAACGTCTCACAATACAACTCCTGGTACTATCACGGCCATATTTGCCTGACACCTTTGTGCAGAGCCGACGGCGGGTCCAAAAGCCCTTTACCTCTACCTCCTTCTCTACGCCTGAAGTGCGAATGGCTAGGGTCTTTACGTATGGTTATTTGAGCACTTGCGCCACTACTTCGCGTGGGAAATTAGACAACACAAAGTCCGGTAATGAGAGGTGAAAAAAGAGAGAGGAGAAAGCGAATCGAGAGCCAATTGATCTCGTTTGTCATGATCAACTGTAACGAAGAATAGCCTACATCATACTAAAACAACAATTTGGATCGCAACGTTGTCTATGCTATCGTACATCGTGGCGCGAAAGAAAGTAGGCGGAATTTCAACACTAAGCATGTATTTTGTCTTGTCGCTTAAGGCGAACAGCCTTATAACCAGTCGAAAGTGATTAACTAGCAATTAGCCTTTAATTGCCTATAGGTTATTGTTACGAGGCGGGTAATAGACGACGCAATGTGAGAGATGCACCTAGATTAATACTCTCAATCTAATATAAACTGATATGTTAGGCTGGTCAAATTCAATACGCGATGCTTGTATTAAGCAACACAACCCTTCGCATCAGGGTTAATACACAGACTTGAAACTTTAAATAGGTTTTCTTGGTTGTTACACAAGAACTCGTAGTAATGGTCAGTGTAGCACAAGAACCACAACAAGTCATCTTGGCATCCACCATGTTATTGTTCGTATGACCACCAATGCTGTGTGACAGTGCGGTGCACGGATGACTCATGATGAAATGCTCATAGTCTATAGTCACGTCTTTGGTCACAGGAAGTAGCGAACATCTCGGCTGGTCTATCTTCGCGCAACATAAACACCGATTGGCTCTTTCCGAAGCGAGTCAGATATAGCGATAAAAATACACGTATGGAAGCCCTCCTTTGACATAGGCAAAAGTTAAAAATAACACCAAATTCCGCTAAGGTTTCAAGCGACAACTATACGAGTTTTATGCCAATACTACCGTCACTACTACACTAAATACATTCAAGGGCAATAAGCATTGACTCACGCTATATTCACTAGTTCGATTCGGTCACCGATGATGGAATGCCATTCATTCAACTTCAAATCAATTGTAGGTCCTAGCTAAATCGACAGTAGGACGTCATGCTCTACACGGTAAAAACAGGGTGAACAAGGAAAACAACAGCAAAAGTAAATGTTATTTTTAAATCATCACTAGTTCGTGCTGAAGCATAATCTGTGACTCTGAGCTAGGTTCGCGAAGCGGAAGCGTGCAATTCAGTGTAACAGTGTGTATACTTTTGCATATTTATTCTGCCACAGAGTTCAAAAAAGAAAAAGTTGTTGTATCTTAGAGCAACGTTCACTAACTACATTGGAATCACTATATGTAATCTGTGAACGTGATATAGATGCTAACCTTATCAACTAGGTTTGATAACCTTTGGTAATCTATCAGCAAATGTAAATAATAATAACAACAACAAACTAAAGTCTATTACAAAAAAGAAACATTTATCTAATCATTGGCCTAAGGGGATGCAAAAGCACATACGACGATTGCAGTCTAAACAACATCCACAGCAACAATAATATACTTCCACAGCAATACAAGTATGAGCACACTTGCGCTAAGCAAACAGCAAAAAGGCAGCACGCTAAATAAGAAGCAATAGAGGCTTATAACAATAACAACAACACGCGGTCCGATAACAACAACAGCAGCCACAACATTAGGACGCTGAACAGCAACAAAACTACAATCTTACATACCCAAACAGGGTGCAGTTTGAAATAAATAAATAAATAACTAGAAAAAAATACAGTCTGTAAATGAACAAGGTTGTCAACAAACTTCCAAAACGTCAGGAGTACGAACCGATAAGTCGTGTGTGAAAAGGTTTCGAACGACTCTTCCCGAAGTGTGGACTATAGCAGCATCTACACTATTACTAATTCTAACTACAACTGCATCTGTTACTACCAGTAGACGTACCACTCAGTACTTCCACTACTAACTACTACGATGAGTCGGACTCTGCTTTTTTAACGTACAATCGTCATCCCCAGTAACACATCTCACAACTACACCACGCCATAACAACAACAACAGCAACAACAACAACTACTGCTACTACTACAATAACCCAACCCGTCTGGCGATCTATATGTATATGCGCAGTGCAGCAACCAGTATGTGTACGGGACGCGTCAGCGACCACAGCAACAGCGTCATGTCGTCGTAAATCGATTATCTTTACGTGCTCTCTCTCTTTCACTTCTTCTCTATATTCTAGCTCTATCTGTTTATCTCTTCTCGCTCTCTCTCTCTCCGTCGTCCGCGGTGTGATCTGTCCTCTCGAGCGCGATGGTCTCCGATCAGCTGACGATGGTCACCGCCATAGACTATACGCTGTAGTGCACAGCAAGCATAGCTACTCTGTTTATGACGTGGACGGCAGATGTAACAAGCGCGTCGTCGATATTCTATCTGCCTGCTGCATCATCGAAAACAGATAGCTCCATCTATCATGAGTCAGCCATGTACAGGAGGAGGCTGACGTTGCGTCAATGCCATAGAACTCCGAGACTTGGAGCGGGGGAGGCGGGGAGGGAGGAATACGGGTTTAGTGTGAGTTAACTGCTAGCTGACGCCACTGATGTGTGTCCATCAACCGCTCTCCAAAACCTCCCATAAGTAAACAAAAACAACAAGAACGAGCTATATCGAGGCATTTATGAAGATATGTACGTATGGAACACCAGCGACCAGCTTCCGCTGTCTTTGCCCCGACGCTCCCACCGACTCAGGCCGTCTCGTTGATGGGTGCGACGTAAAGTGAGTTGGTGTCATTGTGTTGATCGGGTTGAGACGTGTGACTAACTCTGATGTTATGATCAGATGATAGCGAAGCTGGTAATGTTTTGACTGTAGTGCGTTTCTACACCAAAGGCTCGCTGATGAGGTTTGATGTTGGTGGTTCACCTTGTCGGTGGCTGTATCTCGCAGCCACCTGACCCCTCATTCACTTTCATGACTATTATTACTACAGCAGCTGCTGTTGCTTGGAAAAAGACCGCCGCCAAACCGCCGAAATGAAAGTTAACAACACACAACTCTACTCACTCAATCGATAGAGATTGCTCAAACGTTCCGCTGTTAAAAGTCCGTCACATCGCTCGCGTTCGCACAGCTGTTATGTCTGTTGACTGCCTACACTAAAAGCCCTTTGTGCGATTCGCTCGCAGGGGCTGACCGACGGGCAGATGTAAGCAAGGAAAGGGCTCCCTTCTCCTCGTCGTGCCCTCTCCACTCACAACATAAGATTGTTGACGCGCCCCTACCAGCGCAAATACGCGCGATAGTTTAAATCGGCCGCTACGTTATACTCAACCGACAGCAGTCCCCTTCTTCTTCACTTGCGAACGCTCATGTATGGAGGCCGTAAGCCCCATTCTAAGGGTGTTGCCGTCGACAGGGGGGGGGGCACTTTTCTATGTCCAAGGAGTTGAAGTAGTGCTTTATATTGCAGGTTTATGAAGCAAATTGAGGAACGAAATGCAGACGCAGAAACAACACACAGACGAACATATTTAATAGTACTTATGTAGCCACACGACGAGGCAGAAATATTGTGCCCAAGTTATTTCATCAAAGCGTGTCCACCTAAACAACATAATTTCACGGAGAGTCACCCGAAACCATCATGGGAACACGTTGTAAATGTACAATACACTTTCGATACCGCCATTCTATCCTATCGTTGTCACTGACCGACATCGCTGACACGTCCGCCCTTATATTTCTTGCTGCACTTCATGTTGGCCCCTGCTGAAGCTGACGTATTCGCACGAATGGTGCACTGACTTCATAGGTTGTTTGACTTGATTGTGTAACGATGCCATTACGGTGAGTCATCCGGGGGTGTAAAACTCAGTACGGCGAGATAAACGACAACTACAGCACGAATAGCCTAGGAAAAACTAAGCGAGAATTTCTCCTTAGGGGTTTTTGCGCGGAAGGCCTGGCCATTGCAGTGCGGCCATTGGACGTGTTAGGATAGGCCTCGATCGAGCCATAATGCGTAGACACTGTAATACGCAGTTGACTATCGTTGTACTGCTCAGCTGGTGAATCGCTTCGTCACACTGCCCCACACTGGACTGGGTCATCCCGAGCCAGCGTGAGATCACTGATGCGTCGTGGGTCAGGCGTTGAACCCTTCCTGTACTGTTCAGAGCTTTTGTGCTCATTACGTGCCCCGTACGTAACACTAAACTGGCTCGTCCCGAGCCAGTAATGCGTCGCGGGTCAGTTGGAGATTGCCGCGTTGGCAGGTACAGGGTTGTTGTAACTTGGTATGTCACAAGGCGCAATCTCTCGCGGTATCTCGCTTGGTTAGTTAGAGTTGTACGTATGAATGACGGTGGTGACGTATGAATACGGTGGTATTCTCGGTGGTTGCAGAGCTGTTGTCACTTGACATACTGCTCGTGGGCTTTTCGACCATGCACTGCGTAGAACGAACACGTTCAGCTCGTTCTACTTAATGGATTTTTTCGGTGCTATGTTGTATGCGCGGATGACAAATGATAGTTGATTGTCCCAATTGCGCCGTCTGTTCTCACCGGGGCCAGGAACAAACATGCACCATGGTCTGGGTAGTTTGTAGTAGAACCAGTCAACGCATGAAGGAACTAATGCGTAGTTGGCGGAAAATTCGCGGGCCTCCTAAACCCACTAAAAACCCAGCGGCCTATGACCTACCTGACCGGGATACTTGATGTATGCTACTCTTCGGGATGCTCGCGCGAGTTAAGAGAGTGTCAATGTACCATATTTGCTTATTATGCCGAGTAGCGTGCGATGAAGTAGTTCAATGAGGCCGTCGGTTTGGGGATGGTACGGTGACGTAAGGCGGTCGATGTTGCACAGCTTGGTCACCTCACTGATGAGAGAGAACATGAAGGTCCGTTCTACCCGCCGTCACTAACGCGGTACTCTCGGCCGAGCCGTTCGGCAGCGCATCGGCGATCAAATACTTGGTGAGATGGCGCACTGCAGAGATTATCTATCACCTTGTTGCCTTTCGACGCTGTGCCCGTTGGTCGTGGTCGGTTAGGGTCGGTTTGAATCGCGTCATAATCCTTGTAGTTGTGTGCAATTAGAACGTTGTAATGTTGCTCAGAGGGTGGAGCGCTTTGCAAGACGAAGTCAATGCCGATGAAATGATGATGTAAAATGATGATATGATACGACGTTTATATATTCTTAATTGTAATTTCCCATTTGTGTTACAAATAGCTACAATAGAGTGCCCATGTGCTGTAAAAGACCGCGTTAAACAGGGTCGATCTTTCGGTGCTGGCAAATTAAGCAGGAGCGGAGTCAGTAATTTGGTAGGCATTGGGGCAATACTACCTTTGTGTGAGACGGCTATATGTTTTGGCTAGCTAGGCAATAGGTAGCTGTCCTCGCGGTCAGAGTGAGCCGCTGCGAGTGCCTCTCGTTGGTTCGTGTTTGGCAGCACTGGCAGCAATTTTTGGCCGCGGTCGGTAGAGTTCCGAGTCGGTAGAGTTGTAGTTGTAGAGGACGTCGTCTATTTTCTGGAAGGCAGTAGCAGGAAGGATCATGCAAGAAGCTGTTGCAGCGTTAGATCTGCGCATTGCTGGCGGGTAAGATCAATTGTCTTGAGGGGCGAAAATACTCGAAGCTTTCTTTAATCGGAGTCGAGATTGGTGTTCTAGAAGAGGTAAGGCGACAGACCAGAACGACGTTGCGGTGTTTGCGGCCTTGCTTATACAAGATGGGGATGTCGTGCTTTGGTAGTTGTAAAAAGCAAGTACCACGAGTCAGCATTGGCGTCCCGTTGGCGGGCCCGTGCTTTCAGCAAAAGTCACCCTGCGGGGTGTTTATGGTGGCAGGCGTTTAAGGTGGAGATGTCAATGCCGAGGTTCACAAGTGCCACCACGACGCCTAGACTCGCTACGCTGAGACGGACCCGGTTGATATTGCGGTCGGACCCGAAGTCAGAAGCGGTCGGCTTCCGGTGGGCGAAACGTTCGGGTGGGTTCCAGTGCGAAAAGGAGGCGCACCCTTTCGCCATGGGACTCTCTCTATTCTTGTACTCGTCCACACGGTATCCTGGGTAGTCGCATCAGTTCGTGTTCGATCGCCAAGTAGAGTAAGGATCGGTTGTGGGCGGTGTTTTAAACGGCCTGTTCGGACGGTAAAGGCCGGTTTATTGCGTTGATGTCGGTGCATCTCGTGCGGATGCCTTGGCCATTTTTAAATTTAAAATGTGTTCATGTTCTTCAGATGCACGTGGATTTTCGACACCGACTCGATTCGGCTACGGCAGAGAGGCGAGTCCCTTGCGCGTGGGCAATCATCCAATGGTCTTCTACGCAGCGTTTCGGCGTTGAATTTCAACAGATATCCTACGCGACAAATCTTACACGTTGTTGTGGCGGACGAAAATTAATCGGGATCGATGTCGCGGCATGGGCGTTTACCAACTCGAAGTGCGCACGTGAACGATAGATATTTCGCGTTTCTGGTATAGTGTGGGTTTGTTCTCCGCGACTGTGGCCATCGCTCTGCAGTCGCCGAATTTGACTCGAAATTAATGCTAAATGCGGCCAAGGTAGTAAACTTGGCCCTCACTGGAACGGCGTCGTACTAATCGGCGGCGGGCTTCTTGAGCGATAGGGCTGCCACGCGCGCACATTGATCATCGGTGCAATTAGTGAGGTTAGCAGCTCGTTCGAATTCTCAAAGCCACTCACTTTAGGTTTTAGTTATCAGTGTAGTCTACATATTTGTCAGTTGGCAATAGGTACCCACTGACTGTCCGGAACAAAGGTCCTGTATAAATTAATAGAAAGAATTCCACCCTGAGCAACTTCAGATAAAATGGAATACGGCTTACAAAAGGATCGGCTTCAAAACTTGCATTGACCTTAAGAATATAATTAAATACAGGAAGTTGTCATTTTTTAAAGCTGTAGAAAGTGATAAACTGTCAGATGCGGTATTTTGGTTAAAGTGAATCTTTTGGTAAACGTATCGCGGTCTTTTGGTGAAAGTTACAGTGAAGCGTGTACCGAGCAAGTCCAAAAAGAACACTGTTACTGAGGGAGAGAAAAAGCAAACATCTTGAAATAATTCTTGTTCATTTAAATTGCGCAATTATAATAGTTATTACAGCTGTAGATCAGGCTCTCGCGGAGGTGGGGTAGCTTTGTATATACGGTGTGACTATGACGTTAAAGTACGGGAGGAGCTGACTTTTGTAACTTCAACTACCTTTTTCTGCGAGAGTTTAGTAGTGGAAGTGAGTAGCGTGGTGGGGGAAAAATCTCTTCTCGTTGGCGCATTTTATCGCCAGCCGTCTGGCAAAGCCTCCGATTTCATAAATGGATTAGAAAATGTAATTTTAAAGATTAACGGCCAAAATATGCTCCTCCTTGGAGATGCTAATATTGATACTCTCTGCAATGACCAAAACGCTCGAGATCTCCAAGAAATACTGTACTCATTTAATTTTAACGAGTTTGTCGGTGTGCCGACGCGAGTTGCCGTGGTGGAGAGGAAGGGATACCGTTCCACCTACAGCGCCAATTGTATCGATCACATTTACTCCAATATAAGTCCCGAAATTGTCATTCAAAGCGGCTCAATTACAACAACATTTTCCGACCACCAGGCCACGTTCATCTCGCTACCGACCACTGAATCGGTCACTAACATCGCACGTAAATCAAAATATAACTATGACCAGATAGTGCTAGAGGTCAATAAGACTGATTGGTCCGACGTGTACGCTGTAGATGACATCGATGAAGCATTTGAGTGCTTTAATGCACGAGTAATGGCGTCCGTTAACAGCAACAAGCAGGAACTTAGAATTAAAAGGAATCTTGGGGTACCCAGGAAATCCTGCTGACATTGATAAATGAAAAAAATGTGGCATTTAAGGAGTTTAAAGCTAATCCAGATGATGCTGCGAGGCGAGATATATTTAGGAAGTTAAGGAACAAAGTAACCACTGTTTCTAGAAAGTGTAGGCTTGATTTTAATGGAAAACTGGTACAGAACAACATTCAGGATAGAAGAAATCCCTGGAACGCTATTAGACCTGTTCTAGGTGGCGTACCAGAAAAAAGTGTGTGAAACTTAGAGTTGGAGATACTATGGTGTCCGATGAGACTACAGTGGCAAACTTGTTTAATCAGTATTACTCGACGTGTGTGACTGCCGACACGGAATGCTCTGAAAGATATGTTATACCTGAGAATTTTCCTCGTGGAGCAACAGAGATCTCATTCCAACCGGTCCATACCCTAAGAATTGCACATCTTTTACGCAAAACAAAGATTTGCTCAGTGGCACCTGAGCAAATACCATCCCAGGTATTGCGAAGAGCAGCCGATGTTCTTGCTGACCCCGTATCACATCTGATCAATTTTTCAATTGCGGCCGGTAAATACCCCAAAGCGCTTAAATTATATCGCGTCATTCCGCTTCTTAAATCTGGTGACAGACTCGCAAAGGAAAACTACCGTCCAGTCAGCATACCGGCCCCAATCTCTAAGGTATTTGAGAAATGCGCATTCGAACAACTCAAAGACCATCTTGATCAACACAATGTACTCAATCGCCGACAGTTTGGATTCCGCCCTAAAATGTCCACCACCGTCCCTGTTATGAGCTTCGTAAATGACGTCCGTCAAAGTCTTGAGAAGAAGAAAAACGGTTGCTGCTCTATTTGTTGACCTGAGAAAGGCGTTTGATACCGTCGACATTAATATTCTGATTACCAAACTAGGAGCCTATGGAGCTGACGAACGTGTTCAATCGTGGGTACGTTCTTTTATGTCAGAAAGACAACAAATGGTGCAGATCGGGCAGAAGTTTTCAGATGTCGAGAACATATCAGTTGGAGTGGCTCAAGGGAGTATCGACGGCCCACTGCTGTTAATATATTTATCAACGATATATTTGAAGTACCAAAACACGGCCGACTGACCCTATTTGCTGATGATACCACAGCACTCTTTGTCGGCGATTCCCGACAAGAGGTAGAGCAGATCATTAAAGAAGACCTTAAGCGACTTTCAGATTGGTTTAGAGCCAATGGCTTGTCCGTGAATTGGTCGAAAACCGGTGTTATCCAGTTCTTATCGCCGAGAGGTGTCCTAAGTATGAACAATGAGACATTTCAATGCGGAAACCACACTCTTAGGATGATGAATGAGACAAAATTCCTAGGCGTTGTCCTGGATTCCCGGTTATCGTTTAAAGCTCATACAGATCACATTCGCAAAAAGATTGTAGGGAGCATTGCTGCTCTGTTCAAGAGTCGTAATATTCTGCCCCGTGATTGTCTGCTCGCCATGTACTACGCCTACGTTCATAGTTATCTGACTTACGCAGTCGAAATATTTGGAATGACTTATATGCGTTTTTTTATGCCCCATACATCGCTTGCAAAAAAGAGCCTTGCGCGTAATATGGGGATATCCACCATGGGAGTCCCTTCGTTATAAATACGTAGAGATGTCGATTCTGCCTTACCCTCTGCAAATAGAGATGTCTGTCGTAATAGAGATCAAACGAGTTTTAATGGACTTCATCCCAACCTGCTCAATCTTTCTCATTCGACATCAACCATGAACACAAGGGGATCACACACACAACTTCTGATCTTGTCTACAGCTTCATGTAACCAATCTCGTTTCTCAATATCAAATCTCGGTGCCACATATTGGAACAAGCTCCCCGCAGATGTGGCGCGCAACCTCTTCTTTGACAATATTCAAACAAAGTGCGAAGCAATACTATTTAGGTACTTTACTAACATAAGCCGAAAATGATAATAATTATAATGACAGTAAATAAAATTATAAAAGACATGCA
>QVRM01003850.1:0-190847 GCA_003439945.1 Dermanyssus gallinae | reverse complement strand
GGGAAGCAGCTCCTTGTCAAGGAATGCAGATATCCTCCTAGAAATGGGCAACCCGGGCGGGCACAACTCAACGAACAGTTAGCGAGTAACCTTCGACAATGGCAAACACAGATCAACGTTAGATTTAACGTTCGCATCAGAGGAATAAACTCGTTGAATAACAAACTGAAGAATCTACAAAGAGCAAGAAACCATATCCTAATCTTCTCCGTCATCTTATTGCCTCTCAGCCTTTTTTTCCACACAACAGCAACGCTTTTTCCAGACTTAATTTTATCCGCCTACAGAAACGTTAAAAAGGAAGTACCCTCACTAAATGCTCGACAATGAAATCTCTGTACCCCATCTCACTGCATGCTCGTCAATGGGCAACTCTGCAACACTAGAGAAACCTGCCGAGATTTCAGCTCCTGCCCACACCCTAAAATAGCGCCAATTGCCCCGTGCTACTAATGGAATAGCCAGGTCGCGCGAAAAGCAAAGGACCTGCCACCGCCTGCGACGAGTATGCACGCGCTCCAGAGCAAGGCATCGGTCCTATGCATAGAAGCAAAAAGCCCTACTCCTAGTGCATATAAGCAAAAAGCCCTACTCCTAGTGCATAGAAGCAAAAAGCCCTACTCCGCCTAATTCCTTGAAAAGAACCCAATGGTATTCAAACCCAAGAAGGATGAAGTTCTTACTAGCGAAGACTATTCCAAACCTTGGAACACGGCACGTTTGACCTTTATCCTGGAACCCGGAAACCACAAGAATTCCTCGCAAACTGCCCTATAAGTATGCTCTCCTGTTTATCTAAAGCAGCTGAGCCCATAAACAATTGACGAATAGTTACAGAACTAGCATACAGGAAGGCACTGTCGAATAAAAATGTGATGATAAAGCTCAGAAACCAGCACAGTTTCTGAGCTGGACACTCTACACATAGTTAAGCCGTAGAGAAATTCGCCGATAACAAACCGGTCACACTATCTGGCCATTTTTATGATGTCAAAAACGCGTTTAGTATGCTTTCGTGTGGACGCCATTAAAAACACTTGTAAACAAAAGGCGTGGTCCCCCTACCTACGACGCATTTTAGCGCCGTACCTAAAAGATCGAGCATCTACATACGAAGGCGTGGACTATGCAGTCATAGCCGATGTTTCCAAAAGGTCCGTTCTAGAACCAACCCTGTGAATATTACCCACGATGGAGTACTTAAACTAAGAACTACTCAGCCGAAGCTTTTTAGTCACCTACACAGACCTCTGGCACTGACGAGGGTCTGCTAGAAGGAAAACCAAATAAGCCCTGGCGAATACCCCGACAATCCTTTAACACTAGGTCCCAAATTTGCTTTACAAATCCCCCGTGGACCAGAGAAGCAACCAACTTTCGGCGCCGTCTTTTAGTATTTGTAATAGACAGTATGATGATATATGCAGCACCTGTATGTGATCGCACGATTACCAGAGCTACAACACGCCGCCTTCTCAACAAGACCCAGAATACCTTTGGCGCACGACTTCTACAACAGCCAGACAAGCAGCCATACTTGAGACCAAATCCTTGTGACCTAAAAGGTAAAGAGCGAGTATCAGGAAACCTTTATTCAGTGGCCGGACGGGGGGAACGCTAATCAGCAGAATCAACACCCAAAGCAAAGGAACGCACGCAACTGCTAACGTACCATTGTAGCTTTCTTTCAGCAGTACATACACCGCCTTGGTAAAACGAACATGCCCGTATTTCCTTTGTGCAACCCATGAGAGGCTGACAATGCAATACTACTAACGCTGCGCCTTTTTCAACGGAGCAAAGCCAGCTTAGTTGCAAAGCCATTGCCTTACACTCATAGGTTTTTGGTTTAAAGACCTGGACCGGCGCGGCCGTTTACGTTAGTTTTTACGGTTCCCAATTCAGGACAAGGTGAATTGCGGAGACAAGGTCAACTATAATCGGCCATGATCGGATAAAAAGCGGGAAGCCCAGATGTCTCAATAAAAAAAGATGGCGCATTACCATTCAATCCCCCGTTATTGTTATTATTATTATTACAAAAACCGTGCAAACAAAACCCCTGATTCGATCACGAATGTAGAGTTTTATCAGACATTTCAAAGACCTTTTAGGAAACGAATTTAGACTCCCGCCCAGAGATGACGCAGACAAAACTCTTGTGTTTACAAATGATGAAGTCATAGGTGCAATAATGTCGAGACAAAATGGCAACTCAGCTGGGCCGGATCTTATTGTGTATGAGCATTTAAAAGCTAACGTGCAAACTATAGGCCCGTATTTGACTAGGCTTTTTAATAAATGCGCTCGACAAGGCAAAATACCTAACGAGTGGAGAAAAATATTCATACAGCCCATTTACAAGAAGAAAGGGGACCCAACTGACCCGAAAAACTATCGAGGAATTGCCCTAACTAGTGTCCTATACAAACTGCTTACCTCGCTCATAGTGAGGAGGATGTATGAATACACGGTTAATGATCTGCCCTGTGAGCAGTTTGGATTCCTGCCAGGGAAGTCAACAGCAGACGCTTTACGGTTCGTGATTGAACACGTAAGTGAACGCCAACGAGACAAAAATATGACGTATGCGGCCTTTGTCGACTTTCAAACCGCAGTCGACAGTGTGCCTAGGGACGGCCTTCTCGAAATCCGCCGAGAGAGGTTTAATATTAAGGGCCAACTATTCAATTTAATTCGAGACATGCTGAGCTACAATTTTATAACCATAAAAAACGGAAATCACTATATAAACGAGCCTGTTACACAAAAGACTGGAGTAGCGCAGGGCGACTCTGCAAGCCCATTTCTCTTTATACTGTACATTGCTGGCTTAGCAGACCTTCTACGCACAATAAAAGCACCGCATGCCTTCTACGCGGACGACCTCGTCATCTTAGCCAAATCCCGGGAACACGTACAATTCTACTTAAATGAAACCTCAAAACGGTGTGCGGAGAACCGACTCATAATTAAAATCTCTAAGACAAAAATTCTTCGCTTTAGCCGCGGTGGCTCATACGCCGCTGCCGACTATCGCGCCAAGATCAACAGTACTTGCCTTGAGCTAGTTAACCATTTCTCGTATCTTGGCGTAACTCTGACAACCGCGACTGACTTTTAGCAGACACATCGAGGAATTGCGAGCAAAGGCCACGGCGGCGATTATGCTACTCGGAGACATTCGAGACGTGGATCTTGACACAGCAATGAAAATATTTAGAGTGAAAATTACCCCGATACTCTAGTACTGTTTCCCAGTAATTGCGCCGGACCTAACGTTACGCGATCTCAAAAATTTAGACCGCGTCAACCCTTGCTTTGTGAAGCGTGTGCTGGGATAACCCAAGAACGCGTCAGCTATTCTGGCACTAGAACTATGCGGAGAACACACTCTGGTAGGAAACTTAGTCCTAGACAAATTACCGACCAGTACAATTACACACGACATGTACAGAACATTCAGGGAAGACCGAAACGTACATTTTGCTATGTGTAACTATACAGATGGACCTGCTTTTGTGTCAGAGAAATGGAAACGTGCCTTCCAAAGTAACCGACCATTATTGTGCAGAGTAACATGGCATGGTTATCACCATTATATGTGCCTCAAAGGTAAATGTTATGATATTAACGACTGTGTATGTAAGTTTTGTGGTGAGTGCAATATCTGTCGATATCATGTTCTAATATGTTCGGCATTAGGCTCTTACTCGTTACAGGCGCATGTGAACGAGATATTGTGATAATTTGGTAGCAAACCATGTGTGTCAATCCAATCCTACTACCAACAACTATGGTGAATAAAAATGATGTTGTATTATTATTATTATTATTATTATTATTATTATTATTATTATTATTATTATTATTATAATAACACCGGTTGACATATTTAACAAAGTGCCGACTTTGCGGATCAGCTGTCTGGTCCGAACACCCAAGGTCTCAACCGCGAGAGGTCTCTCCCCAACATTCGTGGGGATACCCAATTGATGAGTATTTTAATAGCTTGTTGGTCTCCGCAAGGTGTAATAACGGCTGTCCAACATACGTTTATAAAATGCCCGACATTGTTATTCAAAACATTTTTACATCGTCTGAATATGATTGGTCTTGGCTAAAGCAGGAACTCTATATGCAATAATCTAATTTTGCAAACTCTTCTTAATATCACAACAGTTTTTGCTCTAGATAATGTCAGGTATCTTTCAGGTAATGTAGAATTTTTTTCTCGAATGATTCAATATGCTCGATTTTTCAATTGGGTAATGCGTTCTCTTGCAATCGATCATTTTTTAAACTTTTAGCGGACAGCCTACCTAAAATTACAGCTTGGAAAAATTAATTTAAAAATCATCTCATTCTTATACGAAACATTTCCGCTCCCTTTTCCAGTGGCGAAAATGATTTTTCACCGAGCATGACCATACCCCAATATCCTAAACGATATTATCCGCCCTGTATATGTGTATACGTACACACATACCTGTATGTATATATTTCTTATACATTTAACTCAAATTTGCAGATTTTAAAAATATTAATAAACGAGAGCTATTGTCTCGGAAGATAAGACCTGAGAAACTTTCTGACTTACCAAGCCCGTGTAGAGGCGCTTCTCTAGGATCATAATTCCATGATTATGGCAAGAAAATTCGGGATGATTAGAGATGCCCCATGCCTGAACAAGCTCTCTAGAAGATCGTCAAGCCTAAGACTGTATGTAGAAATGTATGCAAATATAGTAATGTACAATGTAATCTCGTCTAAAACTCTGGGGTACAGTCAAGCTCGGTAAAAAATATATTTTTGTTAGTAGAAACGGTAGCGGAAATGTTTCGTATGGGAGTGAGATGAAAAATGCTCTAAGCTGTGATTTTAAGTAGGCTGTCCGACATGTAATTTTATTTTCCGTATATTACAGTATGTATTGTGGGACACACATTACGGAAGATTAGCTATGCCAATGGGCCTACCGGTGTGTATTGTGACTATCACGTGTCCTCTTCATCTAGGCTAGGCCGAGACCACTTCAGAAGTGTGCCCCGAACGGAGGCCGCGTTTTCACGTTGTATGTCCTGATCCAGACGTTGTTTTAAATAAGGACGACAACCTGTTATCACCGGTTGACATATTTAACAAAGTGCCGACTTTGCGGATCAGCTGTCTGGTCCGAACACCCAAGGTCTCAACCGCGAGAGGTCTCTCCCCAACATTCGTGGGGATACCCAATGATGAGTATTTTAATAGCTTGTTGGTCTCCGCAAGGTGTAATAACGGCTGTCCAACGTACGTTTATAAAATGCCCGACATTGTTATTCAAAACATTTTTACATCGTCTGAATATGATTGGTCTTGGCTAAAGCAGGAACTCTATATGCAATAATCTAATTTTGCAAACTCTTCTTAATATCACAACAGTTTTTGCTCTAGATAATGTCAGGTATCTTTCAGGTAATGTAGAATTTTTTTCTCGAATGATTCAATATGCTCGATTTTTCAATTGGGTAATGCGTTCTCTTGCAATCGATCATTTTTTAAACTTTTAGCGGACAGCCTACCTAAAATTACAGCTTGGAAAAATTAATTTAAAAATCATCTCATTCTTATACGAAACATTTCCGCTCCCTTTTCCAGTGGCGAAAATGATTTTTCACCGAGCATGACCATACCCCAATATCCTAAACGATATTATCCGCCCTGTATATGTGTATACGTACACACATACCTGTATGTATATATTTCTTATACATTTAACTCAAATTTGCAGATTTTTAAAATATCGCATGATGCGTGCCTTTCCGAACCCGCGACACCTATGCCGGAACCGGCGGCCATTTTGCCTAATATATATATATATATATATATATATATACAATTCAATATTTTTTCACCATGAAATTTGTAGAAAGACAGATATACACGGGGCAATGCGGCCTTGGCCCGGTTACCGCCCAGAGATGGCTGGTCTATATACACTGAACCCCCTTAACTCTGCCTGGGGTTCGCTGGGACCCGAATGTCATGTTCTCACCGTTAATGATTAATTGTATATATAAATATATATCGCAGGATTTAGTTATCCATCATACTACCATTTGAGTGAGCCATACGTAGTAAAAAAGAAATTATCAAAGTCTTTTTGATTAGGCAATCTGCCTGAGTCAACATCAATCCGTTGAGCCTTCTCACAAGCTATGACTGTACTGCGGCAAAAATATATTAGGTCACTCGAACCAAAAAATAGATCTGCGCGCTCGGCGAGGCTCGTATATCTAAGCACAGCTGTGATCCTTTCGCCATTCAGGTAGCTCCCCTGTAGCAGGACGATAGAAACGCAACATAGTTAGGCAGTACCTTAAGTGGAGTTCGATAAAGCGTATTTGCATATATCCACGAACACGATGCAAAGCTGTTTGTTGTCTGAGCAGGGCATTCACAACCAACTGAGAACGAGCCGAATTGCCGGCCAAGATCATGGGTCGATCGACGCTCAATTTTTGCTCTGATATAACACTTGACGCGATTTGTCTTTTTTTGGTTTTTGTATCTCGCCGCCGTTGTGATTTCTCGCGGGCTGTGTTCGATAGTGTTCGATACGACACTTCACATATCGTCCGCCGCAGCTTATGGCTGTGTTTGCTGCCCGATTAGACTCGATCTTCAGGGTACCGTCTTGCGCTCGTATAGTCTCTGGGCACTTCCGAGACATTTCGTTACCTTTCTCTACACGCCTCGCGTTCCAGAACAATACGGACGCGGCCGCGGCAGCAAATGACAGCCAGCCATCTCAAGGACCGGGTCGCTGTTTGTCGCCGACCAGCGGTCCGAGTTTGGACAACGAGTTCAGGCGCAGAGAGGCGCAGAGTTCGACCACCAGGTCAACAGACAAATTAATGTGACTAAGTCTCTACGGCAGCAATAGAGTCTGCTCATTGTAAGTCGCTTGCTCTCCATATATATATATATATATATAAGCCTTGCCCACCTGCACTACTGAGTCTCAGAGCAGCAGCAGAAGTCGCGGTGGCAATTGTGGTAGTGGTTTTGATGTTGACGTTGTTGTTGTCGTCGTTCTCGTAGTAGTAACTGTAATCGTTTTTGATGAGTGACTCCGCAAGCGTAAGCAGGCGGGAAGAACCATTGTACGATATAGACGGAGCAGGAAGAGGGTAAGGTCCGGCAGCAACGAGAGCGGCGGGCGGATTCGCAAATCGTTCGAGACCAATCGAGACCTTCAGGCAGGACAACAGTTCAGGCCGGGTCGGGTCGGGCCAGGTCGAGCGGGGTCGGCGGTTAGATTTGCCCACTTGATCATTAGAAAGATAATACGCTTGTGTTTCGGTGTTTCTTTCTGTCTGGTCGTACGTGAGAAGAAGCTCTTTTGTAATAATCGCTTTCGTTCGGGTTTGGTGCCGGTTCGTGGCGGCCCGCGTCTTTTCACCGCTGCAGTCGACATCTGGGCTCAACGATATTACCTGAGCAACGTGGTTACTCTCTCTGCATTTCTCTCGCTATCCCCCTCTCCCCGTTCATCTCTCCCCATTATCTTCCCTGTTGTTCTAATCTGAGCTTTCCTTTTGTGTTCGCTTGAGATCAATAGCGGCGTCGCAGAAATCACATTTACGAGAATTCAACAAAACAAACCAAAATGAGATACCGACCTTCAAGTTCTTCGCTGTTACGTCTGTTAGTTAGCCAGAATAGTCAGTTGATGAGAATTGCGTGCTCAGGACAAGTCTCTGTTTGTTTGTATGTGTGAATGCCGTGGGTACAAGCGTCATTATGTCGAGCATTTTTATGTATACTCGTCAATATTTAGCAACAAAGGGTGCACTGTCGACTCATTCAACTCTTCCGAGTTTTTCCAGCGATCTCCAGCAGAGAGACAGTCTCTCGGCTGGAGATCGCTTTCTCCTTTTGGTCCCTTTAAAACCAAAATGCGGATAGTTTCAGGCCTGCCTTCCTACGTTTAGCAACGCTTCGTTAGCTCGTTTTGCTTTGTGGCTACCTAACTGACTGTCTGAATGACTAGATTTGAACTACAAGCTACTGTGCTTCGAACATCAAACGTAAGCGGCAAAACTGACCATGGTTGAAGTGGCTATTCGCTCGAATTTAAGAAAACATGAGTTAGCCGACGTCTGTCTAATAATACATATAAATTCAGAGCCAGTTATTGTACCCTGGTGATCCTGTTATTTATGTCGTTGTTAATTGTGGTGTTCGTGCGTTATGTGTTGCTGGTGTTGTTTACATTATTTTGTGTTTTCTTCTTCTTCCTTTTCAGCTTAATTTCTTCTAAATTTACTTCGGATAAGAGTATGATCGGGCTCCATAAAAAAAACAAATCCCTGGCGTTTAAATGTTATATGCCGTACTTTTGTTAGTCGTGAATATGAATATGCCGTGACCAAAACGCACATGTCATAACATCAGAATCGCAGACCATTCCTAGTAGACCTACAACTGGCAATCGGTATGGTCGCCCACATTGTTTGCTTTGATGAGGGTTCTTTTGGTGTTGGTGTTACTGGCATTTTCAGTGAAGGCTAAATTGTTGTCCTAGTCGTTGTTAATGATGATTTTGCTGCTACGTCCACTGTTCGTACAGTGCCGTTGGTGTCGTCAATGATAACAATTTTAACGATCTTCTTGATGGTAGTAGCGTACAGAAGAAAACCGTTTAAGAAAAGATTGTACGCTTGCAGTGGTAGCGAATCGGAAGGAGGGCGAGGTTGTTCTATAAGAAATAAATAGATAGAACAACATTTCAAATGTTCATTTTGGCCGCACTGCCTATCCGAATCTGAAGTAAACAAGTAAACATCTAGCCGAGAACGGTCGATGCGTCATCGACGCACAGATCAAAAACTGGCTGGCAACGAATGATGCCTGCGGTGATCTAGAGCACTTTTAAATGACGCTGTGTGAAGGAGATTAGCGAAGAGGTTATCGCCTTGTGCGACCCCTGTAGGCTGTTCGTTGATTAGAGCGCCGAGGCAAGGGCTAAGGCGACAACCACCTGTCGCAGATGTTTGTTCCGGGAAAGGGATGAACCCGCAGTCTTTTCTAGCGGCGCCTTCATTATTGCATCCACTACCCCCGAGATACCAACAGGGCGAGCCAGTTCCTGAGGGATTTGGTCGCCCATATGAAGACATATATCGGGGTACAACTGGGGACCGTAAAAGAGCTGGCAAACATGTGTCGAAAATGAATGTCCTGCATTTCAGGTAATACTGGACAGGCTGTTGGGCGCGTGTCGAAGCGTAGCCATTTTTTGTGCATGAGAGTGAGACTTTCACAAAAGTTTGTTTTGTGCTTTTATCTCTTGCTGCAGGTTCGCTTCCTGAGCCGCCATTTATACAACCGACTGGCATCTGCATACAGGAAGGTCATTTCTGGGCGACTTTTGGCTAGTATATACCTCTGAATCATAAAGTGTTTCAGAGACCAGTCAATCGTAGCGTTTAGGCGTTGCAGTCTTTGGCCTGCTGCCTGGAGATGTACTGCGAGCGACGTTACAACTGGAAAGTATCGTATTGTACCAGAAGTCAGAGTATTTTATTGCGGACTTCTAAATTCAATGCTCATCAATCATGTCTGGCGTTTGTGGCAAATATATCTATCATAGACCTGCCTTGGGGAGCTGCATAGGTGGGTTCCTCGGCTGTGGAGACCACTACTGCGGGACGCTAACGTGCTGATGAAAGTGAGCCTGTTCAAACGCTGTCCGGATTGTCGACGGAACAGCTAAAGTCGACTAATCAAAGCATAGTTGTTTGGTTAATGTCAACTTTATCCGAGCAATACACCAGGTTTTCAGGCAGGTCAGGTATAGCTTTCGAGGAACAGGATTACATTGTAATTATATGTATGAAACTTCCTGCAAATACAACGCAGTTGTCCGTTGCGTATAGTATATCTATTCTACTGAGCTTATTGTTGTATAGTACAGAAACGCCACCGCTTACTTTTTCAATGAATGTTTGCCGCATTATCTCTGCCGGACAGCCATAGGCAAGCGTTATAGAAGATGGTCGCAGGCCCGTTTACTGTCATTTCAATCATCTTCGCATTTTTCTAGAGACAGCGTTTCGGGGCCTGGGACCGGGTTCCCCAAATGTCCGGCGCAAAATAAGTGATGCAACGATGAAGCGCAGATTTGTTTGCTTTGAGTCGTTCGGCCTTACGTGCCGCGGGGCCAATAACGACTGCACTCGCCTGTAGGTTATTTGGGGTAAAGGTGTGCGTCATCGCCACGTCCCGTTACTTTTAGGAAGACCAAGAGGTTCCCGAATGCACAAAAGCCACCCTGTTTTACGCCATTGGTGCTATTTCGTTAGCCTCGCATTCCCTATGCCTGCGGCGTAAGCCCCATTCTTTTTATGCATGATACATACAATTTTGAACCAGACATCTATGTGCGAATGTACGACGAACCCACAGAGGATGTCCAAAAATGGAAACGGAAGACGAAAATGTGATTTGTATAAAGGCTGCCATTAACGAAAGCACACACATAACAAATGCATCGCTAGAGGAGACTTTGGGTTGGGATTCCAAGTCCCTCCATAAGATGCTGGACGACCACCTCAGACTCTAAGAGAAATGTCACAGGACGAAGTAGAGGCACGTGCTTTTTTCTCCACAATTTTATCATGCATGAAAGTGAAGCGGTAGCGGTAGGCTGACAAAGTAATGGCCGCCATCCTCTTCTCCATGAAATTGTGGTGATGGTGCAACTAGAAGCAGGCCGTTCAGTGGCAAGTCAATGGGGAAGTACTTAATGCCTATCAAAAGTTTTCACCAGGAAGCTCACCGCAGGCAGAGCTCCAAAGCGTCTTCTAGGCGATCGTTCCTCCACTATGACAAGCCTATCGAGGAGAAAACACTGAGGCTTTCATAGATGCATCCGGAGTCAAGCTGGTGAAGCACCAAGCTTATTTACCGATTTTGCACCGTGCGATTCTCTTCCCGAAAAAAAAAAGAGAGAAAGACGTTTTGCTTCCACCAAATCGGTGCTTGAAGCCATCGAGGTAGAACAAAAAAACACCGTAAAACTCCATTCAAAATCCGCCAATTTGGAGGTGCGCTGCAGTGCTTCAAAACAACATTATATCATAGAAAGTTCTTTGCTCAAACTTCGCCCTAAGTCCCTACGTAAAATATTCTTGTCGCTCTTTAACCATCGAGACTCTGGACGGTCCGGGCCTCGTAACTCACAAGCTTATCTAGCGTGTCGGACATGCGCTTAAGGTTTTCTCGGGGGACCACCCATCAAATTCTTCAGAGGCTGTCGCTGGATATTCAGAGAGGACATGCAGCACCTGTGCATACAACTTTCTTGAGGTGGATTATTCCGGGCTTAGAGAACACATGGCGCGATAACTTTACGCGTGTGGTCTTGAAAAGAAGTTCGTATGGAGATATTTCTTACTTCAGAATTATTAACTAAATACGTCTCAATATATATATTTATATATATATATATATATATATATATATATATATATATATATAAGCAGGAGTCTGGAATTTTGTTCGGCAATATTTTTTTCAAAAGGAGTGCATAGCTTCATCTATCTTAATGTCTGGATGGGACACTTTAGTTTGAAAGAGCTCTAAAGCACCTTTTAGGCGATAATTCCTTTACCTCGACATTGCGTCAGCCCACTGGGCTGTAAACACTGGGTCTTTTCTTGCCAGATCTGGAGTTACGCTAGTAAAGCACCCAGCTTATCATTACATTAAAAACTGCGATTTGGAGGTGCGCTTTAGTGCACAGATCCACCACCTCAGGAACTGTATAGAAATTAGTCGAAATCTAAATACTAATTTTACTGCCAACCTAGACGATCCATACAACAAAAACTTAAATTTAAAATTAAATCATTTCCGTGCTCTATCATAGAAGTTTCAATAAGGGCGAGAATAAGGGCATGGCTCCCCATCTTGATTTCTATCTCTCCCAGTCGACTCTTTATAGGGGAAACGTCTCAGAAATTTACGGAATTTTGCGCGGTTTATCTGTACTCACTTGTCCGCGCTCGGAAATTTCTCACCCGCATTGCTGTTGACTTTTGTTGATTTTAACAACGACGCCTCCTCCACGGGGCGGTTAAAATTATTATTATTATTATTATTATTATTATTATTATTATTATTATTATTATTATTATTATTATTATTATTATTATTATGGCACAAAAAAGCTGCGCAACCACCTAACTCACAAATTGTTGTTCATTGTTCCAATCGTAACGACTGTAACCACTGATTTTCCATATCCCATCAATGGCGGATGTGGGTATGTGTTTGCGTGTGTGGTTGCGTCGGCCCCTCTCTATTTGGTCTCTTGGGGAAAGGTACCTGCTCATAGAGGGCGGCACGACGAACATTACAACAACAACAGTTGCAAGCAACCACAACTAAACCTGAATACAGGCCTGACAAACGAAGGCACGTCCAGCCCTATCGGCAGCTGCTGTTGCCACGACGACAGACGGTATGATCGTAAAAGATGGGGCTGGTAGCCCTCAGCTACAGCGGGGTTTCTCGGCTGGCGCGTAGCTCTCAATCGGGTCGTCAGGCCAGCGTGAACAGCTCTACTGCACTGCCTGCTGCTGCTGGGTAACACCAACAACATTCCGTGTGTTTACTACTACTTCTACGAGTACAGATAGTAATTCTTAATACTTAATGTTACAGAGGCAAATATTGCTGCTTTTGTTGCTCTATTATGATTGCTTGTACTCCCACCCCTACTATCCCTACCACTACTACTACTACCGAACAGATGAACACATGACGACCAGCGCCACCGCTATGGCCAACACCTCGAGACGGAACATTCAGAACAAGGTCAGAACAGAGGAATCTTCTACTGTGCTACTAATCGACTACGAACAAAACCTACATCCTTTTCTTCGTTGAATTTGTTCTGCGTCCGACTACACACATCGTGTAGTCGTTTTTGAAACAGTAGTTACTGGTAGCTGTGACGGCGTACTAGTCTGGCTAGCTGCTCATTTTTTCTGGCTTCTGATGTGCTGCTCGATTTATTGATTAATCCCAGAGCAGGTCTCGGGTGTGGGGAAAATCCCAGGGCAGATCCCGGGTGTGGGGAGGATCTATAGTATTTTTTTGTGTTCGAACACGCCAGAAATGTACGACTGGAGAGGTTTCAGAAAAAGGCCAAAAGATGCGACCTATTGGACCCTGAAACGAGCTTGCATTGTCCGTATATACAGAGACTTCCAGAGAGATTCCGAGAGCAATATAACAAACTTTAGAGCTCGTTTAAGCAAAATTTTTTTTCTAATGGAACATGGTCTCTGAGAAGCCTTGTTTTGGAGTGAGAGCTGTATTACTTAAACTTGTGACGCGAGTGTTATTGCACGACATAGGAGCACAAAATGTGCAATTGCAAAATAATCAGTAACCAAAATAAGCACATCGTCTTGTTCGTCTGAAAATTCTGCTTTTTCTGATAAATATATAGCGCCGGCCAGAAGTTGCGACATGGGCGTTTAAAAGAGAACTTACAAAAATTAAGCGAATTCAAAACGAATACATTCAAATGCGCATTTCATGATGATCATTTTAGTATGAAATCTATGGCAATGCGGAATAATGAAGATTTTTTTTGGCGGGCATGTCGGAATCGAATGCATAAATGACCTAGAGTGATTTATCTGATGGGTGAGATTTCTACATGCATTCAATCTTGACATGACCGCCGGAAAACCTTAATCACTCCACAGCCACTGATCGGATCGTCATAGAATTGGCACCAAAATGAATTTTTGTGAATATTTGTACCGTGAAATACTTGTTTGAGTGCTGTGAATGACCCTAGGTTTATGATTTTAAGGTATTGGACGTGAAATCTGATTAAAAAAAACTTAATTTTTTTAAGAATTCACACCAGTGTCACGGATTTTAGTAATATCACTCGCGCTCCGAAACAAGAACTCTCAGAGATCATGTTTCATAAAGAAATATATATAGGGCGGGCGCAACACATCCTTCTAGAGAGACTCCGACTTGGTGCTTAGTCGAACAGATTAATATAGTGGCCGAAGTGCAGTACCCGTAATATACTTCGAGCCATGCTACCGTGCTGCCACAATGCCATGTAACCACGAAAGCAGCGTTTTTTTTTGCCTGCGCTTCAGAGGAGCATAATGCTATATGCAATTAGGATGGCGGAAATAAGAGACTATAGGAGGACGGTGACATGACCCTGCGCCAGCCATGTCTACGCACCTTTACACATGTCACGTGCCTCATCACTTCCCTGTTGTTGCGGAAGCAGCAACGTCAGCAACAACAGCAGCAACAACAAGAAAAAAAACAGCCCCGTGAATCATCGCGCTACTTCGACGCAAGTAAAGGCGAACACACCGGGACACACGACCCGCAATCGTCCCCTGTTTGGTTGCGGTGAGGCGGGCGAACCTCTTTTTGCTCGTTGGGCTGGCTTGCTGTAAGCCCTGCTTCTCTTGTGTGGCTGGTTAAGTAGTGGCGAGAGCAGTAGTCCTATAATAGTAGTAGAAGTCGTTCCAGTAGTAGTGGTGAGTAAGTTTGCGCCGCAAGGTCGCTACGTCAGCATCAGCACCAATCGGCGAGTAAATCGGTCTTGATGCTGCTACAGTACTCTCCTCACACGAGCTCAAAACTCTCCCCTCATCCGCCATTTCCTCTCAGGGACGTCTCAGGCTGCTGCTGCCGCTGCTGTTGATGTTGCTGTTGCAACAGTCGTTGCTGCTCTGCTAATCTTCCTGCCTTCATCTCTTCTCTGTCGTCGGCTTGCTCTTTCTTTCGGGCTCGGGTCAAGCTTACCTGACCTACGGTGTGATAGCTAAAAAAAACTATCTAGAAGGGCTGCAATAAAATACGCCCAGAATTTTTGCAACTACTAATTTCCCAATAACTAAACTAAGGTCGTTTAGCTACATAGACAGATCTATCAAGTGTTGACTTCCGCACTCGCCTCTCGCAAACCAGATAGAGCACACTGTTGGGCGAAGCAAGCATGAAAACCTTTCCGTCTCCTCTTGGGGCCGTTTACGCTCAATGCCTAACCGGGAAGTCGCGGCCACGGCCATTGGAGAGCGTGCAGTACCGTGCACCAGGTACACCATTTCCTCTTGCAGCCAGCATTCGGCGCTCTGAGTCGAGATGCAACGTAAAATGTATAAATTTTGACAGACGCGGAAGCCCAACAGTCAGAGAAACTTGGCCGTTTCTTAGAGGGAGACACCTCTAAAAGGTAAGAAAAGACAAGCTGAGACGTGGGGGGGGATGTAATTGAACCATGATACCAACTAGCACTTTGGATATTCATAAACGGTGCAGTATTTATGTGCCATTTGTAAACACACATTTATCACGAATATCTTGGTCATATAAGGAACTGTAGTCCAGAAACCAATCCATTATTTCGTGATGGGGTTTACCAAACGGCTCATTATGTCAAAGTCGCAAGCCATCTCATTTACACTGTTTCTCGGGCGTATATAAACAGACAGAAGAATATAGTGTTACCATGCCTAAAGGGAACTGTGTCAAAAATATAACACATTGTTCTACTAACAAGATAAAATAACATCGAAATATAAACGCATCATCATTAAACGTGATGTCATTAATTCGATCCAAGACAACCGATTAAGACACTATATACGGCTGTAGTCTTAAATCGAGGGCTTCTAGAAGGTTTTCTATAGGCACAGATTTCTGGGTTACACGCAAGCACATCATAGCGAATTCAAGCACCATCACACACCGATCATTTGATTGACCCGAGGGTCGCACTGCAAAAAATCTGCGCAATGCATACACTGAGATTCAGAATGGTAAGCGAAGTTTTAAGAGTACGTTTTCTGTATCTGTCATTACCGTATTATTTGCTAGCGTTTGGTATCCGGGGCAGCTACCAAAAAAAAGGATGTCAAGTCAACCTCACCGAAAATTTCACTCGAGGAAGGCCTAAGGTGGACAGGTCACAGTGAATAGGGCGTTGTGCCTCACCACCGAACGCAAAGCTGCTAGGTATCCGTCTAGGTCGCACAGCTTGTTTGCAGCACAATTGAACTCAACCACCTGCCCGGCTAGCTCGTAACCCCCAGACATCGCTCACTAGCACTGCACATGCGTACGTGGTGTGTTGTGTGCATGCCCGCGACGACGTACGAAGTTGACACGTACCTCCTCCCGTACAGACTGGCGAGACTAAAGGTCCAAGACGCCGCCAAGGACCTCCTTATTCCAATCAAACAAAGAAGAAGAACCGGAGGTTCCGTTCCGACTTCTGAACGACGCCGACGACGCGCAGAAGATCGCTTGTTGTTGATGTTGTTGTGCTCTTCGTCGTCGATGTTGTTCTTGTCGTTGATGTTGATGTTCTTAATGTCGTCGTCGTCGTCTCCGCCGCTGATGCTGCCGCTGCCTTTGGACGTGACAGTCTGCCCTGGTAAACGGTTGGTTGTCTTTGCCCGCCTTTGGATACTGCTGGCGCTTGATGTTGGTGGTCGCAAGCAGAATGGGCTGATCGCGCCTGATGATGAGGCGGCCCGGGTGGAACGACGGGCTGGCTCGCGTCGGCTCAGCTCAGTTCAGCTCACCTCGGCTCTCAGCAACGTCTCCAGTCTCAGCACGACACGACACGGCACGACGTCGGCATGGCACAGCATAGCACGCCACAGAACAGCACGACAGCAAGCACGACTCGGAGACAAACCTTGAGCCGCCTGAGCTCTCGGGTGTCGCCGGATGGACTAAGGCCGCGCTCTCGGTGGCGCAACGACACCGCTGCCACCTTGCGGCTCGTGAATGTATGTAGGTCTACCGTCGAGAGAGTGCGTGTGGGTCTCCGTCTGTCCTCCGTCCGTTCGTCCGTCCGTCCGTAGGTCCGGCCGGCCGTCCCAATGGTGGTGGGCAAGACAGACAGACGTCCAGCCGCCCATAGGTCCAGCCGCCCGTCCCAATGGTGGTGGGCAAGACAGACAGACAGAAAGAAAGACCGGCGAGACAGTGGTGTGCGGTGACCAACATCCACATCAGCATCACTAAGGCTAAACTAGCCAGCTTGTATCACCACTTCTATGACCAGCAGCGTCATAGCCAGAAACACCGGCAGCAGCAACAGCAGCAGCAACAACAACAACAACAACAGCACCGGCAACACCGACAACAGCACACGGCTGCAGCGGCGGCGGCGGCCTCACAGAGCTGGTTTGTATGATGGGCGGGCATTTGGGCGGGCGATTGAGTGAGCGTGCCAGCGCAGGACCCTAGCACCCTGCGCTCGCGCGAACGCTGGTTGCGCGTGAAGCTGACCGTTCAAAGCGCCCGGCTGGCGGGCCTGGGCAGCCGGCAGTACGCCCTCGTGCAAAAACCAGCCCGACGAGGAAGAGAGGAACGCAAGCAAAGAACGCAAGGGAAAATGGGTATCGTTGTCGTTGTCGTCGTTGTCTCTAGTAGGAGAACGAAGACGGCGAGGAGAAAGAGGAGAAGGACGAGAGAAAGAAGAGAAGGAGGAGAGAAAGAGGAGAAGGACGAGAGCAAGAGAAGAAGGACGAGAGAAAGACGAAGACGACGAGGAGAAAGAGAAGGAGAGGAGGGCAACGAAGAAGAAGAAGAAGTGCCCTATTTTCGGAGGTCTGAGGACACCACGATACACACGATGCCCAATGGTGGTAACGGCCAGCCGCATCAGTATCTGCCATACGACGATGCCATTCGGCTGGCGAACACATGACCAGGTGGTGGGCAGCATTGGGTTGTTTGTATTCGTGGCAGCAAACAAACGGCGGCGAGTGGCAGCATTGGCCAACGATAGGTGTAGCAGCTACGCCAGCAACAGCAGGGAAGAGGGAGAGCGCGAGAGTGCGCCAGAAAGAAAGAGAGAGGCACCGTTAGCGTTAGCGTGACCATCACCACCACCACGATAACTACTAGCATCATCTTCACCATGGTGGCCATGGTGTGCGCCACCGACCTCACTCGTCATCAGAAGGTGCTGTCGTCCGACAGCACCTCCGAAAACAGACTGAACCGCACTGGCAGACCCTCACGGTGATGACAATAATCAAAATGGCGATAACATTATATATGTATATATATATATATACATATATAAACCGAGCAAGGTGGCTTAGTGGCAAAGCCTTTGCCTTGCATTCGGGAGGACTGGGTTCGAGACCCAGACCGGCCACTCTTAAATTGGTTTGCATGGTTTCCAATTTAGACAAGGTAAATGCCGGAGTGGAGTAAACTTAGCCATGACATGAAAAAACCGTACACGGGCAATTGCCTTACGAAAAAAAAAAATAAAAAAAAAAAAAAAAAAAATAAAAAAAAAAAAAAAAAAAAAATATATATATATATATATATATATTTATATACATATATATATTTTTTTTTGCGTAAACATGTATTGTGAAAATCTCGGGAAAATGGGAAGAAAAATAGACCTTATGTGTGACTAATCAACGTTTATTTGAACATAAGCTACCCGACCCAGGGTGCCAGGGCGGATAACCGAAAAAGGGATAGGTAGACAAAGCGGGAAAAAGATAGAGGCATTGAGAGAGAGAGACAAACGCTTCCTATTGAACGATGAATAGAAACTGTACCTTTGTTGTTGTTATTGCTGTTGTTTTAAAGCCTCGCGGTAGATGGGGACGTGGCTGTGACAGGACAGTGGTTTTGTTGGCTGAGCCGCATCACCGTAGCTCTGTCGCTTTAACTGACAACTTGTGGTACTCGTCCAGAGTTCGCCTCGAGGACGAACGTCTCGTTTTTGCACGAAGCCTATAGGTATCGGTCATCGGTGTTGCGCCCCACAGTGTGGTGCTTCTCCACATTGTTGCGAAACGATTGACGCTATTATATTTTTATGACAGTTGTAGCCAAACTTAAATGTGGTCACCGGGAAAAATCGATCGAACTTGCACTAAACCTTTTCATGTTCCCTCTTAAGTTCTACGGCTGTAAGACGAGTTGTATGTCGAAAGGTACTTACCTCTTACATATGTACACGTTGTATCATTCATTGCTAGTAGATTTATATTTATATATATATATATGCTTACGGCCTTGGCTAAGGTAAGCGGCATCCACATATCTCCAGTCAGACTTTTTCCGGACGGTAGTGTATCGAGTACCGCCCAGCGCGGCCAGCGTCTACTCGCTATGGTATATGGTACGCGACGTCAGCCGTGCTCGAACCTAACGAGTCATGGTGACCTTTATTTTTAGTTGCTGGGGCAGCCCACTGCAGAGCTCTTAACATGTCTCTCCCACGCTACCACTAACAACCGAGCGACCGACCGACCTCACTAAACGATGCCCCGTCCCGGTGCCCGTCACTTTAGTTGGGCACCTCTTAACGTGTACCGATGTGGGTGACGGAGACTGTGTGTCTATGTGTGTATGTGTACTCGCGGCTTTACACCCTGCATACTTCCTTTCCGACTTCCCCCACAGGGCGAAGCTCGTAGCGCCCGAGCAAACACACCTCAACTGAAATTCCTCACCGTGAACCCGACTAACCAACGCCAGCTAACGGCTGTGCCCTCAGGCCGTCGAAGACTCGAGAGAGGACATTATGAGCGGGCGATGTCGCGTTGAACATTCGCGGCTGACTCGAATACAGACGACAGGCTACAACATCGCAGCGATCGTCTGCCAGTCTGTCTTATCATCATAACAGCCCGGCCTGAACAGACAAACCAAAACATATCCCCATGTACGTGCGCGAGTACCTTGACCCTTCTTCTCTAGCTTTATAAGTCTCCAAGTTCCGCGAGAGCGACCAGCCCATAAGAGTCACTAAGTCTACGAAGTCTACTACCACCAGCGAGTGAGCGGTAAAGAGACCTAATTGACTCACTAAGCTATTTAGATGCGGGCGTTTAATGTATGGCTTAAAATAGCATAGCGACAACGCTATCTTGACGTTCGTTCCAGCCACCCCATGACGTGTATATATATATATATATATATATAATTTTCTTTCTCAATATCCAAATTATAATAAATTTGTTTCCAATGAGGATGTATATAAGAGTAGACGACATTTTTATAAATTTTATTTTCTATTAATTCCATTACGTCCTGCCACTTCATTGGGCTAGGTCAGTAACTAATGTGGCGGCGTGGTCTAGGAGACTAGTGCGCTAGTCATGGTTGTCAATGTTTTCGGCTAGTTTCACGCTAGCCACACCAGCTGCCCGCTAGTGACGCTCTTGCAATAGGTATCCCCCCCCCCCCCGAAAGACCCCGAAACCTTCCAGAACAAAAAGGAATAACCCTACGTTGTATTCGTACTGGGCCTGACACTAGTCTGAACGCCACAAGTGGGCTTTAATTGCAAGACTTCCCGATGTCCTGATGTTAACTATGGGGCTGCTTTGAGCACACACTGAAACTTCCGGCTAAGCGTGATGGCTAGCTGGAAATCTGCAACTGACGTCTAGCGCAAGCACAGCCTGTAGACTGTCAAGTATATATATATATATATATATATATTACATTTTCAAAAACTTTACATATTTTCCGTATAACACATTATATATGACACGTATCACGATGGATTAGCTAAGCCAGTGTGCCTAGTGGGCGCGTATTATGACGGTCACGTGTTCGTTTCGATGAGGCCAGGCCGAGACCACTTCAGAAGTGTGCTCCGAACGGAGGCAGCGTTTTCACGTTGTATGTCATGATCCAGACGTTGTTTGAAAAAGGACGGCGACCTGTTACCGCCGGATGACAGGTTTAGCAAGGTGCCGACTTTGCGGATCAGCTGCTTCGTCCGAACGCCAGGAGCGCCCAGGGTCTCAAACGCGAGAGGGCAGAATTCGTAGGGATACCCGATTGATGAGTAATTTGTCAACCCGCTAGTCTACGCAAGATGGGCTGCATATCCAGCTTCGAATGCGTCGCCACCGACCAATGAAGTGACTAAGGAGTCGGTAACGGTTGCATCCCAAACCAGCATTTTGCCTCGCTCGAATGGTGTAAATGTCATCCCGTCTTGACGTCTGCCGACCTCTGACCTCTGCGCCGAGGCCTGGGGGTTCAAGAATGCACGGACGATCTCACGCCCTAAGGGCTATGCTAAAGGTCTCATTGATAGCGGCGTGTCTCGAGCGTCGTCCTGCGCTAATGCTGCACGATAGTCCGTGATATTTTTTTTTAGATTTTCCTAGCTAATTTTTAATCCACCCCGTCATTTACCTTGCCCAAATTGGAAATCATGCAAACCAATTTAAGAGTGGCCGATCTAGGTCTCGAACCCAGTCCCACCGAATGCAAGGCAAAGGCTTTGCCACTAAGCTTGCTCATCTTGCTCGGTATTCTAGTTTATCGACGGGGTGGCCACAATGACACCGATGAAGGCTAACTAGTCGTAGGCCTACTGCTATGCCTACCTATGGAGACACTGGAAAACGCGTGTAACCAGTCGTCTGAATTCTTGGTGGATGCGGCGTTTAGGCGAGCTCTGGTCGTGTCGTCGGCAGCTTCGTTAAAGGGTCGTCGTTGTTGCTGGATGCAGAGTTTTTGAGACTCCGTTTTATAAAACGAGGAACACTCTGCCGAAAATTCACAATCTTAGCCAGCTGATCATGTATCGTTCGGACAAACACAGTAACATGTGATTTTGTCGCAGACTATTTAAAGACACATTATCTCATATGAATGTTCTACATACTACAACCCGGCAGGGACCCCAATGCTCAACACTCATGTGTCTGAAAGCACATTTGAAAAAAGAAAGATCAAACACTAGCTAGACAAGCCGTATGCATTTCGTTTTGTTGATATATATATATATATATATATATATATATATATATGTATATATATATGTATATATATATACCATACAGACCACCCCAATGTGGTATGTATTTTTTTTACTAACTCTGAACATATACTTGGACATTATGTAAATCCTCCACTAGCAGACCTCACGAGTTATTAAAGTCAGATACTTGTAAAGTCTGGTGCAAAACGATTAAAACATTACGTGCAATGACATAAGTGTTAGAAGCAACATATATTTTCATATATAAATATATACTTCCAATACCACAGGTAATTGATAATTGCGACGAACTGGCTGGAATATCATCAGTATCAGCGAACTTACATGCTCGACAGGCGTGGTCTTCTCATCGCAGTTTGACAGAAGTTCCGGTGGTGTCGACATGGAGAAGTCGGCTGGAACCTTGACGCTAGGATCGACCTTGACCCAGCCAGACGTGGAATGTGTGACAATCCCCTGAACACCGTCGCCGCTACCAAAGCGCCGATGAACAACATCATTGGATTTGTCGTCGTTAGTTTCTGGAATGCTTTGTTGTGTCATCACCGTCGAAATGTTGCACTCGTCCTGCTGAAGCAAGCGCCTATTGATCCGCTCGGCATTTTCCGTATCGTCGACCTCATATACATGGCTTTCATCGTGGTCACCTGCGACCAAACAAAGCATGCTGTGAAATGTCATCTTGGCATACTTAGTCACACATCCACAATTTGACGGTTGCATGCTTTTACCAACACACGGGATGCTCCAGAATTTGGGTTGATGAAGCCCCTTAGGTTGCCCCAATTGGAGTTCTTCAGGCAGTGGAACTCCAGTCTCTCGTCGCTGCTAGAGGTAACCTACTTTATGGACATGAATTACAACTTACTACCCGATGTCAAATAATTCAAATTATCTGACGGTGTAAAGATCCACTTTTTTGTTGAGTCATATTTTCGCCCGCCCGTGTGAGGGCGCAACAAGCCGTTCGTGACGTTGCTTTTTACAAGTCTCCTTACAAGGCACATGCTGTGATTGTTCACCATCAAGTGTGTCGTCTTGAAGTATGGTTGGAACGGACTATCAATGTAAGAACAACTCGAGTATAGTCTCCTCGCTAGCCATTGTGGAAAATGTGAGAGTTCACATCACAAGCAACGTGAATTTTAATTTTCATTCTATTCAGATTTGGAAGGTTTACGCCGAGCTTTAGTCAACACCTTTCAAATGTTTTGACGTACATTAATCACGCGTATATAACAATGATCAAAACAGTCGTAATCCGCAAGCCGGTGTACTGCTGTGCAAGAAGTCACACTATTATGCATTCCAACATAAATAATAATAATAATAATAATAATAATAATAATAATAATAATAATAATAATAATAATAATAATAATAATAATAATAATAATAATAATAATAATAATAAGTTGGCTGGGCGAGCGGATTACAGATCTCATAGGCAACTGTTGTCGCTCACAGTGTGGCGAGGCAACGCCGCTTGTATTGTTGGTTCTATGGAATAAGCATTAGTGAGGAGACCAGGAGTACACGTTCACACATTATAATTGTGACGCCTAAACGATAATAATGAATAAAATATGTCGCTGCGATAAAAGCTTAATGCTTATAAAGGCTTAAAATGTGTCGCTGCAAACCTTTCCCAAAAACGTAGCATCACGGCTCATTACATGGACATCACGCTTGTATGGCCTTAAACAATCGGTAAAGCTATACTTTGCTTCATTAGGATCAGCCGGAAAATAATTTGATTGGGGTGCAATTGAAAAGTTGGGGTTTAATTAAAGTGTTTTTATAGGTTTCTCCCATAGACGACACTCGGGACTCTTTAATATCATAATAAATTAATATTTCCCGACGAGTTACCGTTCTGTCCATTCTGAGCGTGGTTTGGGTGGGGACGATGCGATCGAGAACTAAGCTAAACAAGAAGTTCTACCGCTGCTATCTATTTTTTCAGAATTTATAACAGAATAGAAAACGTTTTTATTATCTGTGTGGCGAAAGGAAATTGGGATGCAGTGAAGTTTGCCAAACCGCTTTGTTGCGCAAATTAAAATCACTATAGGCATATTTTAAAACTGGTTTGTAAATGTTTGAGCCCTAAATGCAAACGGTAATCGTAGCGAACAAAATATACTTTGAATGAAAACGTCTGGTCAGCATGTCCCTGCCGTGGCACGTGCAAGAAAAAAGTTACAGTCAATGCATTTTTTTTTTCATTTGAATACAGTGTTCGAATCAAGTAAAGCATTGCGTGCCAATTTAAGTATATAACCCCGTATATACACGCATACACGTACATCCAAATGAATATGCTCATACACAAGATACTGACCAAATGAATGTTGCGAATGTTGTCGCAGATTTGGATCATGCCGGTTTGGAGAAGTGCGTTCATGACGTGGCGAGCCTCCGCTACGGACATCGCTGCCCGACCTCGAAGCGGCAAATTCCTCGTTGCTTAGTGTCCCTGCCGACGACTGTACCAACGAGATTGTTGAAGTCTGCTCACCATTTTGGATTGCGCCATCGGGTTGATTGGGGTTGTAGTGATTGCCGCCACACAAAAAGCATCAGAAGTTGTTTAGAATAGAATAGAGCACCCCTATACACACAAACGTACGCTCGTAACCTTTACAAGTATAGGAATTAGCTGCACAATACATTGCGCAAGTAGTTCGTTTATATAATAATACCATTATTAAGATATATATATATATATATATATATATATATGACAAGCTCAACGTGTTTGCAGCAGCGATGTTATTTCGTGTTCCGACGAGCATCATCCTGGCATTTCCTCGTTATAGCTCAAGTGTCATTCGTTGTGTGTTGGTAGTGGCTTTACTGATTTTGCTGCCAATGTAATAATAATAATAATAAAATTCATAATATAATCATGTTTTTTAACAAAGTTTATTAGTATTATGAATATGTATCACAATCACGATCAGATTAGGCATACAATATTGCTTACATGATTGCTTGCGTTGCGGTGAGCAGTCAACATTGCTGTGTACTAACGTTCTCGTCTACATTTTACTGTCTTTCAGTCATCCTGTCTCACTATAGAAGTATACATGTCTCATGGATAGAGAAGCGGCGCCTAACCTCTAACTTTCTCTACGATGTTAGTAATATTGCTGTTTAGTTTTGTTTCACCTGACCAGCGTGTAGAGATTACAAAAATCTAAGTAGGTTTAGGTAGTGTCTTGCTTCACGCCCCCGAGTGCTGGACTAAATTCCGTCTTCACGATTAAATTAGATGGTATAGCATTAAGCATGCCCTTGTTTCGCCGCTATTGCCGCTAATGAAACGATCGACACCTAAACAGAGCCAAATGTTGCGAGACCTCGTGGTAGGCAGCTACCTGTTACCATACGATCCAAATCAGGTAAACATAAAGAATCCCTTCATTACTTACGAATGGAGAGTAGCTGCCCCCGATAGGCGCCTCCAGATCGGAGAAGGCATCGCAAATGTTCGGATGGTGAGACGAGGCTTCTGAAGTGCCAGGCAGTCGTGATTCCTAATGATGAAGATAAAAATCGTCTTAAAACCTAATAAGATAATAGCAACCGTGTATGGTTTGTCACATACGCTTCGATTAACCAAATCGTATATGATCACTCAATAATTTTAGGGATGAGCCCTATTTGTAGACGTTCGGGCTCTGTTTCTTCAATTTTTTGGTGAAACTCTTGACTCGTAATGTACGCAATGTCCATGTCTTTTTTGGCGTTTGGGTTAAAGCGATTTGTCGAATGACGTCTTAGGAAATAGGCATTCTTGCACTCAATAACAATACGTGTCATCATTTATTGACAGCTGTCGACGGGACCGAGTAGTGGACGTGACCGGCGGCTCTGGTACCAGAATTCGATCCCGATAAGGCGCATAACTATCCGAGGTAATCTCTTAACAAAAAATCGGATTTAAGTTTTAAACAAAAAAATGAGAATAAAAATAAATATTTGTTTTGATAGACTTGTTTGTTTTATTTATTTTCTAATATTATCCTCAATTCGTTCTCTGCTGCTAGATATGCAATTTCAGTGCAGCAATTCCTGAGCCGAAACCGACAATATGTCAATTTAGAATGCGTATGTAGCTTTACGACTAGTGGCTCCTATTTAGATACAACTAAAGCTGTTCTTGCTCTAACTCAAGTGCTTCGCGAGCGTACAGCCCTTTTCTAGGTAAAACTCTCGATCGGTAGACACGCAAGTTTAGAACCTGTCCGGTATTAGAATATTAGCATCACTACCCACTACGCTTGGGCTAGGTTTGTCAGTTTGCGATCAACTCTTTTACTAGGTGCAAAACTAGTTCACCCTAGACCATGAACGGTCAGGACAACATGTATGCCTTGGAAGCTCTATTACCTGCCGGTGACGATCGTGTGAAATTTTCCGCAATTTGTGCGCTATGCGTGACCGCAGTTGGCCATCATCGTCATCGCCATCGCCATCAGCGCCGTCACCACCATGGCCACGTTCTCGTGGGCCAGTGGATTCGCAAGAATTGCTTTCGTCAGCGTCGCCTTCTTTCAACGTGAGACTTTCATCGTCTTCTTCTTGCTTTCGGGAAATCTCTTCAAGAAAACCCTGAAACGACAGAAGCAGCCTTCGATCTTAGTAGTCACCTGTCACTATCAACGCACGCCAAGTTAAGGGGCATCATAGACTGGGGGTTATAGTTTTGATATGTAAAGTTTCGCTGTTCCGCAAAAATCGATAAATGACCGATGAAAACGACCAAGTTCTAAATGTTTCGCTGTGGTGTCACCGCTGGCAAAGCTCATCGGGCTAGGAGCGCCATTTTACAACGGCAGAACGTAATGTGCGGATGTTTGCTAAAGATTACTTGAAAAAAGTATTTAACGTGCTTCGAAGCATTCTTACACGTTCTCCCTAATTCTTGCACATTGAGCTCTACAAAAACGTACACGAAAAGAGATTATATTTGAAAAGTGTATGCGATCTCCAATTGAGTTAATCGCAGCAAAAAACACTGCAAGACTAAGTGCAGTGTGGCTGGAAGAATACCGAAAGCATCAATCACTTCGAATTTTGGAAACACATTCTTACAGGCATGCCCTCGTGTAAAGCGTAAGGTAATTAAAAAAATATCGACATGGCCTGGGTGCTCAATCAAAGTATGTCACATTCCTCAAGCCTTGCACCGCAAATATTCATTTACTTTAGTCGCTCAGTAAAGTTTTAGCTCAGAGGAGCGCAACATTTCAGAACCGATGTCACGCCTTAAGGAACGGAAACTTCTACGATACAGCACCGAAGAGCCAAATGGATCGTTAACGAAGTGCCGTTGGAATGAGAAGATAGAATTTAACTATTTATTAGGGCTACAAAAAAGTATTTTCGGTTTTAGCGCTTTAAAGACGGCACAGCGCCTGTAGCCGACAATCCTATCCCCACCGTTGCCCGGAACAACAGGACGCGTGTTTTCATCTCTCGGATTGCCCCCGGCGTCACTTGCCTCGGACGTCCATCGGAATATTGCACCCAAGCTTAAAGGTTCGCTATCCGTCTGGAAACTGCGATCCAGATACAATACATACTCGTCGTTCTGTCTATTTGTGCAAGACGAGGACGAAATTACAGTGCTTGATCCCAAGTTTTGGGCGTCGGGGGCTGTCATCAAGTCCTTCATTGGTCGTCTGCCTCACGAAAACGTGCTCGAGAAATCTGATGGTGTTGCTGCCACTCTCACTGACAACGACAGTCCCGCCAGCCAACCCTCATCGGAAGCCCCAAACGAGGCAACTGCAGAACAATGATGGACGGTTAAATTGTATTTTCTTAAACACTCGTTCAGCGGCAAAACAAGGCGCCATTGATTCTATTTTATCTTACAGTGTAGCCAATAATGTTGATCTCATTTTTCTGTTTGAGACCTGGTTCAACCAGTCCATAACGGACGCCGAACTCACTTTCAATAATATGTTTCAATGCTTCCGGCTGGATCGCGGGTCGAGAGGCGGTGGAGTGTGCATTCTAGTCTCTGCTCGTTTAAATGTTATACCTGTATCATGTGATATACCCGGCGAGCACATCGCAGTCGATCTACTAACTCCGCACAACAAGCTTCGCCTCTGCTGTTTTTATGCATCAAATTCCGGTGACAGTATGTGCCGCGCGCAACGAATAAACGAAAGCTGTGACGCAATCAATCTCTACTGCCAATTTGACGGTCCCGTGGTCATTGTTGGTGACTTTAATTTACCTCAAATCGACTGGGCTACTGCGGAAACCACCTCCGCTGATTGACGCGGAAGCGGTTTTCGTCAACTGCATTGTTGAGAACAATCTAATTCAGCTTATCAATGGTCCCACGCATCATGCTGGCTCTACTCTCGACCTTTTGCTGACCACTCATCATGACACTGTCGACAACACCGACATCCGCGACCCAATCATCAGCTCTGATCACAAGCTCATCTCGTTCAGTCTCATAACGGACGTCTCTGAAACAATCAAAATGCTGTGTAATTTCAACTTTCAACAAATGAACATTGAGCTAATGGCCACCCACCTCAACCTCATCGATTGGAGGGTTTTCTTTCTAGACTGCCATGATGCTAACGATATGTACAACAAGTTCATGCGGTGCTGTCGTTTTCTGATCGAAGCCTTTACTCCTCTTGTGGTTGACAAGAAGCTCATGAAACTGCTCTCACACGTAGCCCGCCTCGAGCGAGTAATTTCTTCGCTCCCTGATCCCGCTTCGTCCACTACATATCATCGGAAACTCATGAAAGCAACAAAGCGTCTCCGCATCCTGACCGAGATGAGCATAAGCGTCAAGGACAGCCGGTCCCTCTTCCGCTACGCGAACTCGCGCCTCACAAGCAACGAGTCTCCACCAACCCTGGAATCTAACTCACTATCGGCACCGACAGACGAGGAGAAGGTTGAGCTTCTAGCAGCTCATTTCTCATCTTTGTTCAACACGGTGCCAGTGACTTCCGTCTCACCCATGTCGACATCTTATTTTCCTACGAGCTACAGCGACTCACCTATTGATTTTAACGAATATGACATTTACATGCAACTCTTATCTCTGAAACCCAAATGCAGCCATACACCTGATGGCATCCCACCTATATTTTTTAAAAAGCTAGCTATATTTTTAGCGGAGCCATTAAAACTCATCTTCGAACGTTCATACAATGACACCGTAGTCCCAGAAGTTTTCAAACAGAGCATTGTCACACCGATACACAAAAAGGGACCCAAAAAGCGCGTTGAGAATTATCGCCCTGTGGCTCAGTGTTCCATCGCCTGCACAATTTTTGAAAAGATCTTAGTCAAACACGTAACTAACTATATGACTGTGAATAATTTTTTTGATACTTTCCAACACGGATTTGTACCTCGTCGTTCTACGTGCACGCAACTATTAGAAATGACAAACGATTGGGCCTTGTACATAAATGCCCAAAAAGATTTTCACTGTATATATTTTGACCAGAAGAGTGCCTTTGACGGGGTTGATCATAAGCTTCTTATCAACAAGATGAAGACGCTCCAGGTTCATTTACAAACGCGCAAATGGCTTGCCGCGTTTTTACACAATCGGTCGTTCCGAGTCAAATGCGGGGAAGCTCTCAGTGAGCCACGACTGGCTCCGTCCGGCGTCCCACATGGGAGCTGCGTCTCTCCTTTGCTGTACACAGTGTTTGTTTTAGACATAAAATCTTATATTCCGTCGAGTGTTAAATACCTACTGTACGCCGATGACCTAAAGATATACGCTCCCTTGGGCTCTCCCTCAGCGCACACTGCGTTACAGTCTGCTGTCGATGGCATCTGCCGCTGGTGCATTGACAATGGCATGGAGCTATCAGTTTCGAAATGCCTCGTTTTGAAACATGGCTTCTTTAATCTGGAGTATCAGCTTAACGGGACAATTCTGCCCACCGCTAATGTTGCTCGGGATCTCGGTGTATTAATGTCAACAGATCAAACATTTTCTGTACATATAAGAGAGCTAGTCAAAACAACATCTACACTTGTGAACACGCTGTTCCGTTGCTTTATCATCAAGGACCCAAATGTGTATATTCGTCTGTATAAAGCAATTGTGCTATCCAAACTTTTATATTGTTCACCTGTCTGGAGCCCATACTTGTGCAAGCACATAGGCATGCTTGAAGGTATTCAGAGAAGATTTCTAAAAAGGCTCAGTAAAAGATGTAATATTGACCCGAATGCTGTAAACCTTCCGTCGCTCTCGTTTTTATTGAAGAACAACGACATGCGAGCACTATCGCAACTTTCAAGTGCCGATCTTATCAACCGTTTTTTCGACGTGACAATGAATAATCGCAGAAGTCAAATAATGTTTTTACCAAAATGTATTCCAAGACTTGAAACAGTCAATAATATGTTCGCCTGGCGTGTAGCCAGAGAATTGCACAACAAGGAGGTTTTGGGGGCGTCCTTGCCCACCTCATTAAGTTCTTAGAATGAGCTTTTTAGAATTCGAATTTTGGCGCGCTTCCACCGCTATTAGGAACTGCAACTTTTCGACTGCTAGCACTCAGAATATTATGGTGATTGGCCGTTGCGACTTCGTTTGATAGCTTTTCCCGTGCAACGTATCGGCGTGATTTTTAAAAATGAAGAAAAAAGAGTTTCGAGTGGTTATCAAGCATTTTTATTTCAAAGGTTGGAATGCGACCCAAGTAAAAATTGGGTTGGACGAGACGTACGGTGACTCTGCGCCATGTTTTGCCACTGTTTCCAACTGGATTAATGTGTTAAAAAGAGGTCGCAGGAGCACCGAGAATGAACGACGTCCAGGAGGCCAAAAACGGCAACTGATGAGGAAAACATAGAGAAAGTGCGAAACATCGTTGGCACAGATAAGCGAATGAACATTAAGGAGATAGCGGAGGCATTAGGAATTAGTTTAGGCAGTGTGCATTTTATCCTATACGAAAATTTGAAGATGAAAGAGCTCAGAGAAAAATGGCTGCCGCATTTGCTCAACCAAGGCCAAAAAAACGCGCCTGTTTTTGCTTCACAGCGAAATTTGGCCAAGATGTCGAACAATCCGTCGGATTTTTGGCGCAGATTCATGACCGTCGATGAAAGCTGGGTCCATCACTACACTCCCGAGACCCAAGAAGCATCTTGCCAATGGTGTGCACCTGATGAAGGACCTCCGAAGAGGGTGCGGACAACGGCATTGACCGGAAAGGTGATGGCTACCGTTTTTTAAGACCAACGTAGAATAATGCTGGTCGACTACCTTGAGAGCGGTAAAACGATCACAGGAGAATATTATGCAAGACTGTTGGACTGCCTTTAGCAAGAACTCATCGTGAAACGGCCCGCTTTGCAGAAGAAGGTTGTCCTGTTTCACCAGGACAATGCTCCTGCACACAAGTCCCAGCAAGCATCGGCAAAACTGGCCCAACTGAGGTTCGAACTTATTGAACAACCTTCCTATTCTCCAGACCTGGCCCCTCTGATTATTTCCTCTTCGAACATTTGAAGAATAGTCTCGGTGGAAAGCGTTTTTCCAGCAATGAAGAGGTTAAGGCTGCTGTCAATGCCTATTTTCAGTCTAAAGACGCGGAATTCTACTTAAGAGGTATAAAAACTCTGAAATCTTGGTGGAAAAAGTGTATTGACCATCTCGGGGAGTATATCGAATAAGATAAATTTAAAAACATGATTTGGAAAATTCTTGGTTTTCATTCTAAAAACTTATTGAACTACCTGTATTGATTTATATATATTCCGCCGGATGATACAACCTCTGCCCAACGATTTACAAGGTTTTCGATTCCAAAATAATCGTCCAAATTTCCAAAAAATCCAAAATATTCTTCCAGTGCAGAACGCACGTGTTCGATAGAAGTGATTTTTTACCACTTAACAAATTTGCATCGATCTGAATAGGTGGTAAGCAGATGGTGCTAAGTCGGGGGAATACGGTGGATGTTCCAAAAGTTCCCATTTTAGCTGGGAAATTTTCGAAAGGGCTATTACGTTGGGCCTTGCGTTGTCTTGATAGAACAGGACACCCTTCCTTGAAATTAGTGCAGGGTACGACTGCTATAATTTTTCGTGAACCTTTTCGAGTTGTTGACAGTACACGGCCGTATTTATCGTCTGGCTACGCGGTAAAAGTTCATAGTGCACTATTCCTCCCACATTCCACGAAATGCACAATAAAATATATATTTTTTCCTTTCGGGACTTCTCAAACCACTGTTAGCGCGTTCTGTCTGTGCAACAGGCATCTCCAAATGATTTTAACAACTTTTTGTGAGCCTACGTTGCACTCAGTCAATTTTTAAACTCATGAAGTAGAATCGCCCGAATTTGGCATTTTCTACCTCCATTTTGCAGCACTTTTACGAACAAACGGCTAAACAGATTTTAAATTGGTTGCGACCAGCAGATTCCCCGCTCTTTTTCACATGAAAACAACAAAGAGTGAGCCAATGATCTATGTCTAGGCGCCGGGGCGGGCGCTGTGAAAGCCGCGCAAGCGCCAATCCGAAAAGACTTTTTTGTAGACCCTATAAATAAATCATCAAACATGTGCTGTGAACTTCTTGCATTTAACCGTAAGTACAAAAGGGGCATGCTGGATTCTTTTGTATTTACGGTTAAATGCACGACAGATACGATATTTGTCGACTTTAAACAACGCTTTACTCGAGCAAGCGGCCAAGTTACTAGAAGCGTTAAGTTTGAACTCTTCAGTGGTATGCGACTAATTTACTTTTGTAAGTTTGACAGTCGCAGATAATTCCTGAATTACACCTGCTTAGGAGAGGACATCTGTGGCGTGACCTCACAGTGTGTTCAGTGCTAAGAAGGGCAAAAGTGAAAGGGGCGGAAACAAACACCTTAAAAAAACAAGCACCAATTGCCTGGTTCATACCTGAAACTGCTCACTGGCCGTCAGAGTGCGTTTTCTAGACGTTCCCGGCTGTCGCCGAAGATTGCTGGGCGCAGAGGCTGAGGGTCCTTTCTCAGATGCTCCCACCGCTTCCGATAGAGTCCGCTCGTCTGCTTCCTCGTCTCCGCTACCGGCATCCAGGCATCCGTTATCGCCATCTTCGTCCTCTTCGTCGGATCCGTCGTCGATGAGAATTAGCAGCCCCGATTCGCGACCTGAATGCGAGCATTTTTTATAGATCCCAAATCAACAGCTAGACAATGATCCATTTTTTCAGGCAACTCCCTATAATTTCGAGGCTTCCGGACGGGGCGGGGGGAGAGGGGACGAGTTATGTGGGTTTGCGGCTTACATACATATACAGACTCTTATTTTCTGGTAGTCGGCCGGGTAATAATGTTCTTAATTATAACTTTGTTTGATGTAATGCCAAAGTAATAGCGAGCCTGGGAGGGGGGGGTGGAATCCGGGTTTAGTGGGTTTGCGAGTCTCACACTAGTCACGCAGGCTGTGGCGCATGTGCATCATGCATTCCCGAAACCTCCCAGAACAAAAAAAAAATTATAACGTTGTACATACGTCAACATACAAACATACACGATGACATTATTTACGCGGGCGGCAGGGAATCTCTAAAAATACATAATACCTCGAAAGTCTGCTTCGGCAGGACCAGATCCTTCGGAGTGTTCGTGCGAACCTGAAATGCACGACACAGTACACGATCATGCACGCCACTATGTTAACAGGTACCTGAATAGCGTATCTAACAGCCATCGGTCGGCCAGTGTTCTGCTACTTCACAGGATCTCTTTGGCTCCCTATCCCATGCCCAGTCTCGTAAGCGCAAGTGAAGTGTTGTTGGACACAGACGAAATGCCGCGTAATTCCGAACCTCATGAGGCCGGGAGGGGGCATTTGGGCTTAGCGGGTTTATGAGCGTTTGCTACACTCTGCTAGCTGCTAGTGACTCTTGCAAGTGCATTACGCATTCCCTAAACTTCCCAAATAAAAAAAAATACAATAGGTGTTTTTGGGTATATGATCATGTGCGACAAGGGTATTAAAGTAAAGTGTTGTCTACCCACCCGGCGGTGGATCATCCTGTACGAAGTAGACATCGGTGAACGTCGAAGTGGTCTGTCCATCGAGAGTCTCGACGCGGCACTCGTATTCGCCTTCGTCGTCTTCATCGACGTTACCTATCACCAGTTCGTGCCTGAAAATGCAATTGGCGTGCCAATCAACCGTGTGAGAAGGTATATATATATACATGTAGTTCAACAAGTTCTTAAAATGAAAACCAAGAATTTTCCATATCTTGTTTTTAATTTTTGTATTCGATATTCGAAGCTCAATACACTTTTCCTACCAAGATTTTAGAGCATTTATACCTCTTGAGTAGAACTCCGCGTCTTTACAGTGAAAATAGGCATTGACAGCAGCCTTAATCTCTTCATTGCTGGAAAAACACTTTCCACCGAGACTATTCTTCAAATGTCCGAAGAGAAAATAATCAGAGGGGGCCAGGTCTGAAGAATATGAAGGTTGTTCAGTAAGTTCAAACCTCAGTTGGGCCATATTTGCCGATGCTTGCCGCGACTTGTGTGCAGAAGCATTGTCCTGGTGAAACAGGACAACCTTATTTTGCAAAGCGGGCCGTTTTACGATGATTTCTTGCTTCAGGCAGTCCAACAGTCTTGCATAATATTCTCCCGTGATCGTTTTACCGCTACCAAGGCAGTCGACCAGAATTATTCCACGTTGGTCCCAAAAAACCGTAGCCATCATCTTTCCGGCCGATGCCGTTGTCCGCACCCTCTTCGGAGGTCCTTCACCAGGTGCAAACCATTGGCGAGATGCTTCTTGGGTCTCGGGAGTGTAGTGATGGACCCAGCATTCATCAACGGTCACGAATCTACGCCAAAAATCCGACGGATTTTTCGACATCTTGGCCACATTTCGCTGTGAAGCGGAAATACGCGCGTCTTTTTGGCCTTGGTTGAGCAAATGCGGCACCCATTTTTCTCTGAGCTTTTTCATCTTCAAGTTCTCGTGCAGGATGAAATGCACACTATCCACACTGATCCCCAAGGCCTCTGCTATCTCCCTAATGTTTACTCGCATACCTGCTGCAATGATTTTCCGCACTTTTTCCACGTTTTCCTCATCAGTTGCCGTTTTTGGGATAATCGGGATAATGGGATCATCGGTGCTCCTGCGACCCTCTTTTTAACTCATTAATCCAGTTGGAAACAGTGGCAAAACATGGCGCAGAGTCACCGTACACCTTGTCTAACTCAGTTTTCACTTAGGTCGCATTTCAACCTTTGAAATAAAAATGCTTGATAACCACTCAAAACTTTTTTTTCTCAATTTTTCAAAATCACGCCGATACGTTGCACGGGAAAAATGATCAAACGAAATTGCAACGGCCAATCACCATATTATTTTGAGTCGAAAAGTTGCCGTTTCCAATAGCGGTGACAACGCGCCAAAATTCGATTTCTGAAAAGCTCATTTTAAGGACCTGTTGAACTACCTGTATATATACAGGGTCATTCATAACAATATGTACTTATTTTAAGGTTTGGTAGAACTCGACAAGAAAATAATTTTTCTCAATGGAAGGAGGGGGCGGAAGCGTCTTGTTAAGGAGAGAGAGTGAAATTTATAACATTTATTCTGCCTTTTTCCTACATAGTTGTGCGAATTCTACGTTTACGGGAGGACCAGTTAACGTATAAAGGAACCGATTATGCCGGCGTGCTCGGCGGAAAATTCTGCGGAAAACAATTCACTAGCTTGTGTAGTGAAAAACGAATAGCCAGAATAAGAAAAGTCATTAAAAGTCAGTATGTTGTTATATCTTACACTAACGCTTTTTCGTAAAAAGTCGTAAAATGTTTCCATTACGGCCAAAAATTTATATCTAAGAGATTATTCTCACGCAATAGCAAATTTAGTGTCCACCATTTTCGTACCATGGTGCTGCGTTACGTAGTTGTCAAGTAACTAAGCTTTTTCAATAGCCATATCGAGAGTTAAAGCATGCATACTTGCAAAGGGTGTATGAGAGAGTTAGGTACATAACTTGAGGTTTGGTAGAACTCGGCAAGTGAATAATTCTTTCTAATGGACCGAGGGGGCGGAAACGTCTTGGCAAAATTTTACAGTTCTGAATATGGAAGCTTTAACGTAAAACATAACAACTATGCCTGTTGAAAAAGCTTAGTTTCTTGACAACTACGTAACGCAGTACCACCACTTTGGTATGAAAATGGTGAGCATTATATTTGCTATTGTGTGAGAGTGGTCATTTGGACGTACATTTTTGGTCACAATGGAAAATGTTTACATTTTTTCACGTAAAATCGTTAGCGTAACATATCGTGTTCCTTAAGCTAGTTATTCGCTTATCGCCATGCAAGCTAGTGAAGTGTCATCCACGCCGAACAAGCCGGTATAATCGGTTCCATCATATGTTGACTGGTTCTCCCGCAAACGCAGATTTCGGACAACTATGTAGGAATGTAGGAGAAAAAGGCAGAATGACTACTTTTATAAATTTCACTCTCCTAAACAAAACGTTTACGCCCCTCCTTCCATCCGGGAAACATTATTTTCTTGCCGAGTTCTACCAAATCTTAAAATAAGTACATATTGTTATGAATGACCCTATAAATAAATAGGTTATCACGGTATTTGTTTCTCCCTGAGTTAAGCCTTGCAAATTGCTGTTCAGTGAATATATATATATATATATATATATATATATATATATATATACAGGGTGTCCGGAATATCTGAGAATCGATCGTAAAAATTGTATAGCTCGTTAAAGCAAATATTTTTTCAAATGGAACATGGTCTCTAAGGAGTCTTGTTTGGAGTGAGAGTTAAATTACTACAATTTGTTACTAATGCTTTTGTCCGACATAGGAGCATTAAATGTGCAGTTGCGAGACAAATAATTTTCCTGTACAAAAACTAAGCACATCGTCGTGTTTGTGAGAAATTTCTGTTTCCTCCGAAGAATATACAACGCTGAGCATGAGATGCGACATACTCGTTTAGAAGGGAATTCGCAAAACTGAAGTTATTTTATTAAACTCCACGCCCAATGCCTCCAAATCATAACTCTACGACAAATAACAGTGTAACTAATTCAGACAAATACGCATGACGATCATTTTGGTATCACATCTAAGGCAATGCGAGCTGTGGTTGCGGAAGAATCACGATTTTTCGACGGGCATGTCAAGATTAAGTGCATGTATAAATGACTGTGTGACGACGTTCACTACCGCCGACGTATCGCGCGATAGCCGCAACGTCGCCTCATAGGCATGTATGCATGCACCCAATCTCGACATGCTCTTTAACAATCGCGAATTTTGTAAACTTATGTCGGAACGGCCACCCCTTATCAGAAACTCAGAAACTTGACCGTTCCCCTGAAACGGGTTCGTTATATAACTTTTTTAATATATCTGGACATTTACATAAGTAATTTTTTTTTAGAATTTTGCAATATATGTATGAAATTAATATATATATATATATATATATATATATATTATTTTTTAACATACCTAAACATTTACATACGACATCTTTGATTTGAAATTCTGAAATATATATATATATATATATATACATATATATATCGTGGCAAGCTAAGCGTAAGAAGAGTAGTGTAATGAGACAATGACACTTAACAAAGACAATGTAAATCATTTTCGTTAATTTACTTTTAACAATAACGTAACGATAGAAAAGTAAGGACGCGCTGAACACCTGGACACCTACCAGCCATTCGGATGGGCCTTAACGTGTCTTCTGGCTGAGTTGTGAATCACGTCCCCGCAATGAAGCCAACTCACCCGGAAGACACCTGCCTCAACTTGCACCTGAAATCGGAACGAATCAAAATATCATCTCTTTATCTTAAAGCAGGTACCAGTATTTCACAAAACGCATATAGGGCAAACACGAGTTTTTTCGTCGAGTGTTTCATCTTATCTCATTATGCTATGTTTGAAAGCTCAAACGCTCATCATTAACTTACGCGTGAATGGATTATTGTTGCATTCAGTTGCGTTCAACTGAGAGTACATATAGAACATATTGTGATGATTTATTAATCATTCACAATACGTTTGAACATTCGGCAGTGCTCGCCTTAATAAAAATTGTGGTAAAAATGTGTCACGTGAGGCTAAGAATCAGCTGTCCGTGTCCTTGCTTGATGGTAGCCCCCGCTCCTATGAACCCGGTGCAAGCGGTATATCCTCAAGATTCCTTGCAACGGTTAAACGGTAAGATTCATATTCGTAACGCCGAGCCCCAAGAGCGTACTCGCAGATTCAGAGTCCCATACACCACTCATAGATATAGTGATGAATCCGAATTTGCGAGGTTTTTGCGGGTCAGGAAGCGCCGTTTTTAGGAACTCGACGTCATATTTGGTGATCTTGTCTTGCCGCGCTTTTCTCTCGGCACCTAAAACCCAGACCTCGGTTGGTGTTGTTATGACGAGGTCGGGTTTTAGATCCGGTGCGCCCGGTCGACGGAATACTCGCTCACGAACCACCTCATGACCCCTCTCGCGGAGAAGACGCGCCACGCGATCACAGACGTCGTCATGTCCTTTGATAGTTTGTTTGTGCGTTGTATCGCACATCTGAGCGACATAAGCCAACGTCTCAGGCGCATGATACCCGTGCGTGCAACGTTTGTTGTAGCCCGGGCGTCCCCTGGCCAATCTGGCACGCGTTGGTGGTGCGTTGATCCTAAGCTTTAGCAGGTTTAAATACTGCTTACCAGATAGGTAGGGCATACCCTTAATCAAGTAATGTACAAATGGCGTTTCGTGTGCTTTTTTTAAATGTGCCCCATCGAACGTGTTGTGTAGTTGTTGAGACCAGTAATCGGTCTTTTGTGTAGCGGTCTTAATGGAGGTTCCCAATCGCTCGCAAAGAAGTCTTGTTTTCGCAAGGTCTATTTTGAAGTGTTCAATGGTTAGCCTCTATTGGACCCCAGGGTGCGTGGAGTGTTGTAAAGCTGTCAGACGGGAGAGGCGGAGTCTGGGGATAAATGTTTGGAGGCAGGGGATGTCCAGACCGCCGTGTGCTGTGTGCGTGTACAGGTAGGCGTTCCGCACCGAGTTTTCGAGCTTAAGCCATTTCGACATAACAACCTTTCTGAGCTCTTTATCTAGGTCGTTAAGGAGTGCGTGAGATGGTCTGGGACCGGAGACCAGTTTATATAGGAGGCAGGGAATAAGAACGTCTTTCAAAAATATGAGTCTTTGGTGGGGTTTAAGGGGAACTATCGTGAGTCTGTTAAGTAAATTAAGGAGTATATCTTTGGTGGAGTCAACTCTGCCATTGCTGTCAAAGTCGACTCCAAGATATCTCCATCAATCGCTCATACCTTTAACTGGCAATTGCCGATCTCCAACGTTAAATTCTGGTATTAATAAAACCTTTACCTTCCTTCCTATTAAATAAGTAGGAGATAGTAAAGCTTTTATTAGTATTAATTTCAAGGCCTTGGGATTTCAAAAGGGGGTTCGCAATATTAAGGAGCCGTTGGAGAGTAGATTTCGTGGAAGCTAGGAGAATAAGATCATCCGCAAAGGCTAAGCCCATAAGGCGGAGGTCATCAGTAAGTTAGTACCCGATATTAATTCTGTCTAATTTTGAAAGAATGTCGTCGAGAACTAGATTATATAAAAGGATGGGCAGAGGATCTCCCTGCCTAACACCCCTAGTTGGCCGAAATGTGCGACATCCTGAGGTACAAGCATTCGATATAATTAATGAATACCTTTGGGTATCCGCGAGTCCGGAGTGACCACAGGACGGAGTCATGACTCACCATGTCGAACGCCTTACGGAGGTCGATTGAGGCGAGTCTGAGCTCACGTCCTGCAGACTTGGCATCGTAAAGAATACAATCCAGAACCGCAAGATTCTCGAAAGTACCATTATAGGGGAGAAACGCTCGCTGGATTGGAAGAAGCTTAATAGAGTTCTGGAGGCGTCTAGAGAGAATTTTGTTAAGCGTTCGTTGTAAGTATGAACTAATAGATAGGGGTCGCAGATCGCTTGGGGATGTGACATTGTTAATATTAGGGATGAACGCTAAGCGAACAGTTTCATGGGCTGAGGCAATATCGCTAATTAATAGGGAGTTTACGGAGGAACGAAAGACAAATCCCGTCCAAGCCTAGTGCTTTAGAAGGTCCGCGGAAAGCTACGTGGGTTCCTTTAGAGAGATAGGGAGGGAAACCTCGAAAAGATCAGAGTTGGGAGTGTATACGGGGCAAGCGAGTGGTTCAGGGGGTGGTTGTGTCATCGTGTTGGCCCAGTGTTCTACAACTTCGGTGGCCTGCATGTTGTGTATGGTGTGTTTGCCGTTCAGCACCTCATAAGCGCATTTGAATCGGTTGTAGCTAAAAAGTTTTTGGGTGGTTGCGTAGTCTTGACGTCGCTGTTGCCTTTTAGATATTCGCGTTTCAGTGGAAGGTGTATATAAATATATATATATATATATATATTTATATATATACAGTCACTGAAAAAATACAGGGTTACCCATGTTTGCCACATTTCACGCATTTATTATAACCGATTGTGTAAAGATCATAATGATACATGCTCACAGGGTAACAGCGGATACTTTTATCGACATTTGGAGTATCGGGTTACCTTAAAACACGAGATTTCGATATTTGGCACAGCTACGCTGCGAAAAAATTATAAAGTCACCACCAAGATGCATGTCTTAGCGAGTGAATTGAGTGGAATAAGAACGTTTGGGCTCATTTCACGGCACCTAACAACTATACTTAATATTTAGTGAACTTCCCATTACGTCGGATAACTTCAAAAATGCGGTTTGGTATAGTGTTGAACAAATTTTGGATGACGTCCTGCGAGAGCTCGTCCCAAGCCTTCACAATTGCTTTTTTTAGTTCTACCTGGTTCGAAAATTGTTTTTCGTCGGTGTAAACCTTTCGGGCAAGCCAGCCCCATACATTCTCGATAATATTAAAATCAGGTGAGACTGCAGGACAGCGTAGGACCTCAATGTGGCGTTGTTCGAACCAGCCCTCGATCAACTTAGCAGTGTGAATCGGGGCATTATCGTGTTGAAAAACAAAGTCGGGTCCTCCCATCAGCTCAAAATGTGCGGATTGCTCTTTTAGTAGATCCCTATAGCGCGTCGAATTAACACAACCGTCTAAAAACACAATCGGCGACCTTGTATAATACCCGACAGCGGCCCAGATCATCACCGAACCGCCACCTGAAAGCCGTTTTGACAAAAATCGTTTTTCCTTGCGCACATCGTGGAAATAATAGTTAAATCCATCCGGTCCATCACAATTGAACTTTTTTCATCCGAAAAGAGCACTCGGTGCCATTCAGTGGTCCATGACATCGTAACCTGGGCAAAGTCGAAACGAGCTTTCTGATGCTCAGCGGTCAATCGTGGTTTTCTCTTGAGTTTTTTTCTCGTGAGCCAAAGTGTCTTCCTGAGGAGGTTTTGCACATTTCGCACGTTTCGTTTGCACACTGGCCGCCGCCGCAATTGCCTTTGCTGAGAGCGCAGAGTTCGAGGCTATCTTCAAAATTGCGCGCTTGTTTCGTTCCGAAATGGCATTTGGACGCCCCGGACTCTTTTTTACGCCGTATTTTTCACCCAAATCCACAAAGTTGTTCACTACTTGGCGAGAACGCCCCAATCGACGGGAAATTTCCCGATTAGAGAAGCCGACATCCTTATAAGCCTTGACTTGGGTCTTTTCGTCACTCGTGAGACGCCGACCCAAACCCATCGTTTCAGTACAGAAAAATTTCTGGTAGGAGGTCTGCTTTCGTTTCCGTCGAGCCGTGAAATGAGCCCAAACGTTGTTATTCCACTCAATTCACTCGCTAAGACATGCATCTTGGTGGTGACTTTATAATTTTTTCGCAGCGTAGCTGTGCCAAATGTCGAAATCTCGTGTTTTAAGGTAACCCGATACTCCAAATGTCGATAAAAGTATCCGCTGTTTTTCTGTGATCATGTATTATTATGATCTTTACACAATCGGTTATAATAAATGCGTGAAATGTGGCAAACATGGGTGGCCCTATATTTTTTCAGTGACTGTATATATATATATATATTCATCCATTCATCAATATAATATCCTTTACCTTTCAAGTATTTTCAGGTAATGGTACCCGTGAACCTTTACACGGCAAAGTGCCGCTTGTCTTCTGCAGAGCAATTTTCCAGCGTCCCGCAATTGTTTATAGATTTAAATACGTGACAGTCAATCTTATACCTGTTATTGTCAAGGTCCTTTGTCACCGGCCTTTGATGGCGCAAATGAAGTGCGCTGGTTTCCGTAACCCAACGTGAAGCCACCGGTGTGTTTTTATGTATTAAAAGCTTTTATTATTTGTTCTACACATTGTGTCCTTTAGTTTATATATTTAGTGTCACTTTATGTCTAATCAATGTCTACAAAGGACTACAGGGTTTTATCGATGCGGTTGCTTCTGCCTCAAAGTTGCTTAGGAAGAAGCATCGTTGTAACAGCGCTACATCTAGATCTTTGTAATTATTTACAAGTTTAAATGATTTTTTTTATCACCTACTTTAAGCTTTCTGTACGCATCGCCAAGTTATGCATTTTAAACTACTTCGAAATGCTTTTTAATTAAAATTGCAGCTGGCCTCCTATCTGTCCTACCACAATGAAGTCATCTGCGTAGAATGTGCAGCTATGCAGGGTGTCTGCCGAACCCGTTTAAGTGGTCTAGAAGTGTCTTACGTGACTTCTACATGTTTCCGCACCACTTCATTAACGCAGTGAGTGCCATTTTTTTCATGAGGTTTAGATACCTTTTAAGAGACGAATAATCATATAAGTGACTGCGTCTAGCAGGAAACACGTCATGACATGAATTTATGTTGCTCCGCTGGGAATTTTACCTCGTGCTGGCTTAACCTGACTATAATAAATGAGGTAAGAGACTTGTATACAACACTGGACTGAGCCATAACTTGGTAGCTGGTTGGATCCGCAGGGTCGTTCCGGTTTATCTGTATTAGGATTACATAGCTTTGCATCAAATGTATAAGATTTTTCCAGATCCGAGACATGCATAGAATAGACGCGTGAACTCGGGTGTTATGGCATCACATCGGCCTTTAAATGTTTGCACATCAATATATCTATACTAGCAGATTGTAAGCTCACTTTTGATATATTTGATATAATAGCTTGAGAAGCTATATAGTGTGTTCGATCTCTTGTTGCTTCTCCTGATTTTTTTGGACAGTTTTAAGATCTAAAGAAATGTACTACTTACACGCTATGGTTGTGGAAGTGGTATTTTTTTGGCAGGAGCCGCGGCTTTCTGATATACCTGAACATGCGCCAGGAGCCAGCCGCTGGGCACAGATAATCCACGTTAGTTATCTGCGTTTTGTTTCCAGAATGATTCTGGCGAGATTCTGGGCCACCTTGGAAACGTTCTTTGTCACGTCGGCGACACGTGACTCTACTGTGAGGCCACTGTCAAGAATAACTTTGAAATACTTTGAATGTTTCTTGTTTAAAACCAGGTAACCTGCTAGTTCCAAGCTTTTCCCGCAGGTTCTTTTTCGCTTGGTCAAATAAAAATCCTCCGTCTTCTAAGGGGTGCGTAGAAGCGCTAGATTCGCTGAGAATTCCATAACTGTGTCCCGCCGGGCGGTAACAAAACAACGCAAGGTCATCCGCGTAGGCGAGGTCAGCCGTGATAGTTTCAACTCCGGCACGCCCCCGAGCAGCAATATTCCGTTGTAAGCCAAGTTCTAAAGGACCGAGCGTAGGACAGACGTTCCGCGGGACCCGTCAGTAACATTCTGAGTCTGGGCTCCTAGCAGGGGCGGCGTAGGTAGGGGCAAATAAGAGTGTTGTCATGATGACATCCCAGACTGGGTGCTAAACGCAACATTCTTCACATCTAATAAAACGAGTAACACTAATAGGCGAGTCTTATGGGAGACAGCAGTTTACCCGGTGCAGGACGTCTAACGCAGAGTAGCCCCGACGGAAGCCGCATTCGTCCTCGATAGAGTATGCCGGTCGGCCCTATCTCCGCATTTAAGCTCTCCAACAACAAATGCATTTTTGAACAGCTTCCCTGCCGTGTCCAGCATGCAAATTAATCGATATGCAGAAGGCCCCGTGCCGGAGCCCGGTTTGCGGGTCAGGGTAGGTTAGCGCCTTTCCTCCAGGCCGGGAACCGACTCTCAACAAGCAGTCGAGTCACAAATTGAGCAATCTTGGCAAGATGCCGCACGGCTAGCATCCGGACCGCCTCGTGTGGGATAGCGTCCGGTTCTGCCGTCTTGCCGGGTGTCAGGTGCTCTGTCGCGCGTAGGATCTCGTGAGCTGTAGCCGAAAGAATATTCTCCGGACAAACAGCGATAGTGCTACGGGCTCGCGGTGTCTGCTGGGGAAACCGCGCTGCCGCCGGCTCTGAAGTTCCTTACAGTGAAAAGGTTAGGTCCAGGCAGCGGAGCGTGTACTTTTGCATGTATCGCTACATACAATTCGTACAGTTTTGCAGTAAGGTCTAGAAGTTGAAAGCTCTTACACTCGTAACATAAACGTAAACACGTACTATCAATATTATGAGACAATACGTTTTAGCAGGCTGGCGTCAGCACACGCAAAACCGACACTATTTATAAGCTGCAGGAAAACTTTTCGTTTGTTTGGTATTAGCTCCGCCATCAATTCTGCAATTAAAATTCACAAAACAAGAGACCTTCGACAATTCATGTAGCCTCTAGGTAAAGACCCGCGAGCCCTGAAAATACGAGATCAGCAATTTCTGCAGAACCAACATTCGGAAGAAGATACCATTTTCAATGCTAACATTTCCGGATGAAAAAGTTAACACAGTAACACTGCCATATGAAACAGTTTTCCATCTGGTCTGTCCAGTCTTCTTCTAACAGACATACCGGTGAAACTCGTGCATCTCATCGATATGCAGTTCCTACCCGCTGGAAAATCTGCACCAAGAGGGCGATGTCAATTTCTCGAAACAAGACTGGCATCAAATCCGTTGCCTTTTCAAGATTCTCACGGTTATAGAATAGTATTTATCGATGTATATTTACCTATACACGTACCTATGTGCCACTATCTAGACATTTCAAAGGGCGAGGGTCATGCTCAGCTTCAGTGCTTTGCGTGACTAGCCCCTCTACTCGAAGGGCCTTGATACTCCCAGGTTATTATTACGTTCTGCTGCACATTTCTCCCGGAGGGGCTATGTAACGGCAATAAACTCTTTCTTTGTGCCCTTATTATTTCGCCTCTGTGGTCTATTGTCGCCATTCTTTTCCTTTTGTTGTAAAGTTATTAAGATTGCCCTGACTGGGCATGTCGAAATTTAGTGCATGCATCCATGCTAGCATTCTACTTCATAAGCTTATTAGCTAAAAAACGTCTGACACAAAACCTCACGCACGCACCACAGATAAAGTTTTGAGTATTTACTGAAAACAAAGGGTTCAGGATTTTTTGCACGATGCCGTAGGCTAACTCGTAGCCAACAACGGTGGCACACGTAAATGCAACGAATAAAGCACGGGAAATAAAGATACGTACAAATGCGTACACAGTGTTCGATCAAGAGTGTATATGCTTTAACCCGCGTTAGACGAGCTGCACGGCTTGCACTAACCGTGTCCTGCTCTAGACTTACTTGGCCCACCGTTTCTGCCAGATGTTAGCCCACGGTGATCGAGCAAAAATTCCGGTGTTGTTATTATTAGTCAATACCCATTGTACAATGAGCAACAAAACGGTATCTATACATATGGTGTGATCGTCAATCACAGCATGGTGACAAACCTGAAAGGTGAGAATGTCTCCTGGCGCGATCTCGGTGATCATAGGCAACCCGTGTAGAATACGTGGAGGAGCGGAGTGCGGCTCATCGGAAGCCATGCTTCCCCAGCTGAGTTCCCCGGGCCTACCGGGATCAGTCAACGCTGTCGAGAAATCTTGACTCCATCTGGACCTTCATAACAACGTGTATCTCCCGATCCACAAGCACGCCCTTCCTGTGTAATCTGCCTCTGATTGTACAGCGCTCCTGCGGTCTGAAAAAAGTGCAATCATACGATACACTATTCTTACAACAACATCGACATATTGCGTGCACGGAACAAGCTCATCCTCTCATCTTTTTTGTTTCGTAATAATAGTTGACTGTACACCATGTAAGACTGTAAACGTAGCATCGGAACATACAATGGATGTAGAGCATAACAGATGTAAAAAACAAACACGACGTTTTATTGCAGTTATCGTTATGTGTAGTAGGCTTAGAAAAGACAACTATCCGCAAAATTAACTGACAACCCACAGCATCTAGAGGGGGACTTTCACCTACGAATGGTCTCGATCCTCCCTATCCTCCAGAGTTCGGAATTTGTTGGCACAACCTCGAAACCGTGGAAGCGAACCTCGTGCCCAACCGGCTCTCGTAAGACTGGACCCGGCCACAAGCCGGAAACCCGACGTCACGCCTAAGAGCACTTTCATACGGTGATACCTGTGCATGGCTTAATAACTTGTGCTTTTATAGGAATCTTTTTAGATAACTTTGTCGTTACAATCTGTGTTGGTCTCCGCTTTAATACCCAACTAGTCAATGAACACAACTGAATCTGTGGGTATCTGACTGTGGGTTGTAGGTCAACACACGTTGTCCTAAGTCATATCTTGGCCCTAAAGGATATCACTATTAAATATTTTATTATTAAATATTAATATAACCTCCACAATATATATTATTAATAAATATATTAATTTTAAATGTTCATTTATCATTAGTAAAGATTAATGGGATGACAATAATAGTCTTTGAGGGTGGAAAAACACTGGTCCGAGGCCTTACCATAGCTGACCCCTTAGATTTTTTAATGATCAGTTACGGTGCGGTCCAGGTTGGTTTTATAGTTCCGCAGTCGGAGGCAAATAAGTATCAGAAACATGCATTTATCGGGGACCATGCGGACTTTCGTTCTTTTGTCTTCTAGACGGTTAAGGTAAAATACCGAGGGAGTTATTAACAGTGTAAGTGAGTGGTGCAGCCAGCGGGGGCCCACGTTCTGGCGATTTTTCAGCAAGGATTATCATTAGATATACAGCAAGTAATGCTATGACGAGCATTCACATCTTGCCCAAATGGTCGAATCAACTCTGGACGTAGGGCTAATGTAGTTTCTTCACACTCGCTGTAGTTCGGTTGTTTGTACCTTTATATATATATATATATATATTTATATATATATATATATATATATTGTTTTTTTTTTTTTGCCAAGATACTAATTTTATTTAACTCATGACTCATTCCGACTTACCCAGCTTACTTAGAGCTCATTAGCTAATGGGAGCGGAAGATGGTAGAAATCGACCCTGAATTTTATGATACGGGTGCAATGGCCAATGACGCATGGAAGGGACTTACCCGGATCAATAAGCATACATGTGTGTCCTTGGATTGGAAACATGTGGATGTATATATTTAAATATGGAACTGGCATGTGTATACTAACACAACTTCTACAATGTACCTAACAAAGGTAGTAATACACGTCATATTATTATTTTTAAAAAAAGTAGCAGAACGTGTTTAAATTTTAACTTTTATAATTATTATGGTTTATTAACACCCAGGTTGGGTAAATTTTAAGTAAGTACATCAGTCTCAATCAGTGGTTCTTCTGCGTCACCGGATCTTCCCTCATCTTGCGAGTTCAGCTATTGACTGCACTGCTGGACATGTTGCGGCTGTAAATGATATACCAAATGTTGCTATTGGTTCTACATTAATCTTGAAAAGGGCGGACGCGGTATGTATTGACAACATTTGCGGGTTTTTAATTGCTGCTGCCGAATGGCTTTTCCTACTCTGCTTTCAATATGGTTTCGAAAACTGCTACGATTTGACATTATAGTGACCCCTAAATAGGTGAATTTATTAACAAAATTTACTGCATTACCCCTAGCTCGAAGAACATCGTCATTCGCCAATCAACCTCCTCTTCGAAATTTTACTGCTACGATATTTTGCCAGTTAATACTAAGTCCCATCTCGTCCATATAATCGATTAGCTGTTACAGTCCCTGCTTAACCCAAAATAAACTGCTGCCATAGATTGCAATGTCATCTGCATACATTAATGTATTTTCCCACTCTCGGGCAAACTTTCATAATGGAAATTACTAGGATTTGCTACACTGATGTGAATGGTTGAAATCACTTTATAAAATGTGCCTTTGAGGGTGAAAGAGAGATACGATGGATAAACCAGATATGCTGTGCTGGTATAAAAATTCTGGAATATACTCGTGCCTGCTACAAGAAGGCAGCTAATCATATTTATGATAGTTTCCAAAAATCGGTTGTCCTGGATTATCCAATTAACTAACTTTTACATTTAAAAATAAACACTTTGCGGAGATTACGATAGTACCATATAGATCGTGCTTCGATTTATTATCTGATTCTGAGAAGCCATTCTTCCACATTCCCAGCTGCAGGACTCCTGTGTTAACAGAGGAGGGACGTCTGCGGCTGCCAGATATAAACCGCAAACCACACCATCGTTAAAAATGACATGCAATCTACACGATAAAATACTCTATTCGTATCCATTATGAAAGGACGACCTGCCCGTGGTCGATCTGATAGTATGAAAATCTACACTACAGAAGCAATATCACAATTTAGGACTCGTAGCATGCCAATGTTTGCCGCCGAGGCAGTCTGTTTGTAGATGTCGGAAAGCGTACTTTAGTACGAATTTTGAATCCGCGAAATGATGATAAAATATGACTACGAAAATAACCGACGACTTTTGGTTGCAAGTGATATCCCGTGGAAATTGTTTCTCAAAGTAGATTATTTTTATTGTCCGAATATTTTGGCCTCCGATGCGGCATAGCCCGTTTTACTTTACATTAGCAGCGAGTGAGACCTTTTCCTCGAACAATAAAATGGTCACCGTATTAGGCCGTCTTCGGTCTGACAAGGCAAGGCGGTTTCGTTCTACTTTGGTTAGAAAATCTGCGCGTCAGAAGCCGTTTGCCACTGTTCGCCACCGGCAGACTTCTACACAACAACGCAATCATGCTTTTGGGCAAACCCTCTCGCCCATAACAGTAAAGTTATGAGAAAAACAAGAAGTTTGTAACATCAATAACGTGTCAGTTTTGTGTGAAAGAAATTATTTTTCATTAATAAGAGAGTCTTTGTATAAACACACCTTATAGGAAACCTCCAGGCCAATATTGGCAATTGATACGAAGGCAACGCCAACCCTTTACAGCCCACAATTATTTAGCAACTGTCTAAGTGTGTTCTACGTTATACCACATAACCTCTTGTTATTAATATATACTTCGGAATTGGAGAAGGCATACTAAACTGGCTCACTGCGTTTCTCCGAGGCAGAACCTTCCGGGTGCGCGTTAATGGACAGTATTCTACGGTGGGTCGAGTGTCATCCGGCTGTCCGCAAAAAACGATCCTCGGACCATTGATGTATATTCTAAACACCGATTCACTTAGATATATAATTCCACGAGGAGTTGAAGCTAAAGTATACGCTGATGATGTGAAACTTTACAGTCGGTCCCGCACTGTAGAGGACAGATGCCGTCTTCAGACGACGTTAGACGCTTTCAAGGACTGGGCGGACGCCTTGATTTGGACCTGTCCATTCATAAATGTGGTGTCCTGCATTTTGACCATGGAAATGCAAGACACCCTTATAAGATTAGGGGTCAGGAATTGTGCAAACTTCAAGTTTTAAAAGATCTCGGAGTCCTCACGAGCAACAAATTAAGGTACTCTGAACATGTAACTGTTGTTGCCACAAGGGCTTCTCAACGTGCAAATTAGATCTTCCGATCATTTGCTGTACGCTCTCCTGAGCTGTACGTCCAATTGTATACTCCATACGTACTGCCACTACTGACATATGCAGCACCTGCGTGGTTTCCGGGTCTAATTAAGGACAAAGCTTGCCTGGAACGAGTGGAACGGAAATTCACGAAACGGGTTGCATTTCGCTGCCATATTGACCCGGTGTCATGTAGACGTTCCCCACACAATTGACGTTATTAAGAAGCTTAATTAAAGGATGCTGCCCCAGCTGAGACAGAACCCGCGTCTATTCAACAAAATGTTCGTTGAAAGATTAACGACAACGTGTCACGCTAGCAACATGGTTCCTGTGTTCATCGCACGGAAGCGCTACATCAGCGGCCTATACCCATGCAGGATTTCTAGACATATTCATGAGTGCTAGGGGCCGCCAACACCCTGCACTACATGCACGTTACAACTACATATTGATCACATGACATACATGCATATATGCAAATGTATATTTTTCTTTCTACCTTATATATATATATATATATATATATATATACGCATCATCTAGTTTATCACATACATAGCACACAGCTTGAAGCTTTTGTGAAGTGAACGCTGAGTGTGTCAGAATACTACAAAGCCAGAGAGGAAAATGGCGGCCGGGTTCGATGAGAGCGCTAGGGTGTTTGAGTAGACGTTTCGAGGTTGCCGAGATTGTCTATCTGTCGCCCGCGTTGATGCCGTTATCGGGGCACAATCGAACTGTTGCGACGACACCGCCGAATCTTGTATAGATAGATCTGGACCAACAAATACACCATCGTTAAACTAATGATTCAACGAAACCTGCTCTCATATGTCTCAATATATACGTACCTGCCCCCCTGTGCCTTCTTTATATCACACTGAAAGGCTAAACCTCACACGTACATAAAGAACGTGCCCGCAAGCTTCATGTTTATAGTCTATGTATTGAATAGTTTCCTTAGTGACGACTAATATCGAGGCTGCGGTTGTTAGCGAGACATGGTTAGAGAATGTCGATATCCCGGCTTATTCAAGCATTTCTTGGCTTGGATTCACTCGCGTCAAACTGAATTGTGGATTACGGAAGGCGAAGTTGGAATTTTCGTTCATTCTATTTGCAGTATTATTGCCTGCGATGTTCCTTTGCCCCTTGCTTTCTTGTTTCCTAGGACCTCACAGCATACCACGACATTCGGAGGGGTACTTATATGACCTTTATCGAAGATTTGGAAGACAATTAGAAAAGCGGGCACGTTGTCTTGTACATACGACGTGATAGACTCTAGTTTCTTTTCCAAGAAAGTACGCAGTGGACTATAGGCCAATTATTACTAGGAAAAGACGCTAGATGGGACAGTAACAAGTGCAACAACACTTTTCAATAAAGTGAGAGCTATAAACGTGTTGTTAAGGGAGACCGTTCATAACACTCTTTTAGGAAATCGAATATGTTTACTGTGCGCGGAACTGCACGTTACTATTAACGATTTCTTGTATCTGACAGTGGAGACATATGGTATTAACTTAAAGACAGCAGCCCTCATAGTACGCGAGACCAGTGACTGGTTATTATTAATCCGCAACGATGTGCCAAGCACCAACAATGAGCACTTTACTGAACATTTTTCAAATAAAGTTAAACATACGCGCTCTACTAATGGCTCCTTCTGACCTCCAAGTAATTATGTCTAAAGCATGAGCATAAAACGTGACTGTAAAATGTGCTGCAACGCGACAAAACATAATGACACATGACTGCTTCTAACAATCAAGTTCTGATATAAGTTCAAAAAGAAGACCTGGCCTGTTTAAAATATGATGAACATGGTGTGCATGCTTAACAGGAACAGAGCCCTTCCTTTGCAAATCTTTTATCCCCCTACAGAATATATTAGCAGCTATTGGAGGAGAATGCCATAAATGGACATCCTGGCTACCACATTAAAAGGAGTTGTCATATTAAATTACATGCAGACGGAGACAAATGGAGGTGTCATAAAAATGCCGCAAGCAGTGGTGTACCTCAACGTATCTAGTGCAGGGACGTTATAATCACTGCTAATTCTGTTGTCGTAGAGTATTCCGCATGCCAAGTAGAGAACACAAATAATGATCTCTGAACGAAGAACTTAGAATTGTCTTCCGTCAGCATTGAAGGAAAGGCCCATTAATAGTCAGATGGTCATAGACAGACCCTTAAAGTCACTTTCAGGAGGCACGTTTAGCATGATGTGGCAGAAAGAACGCGCTTAGTTTGGATATAATTCGAAACACACTAGCACGGAGGATGCGCCTAGTATACTAGGCTCGCTGTTAATCTTGTTCTTGGATATATATATATATATATATATATATATAACGGTGTTCATGATAGTAAAGCTTAGGATTCACTAAAAACAAATCTAACCTTAATGAAAGCGTCCTTTAAAGCCATTGGTACAGAAATGTTAGATTAATAACTTCTGCAGCTTGAGTTCTGTAAGGGAAAACCTGTATTTTCAGCGGTGAGTATAAAGAAGTTTATGAGAGGTATGAACAGGTAGGTCTGCACTAGGACAGCTGCCGCTCAGCGGCGAGTCTTTATAGGGAGCGCGTAACGATCACATACCGAATGTACGTCCCCTAGGATCCTGCACTAATTTGGATTCAAAAACACGTTCGGACCTGGGGGTTCAACAGGGCTGGGGTTCCCAAAAAGTCAAAAGTCTCTTCTACGGGGCTATAGGAATGTGTCCCAAGCAAGTGCCCGCTAGACCAAAAACATACTGTGGTAAAAAAAGAAGTAAAAACCTTCATTCTAAGTATTGAGAGAAACGCGTGACAAGAGTGCACGCGGAACGTATATCCACGTTACTCCGAAACGTTGTTTCTAGTTATACGTAGAGTAAACTACAGCTTAAGTCTTGATGCAGTTACGGCTAACTAAACTGAACAAAGCTGCTGTTACAACAGATTGTTTGATATGAGCAACTGTTTTTTTTTGGTAAACTGCTTTTTTACTACGACTTATATTCACGTTTACAGTAAATAGCTTATCTATGAAGTTTGCTAGAAAAAAGCATTTTGGAGTGGTAAGTTGGCGACTTTGGCGATCATCAGTGAACTTGTTTGTTCTACCTATTTGACCTCATAATCACTGGCGCAGCACAATGAACAGTGCATGTTCTATGGATACTATAAAGACATCTGTTTCTGTTTGTGACGAAGTATACGATGGCACACAGATTAAGGAAAAGCGACACGAACTACCATTAGATGCTCTGTCGTATGTGTAAACAAAACATGATTCAGCTTAATACTTACGTCTCTGTTCTTGTTCAGAAAGCTTGATACGAGCCGCTTGAACCGAAGGTAATCCACCCCCCCCGGTCGCTTTTAATGCATTTTCGGCGGACTCAGCTTGCAAAAACTACGATCTTTGAGCAGCCCACATACTCTGACTCCACGGGCCTGAGTAACAAGAAGTCACACATTTTAACGAGATTTTACACCTTTACACCACACGAGGAGAGTGTCAATAACAACCACAGCAACAACAGCGATAACCACAACCGACGACAACAACACTCACAGCAGTACAAACGCGAATGAGCGACAGAGGTCCGTTCGAAAAATTTCGAGAAGAAAATGTTCTTTTTGACATGAACGCTCACCTCAATATAGCCCGTGAGTCACGAGTAAAAATCGGAGCAATGTCTTCTTGCACAGAGACTAGCTAGCATTGACGGCCTTCATTGCCGCGCACAACATTGTTGATAATCACGCAACACGTGGGCCATTATTGCTGCACTCGCCGAAAGCACTTACACCGCGTTCGCGACCCACGATTCAGGTTTGCCGTTGTCCCGTTACAATGCACGGACAAGACTATGTCTTTAACCAACCTCCTCGCCGCTGCTGCTACCGTTGTTGTGTGGTTACTGTTATTGTTGTTGTTGTTGCTGCTGCCTAAAACTGGCTAAAATTATAACAATAATACCAACAACAATCACGATCAGCAACAGCTGCAGCAACACAAATCATGATGTCAGCAACAATAACAAGAACAGTATCGAAAGGACACTTGGATAAACCACCAGGTCGCATTTTGCGTCGCACCGGAAGCGCTAGTTTCACTTTGCTGTGGCTGTCGTTATTGCCGTGTTGTTGTTGTCCTTTTCGCGCTAGTAGTTACAGGCTATTGATGAGCTGCTGCTGTTGACAATAATTATTACTATTATTAAACAAAGTAGCAATAGAAATAGAAACAGCCGATACTGCCAGTGGAACAGCGCTCGCAGCAAGAAGATGCGCCGAGCAAAACAACAATAATAATAATAATAATAATAATAACAACAACAACACCAACACCGATCGTACGCGCGTGCTGGACCCCTAACGCATTCACTCGCTCGTTCATGCACGCAGAGTCTGAACTGAGCCTAGCGTAGCCAAAAGCTCTCCCAGTAGTTGTTTGTCCGAGAGATGCGCCTGTCGGCTGCTGGAAAGTCGTGTGGGCTCTCTCTGGTTCGCTCTTTGCCTCTCTCTTAGGTTTTTGTTACCTTCGTCTTTCCATATGATTACGTGCATTATGTACTTATCTCTGTCTCAATGTATCCATCCATTCTTTTAGCCTTTCTCTTTCTCTCGCCCTATACATTTCTGGTGTCTCTATTCCTCTTTCCTCTGTTTTATATATATATATATATATATATATATATATATTATATATCTCTCTCTTCTATGTATATTTTTTCTTTATTTATTCTCTATCATGGTCTCGCTCTATCTATTTCGAGCTTTTGCTCTTTTGTGCCTCGCGGTTCGGTAGTAAAGATGGTCGTAGAGAACCTTTGGGAGGATGATGATGACAACAACGCCGACGACGACAATGACGACATTTATGATGATGATGGTTGTTGTCGGAATGATGGTGGTAGTGGTGCTGATGATGATGATGATCGTAACAGCGGTGGTGTTCAGGTTCATCTCGAGGGTAGCGAGTCCGTGGTGGGTCTCGTAGGTCCGTCCAACAGACAGGTCAGGTCGTCTCGGGCCGTCATGAGTCGGGTCAGACAGTCATTCAGTCAGTCATTTAGTCGGCTCGCCGGCCGGGCACCGACCTTATCAAGAAGAAAAAGAAGAGGAAAAGGAAAAAGAAGCCAACCGAGTTCCACCAGCAGCAGCGTCTGGCATCAGCGACGGTGAAAGCCACCGGCCTGCGTCTGCCCAAGAGGGGAAGAAAAAGGTAAGGCGGGAGGAAGGGAGGGAGGGTGGAAGCCGGTGGAGTGGGGAAAACACACCATCATCTACGGGGTCACATGTAGACGAATGCAGTAGTGCGGCCTATCAAACTGGAAAGGCAAGACACAAACACACACACACAGACATACACAGAGATAGGACAGACTAAGAAAGAAGCAGACTGACAAACATCGTCAGATCGACTGACGAGCAGTGAGTGCAGATGCAGGAAATACTCACTCTTTTGGGAGAGAGTAGGAAAAACCAAGAGAACGTTGGAAAGGTACGAAGAAAGATTGCATACACAAATACACAAACAAACACACAGAAACAGTCACACAAGCTCTCAGGAACCAGCGAGGGGCGTTTGCTGTACGTATACGTACGGTTAGCCCTATCTCTCTCTCTTAAGGGAATCGAAAAGAAAACAGCCACAGACCCAACCCGTAGGCGCCGCTTACCGCACTGGTTACCCACTTTCTCAATCAGTGAGACAATGGACACGGGGCTAGTGTCAACGCTTAGAGAGCTTCGTACAATGAATATGACTGACGATGAACAGCGAAATTATTCAGTAGGGCTAGTGGCCCGTGTACGGCTCATAAGCGAGTTAAAGAGCTACAACACTTCTGCTACTAGTGTAACCCCATAAATATAAATGTGCAACGATGGGGATCGAACCCGCGCACCTATGTTTCCCCTCCGGTTGCGAGGCGCGGACGAGGCGCACTACTACTCGACTACTACTACACTACAACTAGTAGTAAAAACTTTGTCGGGCTGACCCTCAGCCAACATTTAACGTCCATGGGACTGCTTTTCGCATTGCTTCATATACGGACCCCCATAAATACAAATGTGCAACGGTGGGGCTCGAACCCATGCTGCACCTATGTGTCTCCTTCGGTCGCGAGGCGCACGTGAATGCCCCCTCCACGCCACCACTGGGCTTGGCACTGCTACAACGAATAGTACTACTTTGTTGATTTTGCTTCAATAACTTCAATGAACTTCAACTACTTGCTTGTAGAACGGGTACTACGACGTTTCCCATTACACGAGCGACGGCGGCAGCAGCAGCAGCAATAATAATGACAACCAGCGCATTTATCGCCACTACTTCAGCTGCTATTCCGTGTATGTTGTTGTTGTTGTTAAGGCGCCATTTCCTTCCTTGGGTCCTGGGGCTGCAGGCTGTGGCAGGTGGCGACGGCAGACACGACACGTCTTTGAAGTCTCTCTGTGTGTCTCTGTATGTGTTCTCTCTCTCTCTCCCTTGCCTCTTTTGCGTTCTCGCCCTCTACGCTCTCAATCTCTCTCGAAGCGAAGGCGCACCTTGGCGCTGACGCCCCTTCTCAAACGCCTGTGGTCGACGACAGACTCGACAAATGACACGAGCGAGGTGCCTCATCTTGATCGTCTTACTGAGTCATACTCATTTCTCCCTCTCTCTCCATCTCTCTCTCGCCATCTCTCTCTCTCGCCATCTCTCTCTCTCTCTCTCTCTGTATCAATCTCGCTTTCTTGCGTTCTTTCCTTCTACGCAGAACTACCTTCTTCCACTTTCCCTATAATTATCTCTCTGTTTCTTTTCTTCTAGTGATACGGGAAAACAACATGCATGGAAAAAGGGAAAAAGGAAAGAGGGGTGCTCAAATATCACACACTTCATCACAATCACGTGCGCGGCGAGCTTGACGTCACACAAATGCAATATTAACGACGTCCGATTTTTCTAGTGCAAAATTAAGTTTTAACTCAACGCAAAATACTCTGCAAGTCTATGTTTAGTAAGGAATGAAATGAAAAATGTCACAAAATCGAGACGTTGCAGTCTCTGTTTCAACAATACGGAACTTGGTGTAAGTTCGCTATCATATGTTACTCTCAGGTCTTTGTACACATTCGCTTAATTTATAATGTCCTCTTCGAGATAGTACCTAGTGCCGACAGAAATTGTCTATAAGACCACGCTATTCGGCACAGAGGCCTCCATGCGTCGTAGATTATAACATTCTATAGGTGAAATTTATGGCCTCGAGAGCACGGCCCAAAATATTAGCAAATTTTCTGCACATTAACGGGTCTATGTAGGAGCCTTTAGGGACTCCTGAAGCACATCGTCCGGTGCTGGATAAAGCATCATCAACTTTTAACCTAAATGCTCTAGCTAATGAACATGATTTACAACACCTATGAAAATAAGAATAGACGCTAGCTTTAAAGAGCTGAATGCTTAACTGGTACTACACCATGCAACACGAGTAAAGGCAGTAAGCTACCGGCACTTTTTTTGGCACATTCATTTTGTTTCTTAATATTCAATGCGGGTAGATAAAATACGCTCTCCAGCGTATTCATCTTGTGTGTGTTTCCTTGTCGGTGGATATATATATATATATATATATATATATATATATATATATATTTATATATTTTTCCGTATATTACATTAAACAGTTCTTGCTACAAAGGATATCGAGGGGAATCCAACGCGGAAACGCTGCATCAATAATTGGTTCATTGCCCACGGGCAAGGGACTCCTCTTTTTGCCGTAGCCGAATCGAGCCGGCGTCAATAATCTCTGTGCAACTAAATAACCTAAATGAATAAAATGTGAATATATATATATATATATATATATATATATATATATATATATATATCGTATAAATTAGGTATATGATAAGCACATCACGATGGATTAGCTAAGCCTAGTGGGTGCGTATTGTGACTATCACGTGTCCGTTTCGATAAGGACAGGCCGAGACCACTTCAGAAGTGTGCCCCGAACGGAGGCAGCGCATTCATGGCGCTCATTTGCACAGTTGAAGTTGTCGTGGATCAGAGTGGGTAGCTGGAGGTTTAGCTCCGCTAGATCAGCACCGATCGTTGCATTCGAGATGGCCCTGCTCGCAAAGAGGTTGAAAGTCCACCTATTAGTCTTCCGCGCTCTTCGTCTGGAAGATTCGATAGCAGATGGAAACCTTTAATCGTATCAAAACGTAGTTCCTCTCGCATGAAAGTTTTTGTCAAGAGTACAATGCCCACATCTTCAAACAAACGTTCTGGTGTTAGCTGTATAGCCCTAGATAAACTCCGCAATTCCAAAGTAATAATCTGCAGCTGCAAGCAGCATGCAGCTGCCTTTTCAGAAGGCGTTATTGCTGCCTAGTTGTTAAACCACGCTCGTCAGTAAACTCTTCGCATACCCCAGTCTGGGCCGATGGAACCCCCAGCCAGCGCCGAAAACTCAAGCCTTTCAGACAGAAGGTGCTAGTTAAATCTTTATTTAAGTCATTATCATCAAAAGCCACGCAGAAGACAGGGTCCGGCCGGAATACTTTGAGTTTTCAGATAGCACGCACAACAGTATGTCTCCCGGTTAGCCAACTGCGCAGCTGTTCTGCCGACGTTGTTCGGCTGAAGCCCTCTGAAACTGAGAGCCTTTTGCGACGTCTTTAACAAGAAGAATACAACCGAACACACTGGGGGCGGGTTTACCCAGTCGGTGCAAATCGACGAAGGAGTGCTTGCCCATTTGTCATTTTAACCTTGAAAATATTTAATTTCAAAATTGCTTAAATTAAAGTTTAAAATATAGTCGCAGCTATAACAATAGCGTTAGTAGTGGCCGTAGTAGAAGTAGGAATACACCATGATATGAGTTATTACCATTTAGTATACTTATCATCAAGGCCGTTACAGCGAAGCAACTTAGATGGATTTCTGTGATATGACTGAATGTTCAAATTGTTCGTTGAAATTCTACGCGCTTGAGGCAATTAGTTCATTATTGCGTGCTTGCGCGCAAGGAAAAATAAAGAGAGAATATGAACAGCATGAAAGTGAGGAAAAGAGATTTCTCTCCCATACTCGCTATTATGAACATAAGGAGAAAGAAAGGGATATTTTACCTACTACTCTAAGCCTGCGAGGGAAGAAACTTTTTCTCGTATGGCCATTGTCAGCTCGCAGGGCCTGTTTCAGGTATCTGATTCAAGGCACGCATCGACCAAGTACCAGCCGTGCTCTCACTGTATGTCACGAATGATGGGAATTGAATAAATGTCTGTATTTGTACGATGACCACATGCCAGCTTTGTGACAACACTAGTCTCACTAACAGTGACGCATCGGTGGAGAGCAAAAATGCTAAACAGCATTTGATTCAGTGTCCATCCGTATGTATATATATATATATATATATACATGTATATATACATATATATATATATATATATATATATATATATATATATATATATATATATATATATATATATACATACATATATATATATATATATATAAACGCAAAAAGCACCTAATTATCGCAAGTAGGTGGGGTTGCCCAGGAGGCAAACATGAGTTCACCAAGATTGCTATTCACGTGCGGCGCTTTCATGCGCGACCGTCATAAGCAGAGACCATCATAATGATTGTTACGGCGAGGCGGCGTTCCTATAGAATCAATTGACGAGAACGTTGCGTGTGTTCGTGTTCACCTCTACGGCCTTTGCTAAGATACGATGTTTCTTCTCTCTCGCGCTCTCTCTCTCTGCGTCACGGTCGCGCTTTCTCTCTCTTTCTCTATCTCTCCTTATTTTTCTCGTGTCCTATTAGCCCGCGTCGACTGGGACCCCCGACTCCATTGGGTGGACACGATCGCGTGCGGCTGGCGTCCCCCCTGCCACCGCCAGCCAGCCAGCCCTGCCCTGCGGAACTAGACGGCGGACAAGAACAATGCCGTCGCCGCCGCCGCCATGGCTGATCATGTATAGTCAATTCTAGCATTTCCACTATTCCCGCCCGCTACCACTATGACGATAGCACCACGAGCGGAGCTCTGGATACAAACGGCTCAAGTTTGGGACGCAACACATCAAAACAAAACAACTATAATAACGACAACAACAGTAACAACAACGACAACGACAGTCGCCAGCCGTTTGAAATCATCTATTGCAGTGCCAGAGTCGCGAACGTGGTGAGTTGATAGCCAAGAAGGACGACCAAATGCTGTAGCCGTCATGTCATACAAGACTTGGTTGTATTGTTGTTTATTATAGTGCGATGGTGATATTTGTGTGTAATAGTGACGGTGCCGGTTATTAGCTATGGTAGATGGACTAGTAGTGCTATTTGCGACTGTTGTTGGTACTGTTGTTGTTGATGTTGCTGTAGCAATACTGGTTTCGTTGTTGCTACTGTTGTTGTTGATGTTGCTATAGCAATACTGGTTTCGTTGTTGCTACTGTTGTTGTTACTGTTGCTACTGTTGTTGTTACTGTTGCTACTGTTGTTGTTACTGTTGCTACTATTGTTGTTGCTGTACACTAGCAATGTTGTTGTTGTTGCTGTTGCTGTTCTTGTTGCCGTTGCTACTATTGTTGTTGCTGTACACTAGCAATGTTGTTGTTGTTGCTGTTGCTATTGCTGCCACTCTGCTGCTGTTGCTGTTGTTGTTATCGATCGTCAAATGCTGTCACCGACTACGCGGTACATCGGTGGTCCGACGGCCGCGCTCGCCGACGAAAACAGAAGTCGAGCAGATAGATCCCTATCGGAAGTTGCCGGTGGGTGCGTGTGATGGCGGTATGCCCGGCGTGCCCGTCAGCGTAGTAAAGTAGCGTGACGCAAAGTCGACCCGAGAGACTGCTACTTGGTCTTCTCATTGTTGTCACTGTTGCAGCTACTGTTCAGCAACGGGCACAGAACAACATCGTCCGGCCATCCGCCTCTACCACAACAAGCGTTACCTAGGCTACGATTCTACTAATTCTGTTGGTGTCGCTGCTGGTGTTACGGTTGTGTTGTTGTCGTTCTTGGTGTTACTTTTGTGTAGTTTTCTGTTTTTTTTCTCGATGGAGAGAGAAACATTTTTGCATTTACGCCCACTAAACACCTCTCACCTAGAAACCCTCATGACGAGGCGAGGAGCTTATTTGTCATGAGACCTTTAGGCGTGCGAGGTTTTTGAACGAGTGTTACTATTACAATGGGTATTATGCCAACAACAACAACCATATCATCATCATTATCATCATCAGGAATTGAGTTGCCCTACACTGTTACCACTTCAACTACTACACAGACGAATACTACAGTATAATTTCTGTTGTTCCCATACAACAATGACTTCAGTCAGAACTACTGTTTCGTTAGACAGAACGCTAAGATATGGCTGTCAATTAAGTCAGTTTTTAACTTGTGTTTCATTGAATATATGTAATCACAACCATTGCGTTTGATCCGCCGGACATGTGGTGATGCTGGTGCTGCCACAACTACTGGAGTTACTGTACGACATTTTTCGCTGCAGAAGATTGTGAAGTGCTCCCAAATAAGAATAAGATTGTGATCTGCTTCCAGGTAGAAGAACATTGTGAGCTGCTTCAATGGTAGGAAGAACATGAACCCGAAAGTGTGACTTGATTGTGCAAATTGATGCAACGGGTTGCGCAGTATCTAATCGGAGCCATTTTTCGACGCCTTTGAGCTTCACCAGCAAGCAAAGCGCGTGTGATGACTTCTGACCTCACCCTCGCAACAGGCGACGACTTCAAGGTGTGGCAGTGAGTCGTCATCAATTCACCGAGCTGCCAGGTCGTGGTGCATCTCGCCAAGATGATGCGAATGTCGGCTGCGGCCGCACGCCTACGGAGGTACAAAATTGCAGGTGCGTCCAATGCCGTAGTCGTCGATCTACTCTCGCGGTGTAGAAAGTAGAACGCATACGGGCATTCCTACCATTACTATAATCTTCACCATGTTCGCCATCTTCACTATCCTAACTTACAACAGTAACAGATCAACGAACTACGCTGCCGTTAGTAACTGTGCAGATGGAACGCACCCATACGTACTCTGTAACGTCTTTAAACGGTCGGATTGAACACGCTCCGTGCGCTATAACATTTAGCTCCGTATAGCTGAGGCAGATCTTCTGCTAGGCCAGCGTGCACGGTGCTCAAATAAATAAGATTCTCTATAATGATCTACGTTAGCGGGTCATTTCTTTGCTGGACGACTTAACAACTCAAAGAGCCCTCCCTATCCAGTGAGGTGTTTTTGCAACTCATTCACTTGCATGGCGCGTGTCAGGAGAAAGTTCTGAACGTGACCCTCCGGCGGTGCTTAGTGCGTGAATTATTTATGAGCCTGTTAAAACTTGTAAGGTTATATTATAAGTCTCGTTTAGCTATCAAGCCTAGTAAAGCTCTGAAAAGAATAACTTTACGTGGTTCGCTAACTGGAAATATATATTTACATGGTCATGCCTCATATGCAGTAGTAATTCAATGGATTCAAAAAATGTTTGTAATTCTAAATCGGTGCTATTCGGCGGCCAAACGTCGTTGCCCCAAAACATGCTCCAATGCTCAGATAGTCACTTCTGTATTAAACGACTGGTATGAGCGAAAGCACCATTTTGCCGAGAGATGTTTCGCAGTCCTTTAAACTCTTCATGGATCCACGATTTTACGACTATTTGTAGAACGCGCAAGTATCCTCCTTTCGCAATGATTTCGCCTTTCTGAAGGAAGTACGGCTGCATGGCGTCTCATTCACTGGACACTACACTCAAAACGTCAATAATACCCAAGGAACTTGCTCTTTTACCACAGTGCAAGCCAGCGGTAGTTCCTGTTATTGATTTTCGAATTTGCGGTTAATATTTTTTGCCAGATACAAAGACCATCAACTGGTTTGTGCTTGAGAGAAGAGAGGAACAGATGGAATCGAGCAAGTCCATTTGCATTGGCGGCCTTAGAGAGCACTTTTCTGACTTGTATGGCTTGTAGGAATTGTACCTGAGGTCCTCGCGAACAATCCTGTATAGTCATTATGGCAAAATTTAGCGCGCACGATTTCTGATCCAGATATAAGGATTCTCAGATATTCGTAGTTGGGCTGTATCTATCAGTTTGTTGTGTACGCGCTCTGTCGTGAATCTTCTTTTCGTTATTTTAATGTTTATTTATACATATTAAAGATTATTCAGGTTCTCTAGTTGCACACAGATTTTCGACGCCGGCTCGATTCGGCTACGGCAGAAAGGGAAGTCCCTTGCCCGTAGGCAATGAATCAATGATTGACGCATTGTTTCTGCGTTGAATTTCAACCGAAATCCTTTGTAGCAAAAACTGCCATGCCCTCCTATCGCCGTTTGCGGCAGCGACTCTGAATCCCAGTTCCGCCCAATTTCTCAAAGTCAAATGGTTGAACAATCAAGTTTTGCTCCAGTTTACGATATTTAGATAACTTGCAGTTTTCTGCGAGACGAACGGCTACTTCTACCCCCGGTTGGTATGGGAAGCACACGATGCGACCAACGTGCGAGACACGGTAACGTTGTACACGAGGCAGCGTCCTTCACTTTGTGAAACTAGAGTCAGGCCGTCCGGACGCAGACCGGCTTTTTGACTGCAGGTATGCGGGCCAACTGCATTGCCCGGTGATTTACGTCGCTCAGAGCCGAATGCCTTGAAGATCTACAGGCGCTCTTCTTGCAAGCAAGAGCATGCTCATCTGTATAAGACACCAGTAGGTCACATCTTGCACAGTTATGTCTAAAGCAGGCTGATTCCCCCAAACGCAGACCGGAGACGATTTGGAGTATGGTACTGCCCAGCAACGTCCTCAGCTGAGGTGAACAAATGGTGTGAAGCTATTTGCCACTTATCGGATCGATTGCGGCTCTTAGTCGCGCCTGCTTTTCGACTAGATCATCAAACGCTCCTGGATTGACTTAACTAATTGCAAGTCCAAAGCCGATAGTGAAATGCGAAAAGTGGACCTCACTTTTCTGCATAGTAGCGGCAAGCGTGTTCTATTCGGGCGATGAATCTGTTGTAGGCACTTTGTAGTGCGATCCCTGGTACTAAAGTATCGGTGTTGTTTAGAGACCCGAGGTAGGCCGAAATGGCAATTTTCAAAGCCATACGAATCCCCATTCCTCCTGCGAAGCGAAGCTTGTAACCATAAGGTTTGCTTAAGCTGAACGTTTAGGATACCCTAAATACGAAGGATACCTTCGCAAGGTTTCGTCAAACGACTGAAGCAGGTCCGGTTTGTCGTATGCTCGGGAGCTCGAATTTGTGATCAGGAATAAACCTGGTAGCTAACAGAACGATTGCGCATCATTTAAAGCATGAACCGCGATGAAGGTCCTCTTGCAAGAGGAAGAAAACCGTGCACTTAGCGTCGTTTAACTTGAATCCTGACACCGTCTCGAACTCCTTTATCTAGGCAATGTCTCTCTGAACTACTAGGGTGTTTCCGGCGAGAGTGCCCTTGTCTAAAAACCACGGTCGAAGCTCGGAAGAAAAGCTCTAGCATGCAATGCGTACTAGATCTAGAAGTAGTCGGTTCTCTTCGCCGTCTCTGCCGATGAGGTCCTTCGAGACTGGAGGGGGAGAAAAGATAAGTCAAGTGGACTTGGCGGATGTTCTCTTTGCAAGCGAGAGCAAGTTTTTATTGAACTACGCGAACCATCGGAGAGTTACTGTACGACGAACTTTCTCGTCGAGTAAGTAACGTTGAACCATTTGGATTCGTGGTCGGACTATTTCCCGCTCGGAATCGGTTAAACTTCTCACGTAGTACCGCTGTAGGAGTTCGGCCACGTTCTTTCCGAGATGGTATGCAGAATATTGCAGTTGGAATCTGCAGTAGTCTTTTATAATAGCATCTGCTTGCTTTTGAGCAGACTTTGTTGATCAGAGTTGCAAGCTTCTGAGACATGTTGTCGCGAAACAATCTTAGATGCGCTTTTGACTTTAGACGTCGCAAGGATAACGTCATGCAGTAAACGTTGTGCCGGTGTGCTTGCAGCAGAACTTGCATGGAGTACATTCTTCGTGTGAAGACTCGAACCGTTGTTTTCGCGAGTGCTGACGAAGGGAACGACCCACCTGCCGATGTCTTGTTGTGACATCATTGCGAGGCCAGGGAAGACTTCAGTGCGATATCGCACGAGACAGCAGGAGAAATCGCTGTCGCGGGATCAGTTTCGGACGGACGCGTATCAGTCATACTTGAGGTTATAGCAGACCGCAGAGCGTCTTTAAGCTGATCGCGCAGGCCAACAGTGAGGTTGTTTGGGGATCCGACAGCGGGCCCAACGGAAGCAACTTGAAAAGGCGCACCAGAGAGAAGCCACGAGAATGCCTTCTTGATCGTGCAGCTGATATATGTTACAATTGTGTCGATAATAGACAACATGATCTTATCGGTGATGGCAAGGATCATCCTGTCAAGACAGTCGCCCTGTGGTGAAGCAATAACGCTCGGGGCCGGCTCTTTAACATTTCTTTCCCCTCTGTCTTTTGGGTCTAATCTACGCTTAACACTAGATTTTTTTGTACCCTATATATAATTCCCTAACACTAGATAGAGCGTTGGCCACTCGTTCGTGATTAAACGGGAATACCCGCGAGCTGTGTTAAACTCAGCAAAGTAGCCCTGCCCACAATATTAGCAGCCACAATAACGAGTTTACCACTGCGAGCAAAGCAGGGCTCGTCAATTTCCTCTTTAATGTGCTGGGTTATATAAATGCACACCTCACTAGAATTGTTCTTAAGTTCTTTGTTGTCGGCTGAGAAGAAAACTGCGTGAATGCGCTATTTCGTTACAATTTTAGAAACAATCATTTTTAGAGCCCGTTTACGACAAGCATCGGACTCAATCGCCCTCCTTATCGCTATCGTTCAGAGTATCACAATTCCTTTTATTGTATAGGACCTGATTGTTTTTTTCTGCAACCGTGAGATCGGCTGCGATTTGATGAATTGTCTATTGACTAGCACTATGGAAATATGCTCCTAGGTCCCTCCGGTGTGGAAATTTTCTCTACTACCAAATTTAAGTTCAGTTACTATATATGTGCATAGGTATTTGTATTTGTTGTAGTTAATCTTTCTTGCACTCCAGCTGACATTCCAGGTCCCTCGTTTAGATTTCTACGGAGGTTTCTTAATCTGCGAACTAGACTCATGATTTCTTTCTTGCCCTTCAGGCCGAAACTATGAGACTTTTTCTGAGTCTCGCAATATCCGCATCGTCACATGCACGTTTTATCTCGTATTAGGTTGGAAAGTTGTCGCTGCCGTCTCGTCAGAAACCCACCTACTCGATATAAGTAATCTGTGCAACCCTGTGGTATATATATATATATATATATATATATCACGGTGCCTAATAGATTATTTACGACTTATCATGTAATCATTTCGTAGCAATATCGCAGAAACTAAATTAATGATTATTATTTAGTAAAAAAGAAAACAAGTTTGTTACAAACGCGTTTAGCCACTTCGTACATTAGATCAACGAAAATTTGCCTGTCTTGTCAATTAGTGAATAATGGTAACATTTTACTATTCTATCAGTCACATTGGAGATATAGTATAGCAGATTTAAGTAAGTGCCATCAACACCTGAAGTCACAAAAGCGTACTATATATGTGTTGTGGCAAATCGTGTGGTAATAATATGAAGCACCGGCAGTTATATCTCTTTTGCTAACTTAGCTTGACCTTTGTTTTCATTGCATTTCCTATGAGGAAATATTCTGTCCTGTTTAATACAAAGTGTGTACAAGTGCTTACATCACAAGCTGTTTACACATATGCACACGTATTTCATACTTATTGTATATATATATATATATATATATATATATATATATATTGTTGGCATTATGTACGTGCACTCTACTACTACTTTTCATGCACGCACATGCAAGAATAATTTTTGTTTTGCTTTTTCTGTAGCTTACATTTAGTCTATATATATATATATATATATATATGCGCGGTCCAGGGGTTTGTCCGATGCTAGTCATGGCTGTCACCTAACGTTGGGAAAACCTTTTTTCTTAGATATTTCAAAATATATATAGAAAATATTGTGATGATTTATTAATCATTTACAATACGTTTGCACACTCGGCAGTGCTCGCCTATATTTCTAATAATGTAATTTTCTTTCTTACCTTCCGCCTCGTTTTTCGTTCCTAGCAGTGATTGCGGCTGGTTCCCTGTTTGCTGTGTATCTGTTCCGTCTGCACATGGATCCACGCAACCGCGATATCGTCGATCGTTACTCGACGGTGGCCCAGACACTCTATGTTGAGCCGGCGCTTCAGCCGTACGGACTGGGTCAGCACGACGTCAGGTTTGTGTGTTGCGCGTACTATGCATCAATATGCATTCTTATCGAGGTACCCAACAGCCTCTCTCTTACCTTACTTGATTGGGCCGACTTCCCTCAACACCTCGGGACTTAAAATGAAAAACCAAAAATAACACTAGCCTACACTCATAAACGTAGCACCAAGCGTTATTTCGTATTCTCAGTCTAATGTCAATTGTACGTTATCATGTTGTCATGATAATATTAGGAATCTCGTAATCTATGTCTCTCATTTTCACGCCCTTGTTTTCAGAGGCAGCTTCGGTCGCTTTTGGAACGCTAACGCCGACAGCGCGAAACTGATTAGGAAATCAAAAGGTTTGCTATCAACACCGTCTACTAAGTCATACGCATAACTAGCTAAACGCGATTTAAAACGGCAATTAGCAGTTTTTTGTCGTTCGTAATTCACGTTGTGGCCAATTACCTGGCAGTTATGTTGCTGTTTGCTATTTGTCGTCTTTGTCGTTAAAATTATTAGAAAAATGTTTTCTGCTGTTATCGTAGGTAGCGCCACCTACGATAACAGCAGAAAACATTTTTTTAATAATTTTGCGTAAGTAGTAAGCGCTAAGTTAACGGTATTCCTGAAGAGTTGATGTTTGTGTTGACGATGATGCTGGTGAACAATTTGGGGCCTCATATTCGATCATTGTTGAGCTCATACCTGTTTTTTCTCATACCTGGCAGCCTTTTTTCTGCGCACTGGCACTTCTTTCCGACAGAATCACCGTTCCCTCTGTACTGGCGCACGGTGCTAGCCGTAAGAGATCTTCGGCAATTTCTACAAGAGGCAATTGTACACGGTTCCGTCGAACAGCCAGCCACAATAATGGCCATGACCCGACGCTTTCTGCGAACAATAGAAACCCACGCCGATCATCTGTTCACCGAAAGCCAAATGACAGTGGCTCGAAAGACAATGATGAACCTGAAAGCACGCACTCTTGCTGCACTGCACCAACTGCAGGTACTTTCATATATATATATATATATATATATATATATATATATATATATATATATATATATATATATATATATATATATATATATATATATAGATATATATATATATATACATATATATATACATATATATATACATATATATATATATATATATATATATATATACATATATATAACCTAAGTATCTAAAAGTGTTTACCACAGTCAGACGAGTGTGTGTTTATATAGAGTATTCGGCCCAACGAGCTCTACAATAACCTTTATCGCACTCTTTATATGCACCGGACTAATTTTTCCCGAAAACGCTCTCTCTCTCTCTATATATATATATATATATATATATATATATAAATATATCTGTAAATAGGTTTCAACAACTGCAGCATCAGTGAAAGAAAGCGCACTACTTACGGGGATTTTAAGGCTGAGCCTTTTTGTTGTAGTTTTTCCGTAAGGCTAATGCCCGTGTACGGTTTTTTCATGTCATGGCTGATTTTTAAGTCACTCCGGCATGTACCTTGGTTAAATTGGAAACCATGCAAACCAACTTAAGAACGGCCGGTCTGGGTCTCGAGCCCAGGCCTCCCGAATGCAAGGCAAAGGCTTTGCCACTAAGCCATCTTGCTCGGTGAACTACTACACTAAACCATCTTGCTCGGCCTCATAACGCCAACGAGGTACAAGGTTCGAATAGGCTCGTGTGAGTGGGCGCGAGTGAGCTAACTATGAAGTGCTGTTCTCGGTGTCTTCTTTATTCGACAGAATCCCGCAACGTGCCAAAATGTCCTCGCCTGCAACGTTACCAACGAAGCTGGATTTGCATCCTCCCTGCATGATGTGGTACACTGTCTGGTACTCGGCCTTCAGAAGAACCTATCCGTGGCGCTCGACACGTCATCCTGGGGCTATTTTTATGGCATGGCCTGGACAGATCTGTTCCAGCCGTTGGGCAACTGTTCGGCGACTAGAGCCAGCCCTAGCGCTTTTGACCACGACGAGTGTATGAAGGTTTAAACGGGCAGACTTAATATGGGAAACTCGATACGGTTTATCAGTTTTGTTTTGTTGTTGTCATCACACACGGATCGGGCCGAGTTAGCCGTGTTCTGTAACAACAACATAACAATTAGTTTTATATTTAGTTACAACTAACACCACATGTTTGTAACACGGTAGCATTGTACATATTATAATTGGTTGCAACTGACTCGACATGTTCGTGAAATGGCAGTGAACAATTATTGTACTTTTGCACCCATTCGTCATACCTATGCGTTACGCGTACGTGTAGCTTAATAGCTTAGCATCGACCTTATGTCGTCATCGTCCTCATATAAACAGAGTGTATCAAATATTAGAACTTATAGTGGTTGTTAATCTCATGGGGCAGGCCTTCTGGCATGGCATGTAGGTAGTCCGCCTAGCATTGGGCACGTACATATAACGACAAGCATGTTAGAGTTAATAATGGCTATTTTGTCTATGTTCGTATGCAGATAGAAGTCATTTGGCCTTCGTACCCGAGAGCATCTCGGCTGAGCTAGCGAAGCACCACGGTGACCCATACGCCTGGTGGTTTGGCACGATCGTGTCCTTCATTCTGAGACCCAATGCAGATACTCAGCTTCTACTTGAGGCCTACCGGAAACAGCAGGTCGGCGAGCGGCCATACGTCGGGTAAGAGCGACAATTCTCAGCCCAAACTATCATCTGTTGTTAGGAGATCAAGTACCTAGTATCAAATGATCCGGGCGTTCATCAACCGTAGGTTTCTAACTTCTTATAGATTGTACAGCGACTTGTTTCTGGAGGAGCAAAAGTGGTTGTTGACCAATAATACCGATGGAATTGTTGTGTTGGTGTCTTCTGTGCCATAAAAAGTGTCAGCCATAATGCGTAAATAAATCGGATGCAATGTTATTACGTTTCAGCATGCATATTCGTCGTACTGACAAAAGCAAAGAGGCACGCTACCGGCCTCTAGAGGAATACGTTGTCGAAGCAGAGGAATACTTCGCTCGCAAAAGCCTCCGTGAGAATGTTGTCGAGAAGCGTGTCTATGTGGCTACCGATGAACCTCAAGTCCTTGCAGATCTGCCGAACAGGTATGGACACCTTCGTGTGTGTTGAACTCGCTCGTTACTTCTCAGTGTGGCTTTAAGCCTGTGTATGACGAAGGTATTTTGCCAACAATTGGATGGCTGATGGTATCACTTTGTGTCACTCCTCAATTAAAGCTAATTATCTCCTGGCAAAACATCAACTAACCTCTTGTATATTTGCACAGGTTTAAAACCTTCACGTTTATTGGAAATAAGGACACCGCATGGGAAGCAAATGACTGTTCGGGACGCAAGTCACGATCGTCCCTTACAGGCGTTATTAAGGATCTCTATATGTTGGCCAGGGCAGAACACCTTATCTGTACCCTTTCTTCAGGGGTACGTAAAACACGTGACGCCGCGTGAACCTTATACTAGAGCCATATTTCTTGGAATTGTATAGTACAAATAGGTGGCTAGAAGGACTGAAAGAATATCACCGTATAGCCGTTACTTTTCTCACTTGTAACGTTCCGTGCCGCGTTTAGAATACGATTTGGGATAGTATTTTCAGATAATAGTGCACATTATACAAATGTATATGTACAAATGTATACTTGAGAATTAACTGTAATTTTATTTTCTTGGTGAAATAGGCACATAGTTAAATGTATTTCTCCCAAGCACTTAGATAATGTAGAATTGAGTACTGAGTGCAGCCTGAGCCACTTTCGGCAAACTATCTTTGAGATTTCTTTAACGAAGAATGAACCTTCATGAAATGAGGACAAATGTCAGAAGCCAGGCTTCGTTTTCTGTTATTTTAGGATGAGCAAGGCGATGACAGACGAGGCCCATTGTTTCATCACTTATAATAAATAAATTGCGCTATAGCGCCTGAAAGGGCACTGAAGCAGATGATCTTCTACAAATTGGTTACAGCACGGATCAAGTACGTCCTCAATTAGACTCGCAAAGCCTGAAGATCAGTTGTCCGTAGTCTGTATAGACTGCATCAAAGCCTTCGAGAAAGCACCTCGAGATCGTAAAGCGCCAGGCTAAGCTTTTATCCTGGAACCCTAGTGAGCCAACTGCCCTCCTCCTTTCTAATAGGTTGCGCTCCACTAGCATGTTTCTCACTTCAGGTGCAAATGATGCTTCCGTTCTCCCAAAGGTTCTTCTTCTATAAGTGAACTAAATGTCACAGGCTTATCCTGTCTTGGGGGACACTTTACGCAACTCAGACGTTGTAGGACGACTGACTCTTTCATCTTACAGCATTATCCTCATGGAGAAGACGAACCAGGACACATAACACACATCTCGGGAGACTTTCCCTTTTTACAAACTGTTCAGGAGTTCATCTGTGCTCATCTGGTTGCATTATAGGCAACACGACCTTAAGCATATAGGAAACCAAGAGCTATTTTATTATATTGGTTAATATCGGCATTGCAAGGCTCTATTTATAGGTTTTATGGACACAACTGGTCTCTTGTGGATACGGTTTGGTAGCCGCAGACGAATCTCCAAAAGGCTGATTGGCTCATGGGATTTCGTGTCGTGACTGGAGACCTCGGCCCTTAAGTTTAAATCGTTTCCTCATAGTTAGAGTAGTACATAGGTGCTATAGTACTGGCATTTTCTAGAGAAATATCGATAACTAACGTGCTAACAATTAGAAGTGGAATTTAAAAAAAAATTATATACTAAAACATGCTATCACATGGTAAGAACGAAAACAACGAAACTGTATGTTGAGTTGCAAGACGATGTGTTTGAAAACGGCAACACATTTAAAGAAAATCAATTAAGCGTTCGAGGTGTTTCTCTCTCCGTTTTGCCTTCGCTGTCCATCCCGTAGTTCTGCCGGCTGGCCTACGAGTTAATGTCCGCTCAGCGCTGGGACTCTTGGCGAAGAATCTCATCTCTCGACACCGACTTTTACTACGCGTACGTGCTCATGAGCGATCCTCAGCCGGTCGAGCCGTACGAAGACCGCGTCTTTCTTCAAGAGATCACTGGAAATGTCTACAGGTATATATATATATATATATATATATATATATATATATATATATATATATATATATATGTTTGTACATACAATGATAAATGACAATATGCATTTCATAGAGTGTACCGTACAAAAGCAGAGTGACTCCGTAAGCCAATTCGCTAGGGGTCACTTAGCGCCAGTATTATAAATAGTTTTCTAGGACACGGGTGTAGCTAGCGTCTTATCTACTCTTTGCCCATAATGATCAAATCTGTACCTGAGTGCTAATACAACATTTTGCTAAGTGCCTTTATCTATTTTATTTGTTTTCTCTTGAAATGGAACTGTAAGATCAGCAAAAGAGTCGGAGGTAGTTCGACAGAGTGAAGCCCGAGCCTTTCACCGCTCACTGTCTTCATTGGGACCGGATGGCTTCATTGACTCAAACGACCTCAAGTGGACCTTCGCCAAATTCAAGACAATGCCCGTCCTTCGGACAGTGAATTTTAACGCAACAATCCTACACGCTAACGAGTCTTTAAAGCTAGTTTAGGTCATTTCCTGTGAAGTCCAAGGACGCATTGCTAATCATGACACTGATTAGCTAGATAGATAATATTTATTTACCAGTCGAATTCAAACCGTTGCTTTACTAATCCAGTTTGCACCGCCTTTACCGACCGGATCGGCCAAACAGTCGCAGTATTCTCAAAACGTCTACGATGTAAATAGTAGATAGAGTAGACTATTACATAATGCTGAAAAGCTGGACTGATGATTCCTTCTAGTCACGAAAAAACAAACGAATAATTTGCCTGCAGCTAAAATTATCATTTATTTGCCATTTAATTGATGCGCGTCTGCTATGTATTATACGTTGTGCCCTATACTAGACGTGAAACGTATTATAAACTATAATACATGTATATAACCTCGCTACGTTAGCACTTTGGAGTAAACAATTGTATCCGCGCAAACGTGTGATCACAGGTTCTCTAACCCAGGGTTAGCCCAGTTCAACAATGTGCCCCGACCACACGCTGCATTTCCTCGTTGAATGTCGAGCGACAGCCTCTGACGCAAGAATTCGGATGCTCTCGAGTCTCCTGTCGGAAGATTAAGGCTTCTACCTACGCGCTGAATCAGCTTGAGCGTAAGGGGCCCTGCAGCTCCCATAGTATCGAACGCCAACGGACAAAATGCGTTCGTGCAAATAATCCACACTCCGCAATGGAAAATTTTCTGCATTTGTTAGCCTCAGCCAACCTGGAAGCATGACCTGCTCGGTCCGCACCTGCACCGATTATTGAAGGGGCTAACGAGTTGGTTACAGTTGCGTTCCAAACAAGCATTCCATCACGCTCAAAGGGTGTCAAATTCAGGCCGTCAGATCTTTTTCCGTCATGCCTCGATAGACCCGGGGCTCTAGAACACACGGGAAGCCGGTAGATCGAAGTGCGCGACTACGCGACTAAAGATGTAATTTAAAGCGGAGTAACGTGCTTGTCGGCCTGCACTCAACGCGCATGACAGGCCATGATGGGCCAACGCGTCCACAAAATTACCACAACGACATCGGTGGGGCACGGCATTCCAACAGAATCCCAATTCGCGGACCGGGTAGGGCGTGTAACCAAGCCCCAGCCCCTTGACTACTAACAGCTCGAATCCTGGCTTTATCAGCAACAGAAGGTGCTCTATTAGCCAGGTTTGCAAGTCGCTTTTCTTGTAGGGGGTGTCTATTTGCCCTGGTTAGCCCTATCGTCGGGAGGAGAATCAAATAGCAACGACAATTCGTCGGTCAGTCTTCAAAGTTCGGTGTTATAGGCATCCCACCCGTCACTGTCCAATAATGCTTTAACTCTGTCCGCCGCCTGGGTCAATGATGACAACACGATTGCAGGTCCTGCCATTATGACCGTGTCCGACACACCTAGGCCGCCTAAAGAAACCTTATTTAGAAAGATTACCTGTTCCCTTGCCTCAGTTCAATTTGTTAGTATGATCTCTAAAATGTTAATTATAATACATTATGATAGTTTGTGCTGATATATTCTAGTTAATATGCCGTGTGATATGCGATGGGTGATGATGATGGGGTTTGTCCTTCAACTTCGTTCCGTGCCAACGTTCAGGCATATTTTTTTGTTTAATTTTATATCATACGTTTTGCCCGCCTCTACAAATTTTATGAGGCATTGCCCTGAAAAGATAGGTATCGTGCCATGATCAAATCTGCACTTGCCGGATCGGTCTGTAGAGAAGCAAATTGTTAACGAGTCGAGACTGAGCATACAGTAACTTGTTATGTGTTTGTGAGCGGTAGTCCCATTCACGCTGCCGCAGCACTGTTGTACCTCGAGCAGCATGCTGGTCAAAAATGTGTGTTTCTTCCTAACATACTGACATGTTTTGAACAAAAATGCACGTTTCTTACGAACTGACATGTTCAACGATTTTAATATAAATAATTATCTAAGTTAGTTACGCGTTGTCGTAGCCACATAAACGTACCTATAAATAAAAGCTAAAAAGCCGCAGTTATCAATGCAGACATTTCCCGTCACTCCGTAGTGCCGGTACACCCGGAGGGAGTGTCCGGAAAATGACAAAAAGATAACCCATATTTTAAAGTTTTTTTTGCGCAATGTGTGCAGCCATTTCTTTTGATGAACCCCTAAAGTTTCGGTCTCGATTGACAAGACCTGTCTCATAGACTATCACTTTAATTTATATTCGATGAGTGCAAAGCCAAGGCATTATTTTCTTATTAACACACCAAAAAACAACCGTATGTGTGGTACATGAGTCATCCCATCATTGAAAATGAATTGATAAATAAATAAAATTGTATCGTTGTATTATAAACATATTTCTCCTATATTTGTTCTACCAATTACAGGTTCGAACACAACCACATATTTGAGTCATGTGTATTAAAAAAATTTCATCATCATAAAATGTCATATTATAAAAACAAATATAAATAAATGTACCACCATAGCATCACACATGTCAGTGTGTACACACAGTAGGATGGCGACGATGAAATGCCAGTGTGCATAAACCTGCTGTGACAGTGACCACGCTTAAAAATATGGGCCATATATGTTTCACTTGATGTGTTTACGGCTAGCTTATTGTCTCGTTTTGTCAGGCAAGAATCTCCACAGGTAGGTAACTGCCAAAGCGTAATCTTTATTTGCAATTGTACTCTCGCTGAGCGAATCCTTAATGGCACGCCTTTGCAGCTTGGGCTGCACTTTCGCAGCTTTGGGCTTGGAGCATAATTAAGTTCCGTTTATCGGGATTCAGCTGTTAGAGGTTTTAATAGGTAGTAAATTTTACGTATGCTTCCAACTCTCTACGCACTCTAAAATATTCATAGGTCATACAGAATCTTTTTGAGCAACTTGTAGTTGCGATTTTGTCAGCCTCCCATGAGCTCCCTACTAGGAACTGCCCGATACGATTTCGACCCAAAAACCTTGCTCAGCCTGTTACGAAGGCTGTCTGACGCCCCGTCAGCCGTCTTGAATTTACCTGTTTAGCTATTCGGTACTATTTGAAGATAGTGCTGAGTATGATCAAAGATTGTGCCTTGCTTTCAAAGTAGTTCGACGAATGTACAAACTGCAGTTCCCACTACCACTGCAATTCGTACATACCAACCGTACTGTGAAGCAGAAATGAGGCAAAGTAGCTATGGGTATGAAATCAAATATGCCTTGAATTTGATCTTTCTGGCGCACAGTCATACGGTTGCGACGGTGGCGCTTGGTGGCGCAAAATTTTAAAGTTGTACGAATCACGATTCGTCGATAAGCATTCGACGGCAGCAGCAGCAGCAGCTGATATTCGCTCAAGACTCGCCCATTGAATGATGCGCGATATGGCCGGAGGCACGCAGGCAGGAAGATTCCTTCTCCCGGCCGAAGACTAGGCGACACAATCGTTCAGATCGCGGTCCTCTAACCACCTTGTTGTCGTCTCCCCGGCCGTCAAGACGTGGCAACAGGTGTGTAGGATACGTCAAAACAGCCCCACACCAAACGTGGGCAACGTTCTTCCGTTCAGCGGACAGGAGTCACGTCCTATTTGGCTTCGAGCTCTCCTTTAGACTACCGACGCACCGAAACCTGCCTTACCTGCCTTACCTGCCGGTAAGGCAGGTTACTCGACCGTGTCGTCAATGTGCCACGTCCCGGCTCACGAACGAGAGTCTGGTGGGCGACCTTGAATTGGTTCATCGCCCTGAGCAGCGGTTGTCAACAGCGGCTCGGCCAGCTCGGTCACAGAGACGGTGTCTATGAAGAGTTGACGCGCGGCGGAAATTTGGAGGAATTCATTGTACCGTGTAATCGTGTTCATATTTATCTTCTTCTTTTTATTTCTTCGCGTTTTTTTGTCTGCCCTGTCTTGGTCGTCGTTCCGTTGCTCGTCGCCTCGCTTCTCTTTGGCCCTACGTATAGTATAAGGAATCGACAACAACAACCACAACAACAATAACGAAAACAACAACCACAACAACAATAACGAAAACAACAACAACAACAACTATTGACACGCTACTAACAGCAATAACAATAACCACAACACAGCTAATCGTTTATTCACACGTGTTTTGCATGCGACAGCATTAAACTACGTTTCCGTTTAGAAGGATTAGGGTGTGCCCACTTTAGATTGTGTATGCGCTATATAAATATATATATATATATATATATATATATATATATATATATGTATATATATATATATATATAAGTAGTTGTGCAAACAGATACTAGTTGTCACAAGCGATAAACATGGGGCAATTTGCAATAAGGAACTGTATCTGCAGAGCTGTATGATGTAGTTTTGCGTTGGGACGATGTTGGTTGTGATGAGTATAATAATGGTTGAGATGATTAGGGTAACAATGGTGGCAATCAGTATGGTGATGACCTATGAACAGCCGAGATTAAGTAAAACACTTTTTGGAAGATACAGTACTGCCAGGCAATACGTACTGTCAGAGTATTTTGCAAGCATTTGTGCGCTTTGTCTACGGGTAGGGCTTGTGCAAAAGGCACATCTTTCGTTTGGTTGTGGCGAGTGTTTCTAGCTGGTTTTCTCGAACATGAAAACAGTGTGTTCCCTTCGTCCCCTACCGTGTCCGTTCCACCTACCCTGTCCCGTGATTCGTCTGCGTGTCGGGCCGCTGCGCCACATACAGGTAAATAGGTATGCAGGTGTGTATTATGCCTTTAGATCATCACTATCATCTTCACCATCATCATCACGCCGTCATCCCGTGCGTGTTTCATGTCGATTCGGCAATACGAGCTGGTGCGCTTCGACAAAGTCGCTTGCCGCCGCTTGATATCGCCGCCACGCTCGCGGTCGTGTTGCCCTTCGCCGTGGAAGCAGTCTCAGGTGACGTCGGCGCAAAAAGCTGCTGCTGTCGTCGTCGTTGTCGCCGCCATCGTCGCCATCGTCGGCAAGCGAGCATAGTCACACTAATCTTTTTCTTCGCCTCTAGTCAACCATGCACGCGATTCTGATTATTATCTACTATCAAGCAACAGACAAAGGTGATGTTGCTGCTGCTTTTCGCATGCAACAACATCGCGCACACCGGCAGCAGCAGCAGCAGCATGATGAGCTCAATGATGGTCACCGCTGTGTGCAGGTGCCCGTCCGGCGAATCTGTTTTGCCTTGCTTGACTCCCCCCCCCACAATCGCGTCGTTCGCGATTCCGTCACGGTTGGTTCCGTCTGGTTCTCGCGCTAGCATACGTCTGCTCTCTGCCTGGGCTTGCCGGCTTGGCCCGGCCCGGCCCTCGAACCTCTCCTACTCCTCGAAGTGGCAATGCGGCGCTTGCGAAACTCCGCACCACCGAACAGACCCTGCGAATGCGTGGGACACTGAACAATACTGCGCCTACAGTATACGGTGGCGTGCTGCTGCTGCAGACATGTAGTACGATGGATGATAAGCTATCGAGAATGGCCTTTTTTCTTGTTTTCCAACTCTTTGGTTTTGCATGTCGGTCACTCAGGTCGGCGCGCGGGAGGTCAAGGTTCGCGCTTCGTTCAGCCCGACAAGTTGCAAACGAAAATAAACCACGGGAGCCGCCACACACCGTCTATGAACTCAAAATGGTCCATATCCTTTGCAGTGAATACATCCCTGCCGCCTTAGGTTATGGCGCTCACACAAAAAAAGGGTTTCAGCAAGTCACATTTTGCAAGTTGAGCGGATTTGAATCAAAGAGCGAGTGAGAGCATACTAGAAGTAATGTCAACGCTCACGCTACAAGCATAAGCGTAGGAACCCCGGAGAAAACTCCCCCCAGACAGGAAAGCAATATGTGACGTTAGGAATAACGAGATATTTGCACAGGTGAATGTACACATTAGGAGTTCTCAGAGTGAATCAACGGAATGTATATTTAATATATACTAATGATAATAAATAACGAAGGCGCAATAATAACTCCACAGCCTTGATTCAGGCGTCCACGGTGTATCCTCGTTGGCACGAATCGATTGTGTTGTCCAAATGTTTACACTGTTTACTTGTAAGGCATCGAGCTTTGTGTAAGTACATAGCTATGCAGTGATTGAAGGTCAGCAAATTAGATTCTTCAAAACAAACTCCGCAGACGATGTGACCTCGAACTGAACAATGTTGTTGTGCCGCTCGTAATGAACACCCTCAGGACACAATGTCAAACGGGTTCTATCGCGTTTTTTAAATGTGGCCGTACAGTCGAAGAAGCCAAATAATGTATTTACCTGGATGCACTGCAAGAACGGGGCCCACCAATAATATGTATGCCATTACGCCATTAACATAATAGCGTTATACAAATAAACTGCATGCATTGGTTGTCATATACGAGGTGTGTTCAAAACGTATCGCGACTTTTGTGTTTTTTCAAAAATTATTCATTTATTCATGAATATCTATTTTGTCCCCTTCAAAGTAATCCCCATGAGATATTATACACGTGTGCCAACGGTTTTTCCAATCTTCGAAGCACTTTAAAAAACAATTTTTTTTATCTTGTTCAGCTCCTCCTTCGATGCCGTCTTTATCTCGTCAAGCGTAGCGTAACGTCGTCCTTTCGTGGGCCTCTTCAGTTTAGGGAACAAGAAAAAGTCACAGGGGGCCAGATCTGGGGAATACGGTGGCTGCGGCATCATTAGTGTGTTGTTTTTGGCCAAAAACTCGCGCACAAGCAACGATGTGTGAGCAGGGGCGTTATCGTGGTGCAAAAGCCAATTTTTGTTCTTCCACAAATCCGGGCGTTTCTGGCGGATTGCTTCGCGCAAATTGCGCATAACTTGCAGGTAATATTCCTTATTGACCGTTCTACCCTGTGGCAAGAACTCATGATGCACCACGTCCCTGCAATCGAAGAAAACTGTCAGCAAAACTTTCACATTCGACCGAACTTGGCGCGCTTTTTTCGGTCTTGGTTCGTGCGGCAGCTTCCATTGAGATGATTGAGCTTTGGTTTTCACGTCATAACCATAAACCCACGATTCGTCACCAGTTATGACCCTCTGGAGCAAATTTGGATCGTCGCGGACAGAGTCCAACATCTCATTAGCAATGTTCATGCGATGCTGTTTTTGGTCGCAATTGAGCAATTTTGGTACGAATTTCGCGGCGACCCGTCTCATGCCCAAATCATTGATAAAAATCGAATGGCACGAGCCAATCGATATGTTTAGGTCCTCAGCAACTTCTCTAACGGTGATTCGACGATTGGCCAATACCATTTTCTCCACTTCATTAATTTTTTCGTCTGTTGTTGAAGTGCTCGGGCGTCCGGCACGCTCTTCGTCGTTCACATCTTCTCGGCCTTATGAGAACATTTTGTACCACCGATAAACGTTGCTTCGGTCCAAGGTAGCTTCTCCGTATGCCACAGTCAACATTCGGAATGCATCCGCGCACTTAATTTCGTTTTTCACACAAAATTTGATACAGGTTCTTTGATCCATTTTTTTGAATAGGTAAAAATCGAAGACGATCCAAAACACGTGCAAGCAAAGCAGCTGTCAACAATTAAGTGAACATTCAAAATGGCCGAGCTTGTCGGCATAAGTGAGAGACATGAGTACCAACATAACGCCACAAAAAATCGAAATTCGAATATACGTAACCCGCGAAAATTCAAGATACTTTTTGAACACACCTCGTATGTACGACTTTTGCGTAGGCAGGGACGTTCCCAACATGGCGACTGCTCAGCTTCCTCCTACTACCAGCTATTCGTTGTCCTTCATTTCGTAAATAAAGGAACTTCTAGTACACTTTTCATTTTATACATCACAATTGCACTTACGCATCATATCCTTTCGGGGCTGACTCTCAGCCAAGATTTAACTCCATGGGACTGCTTTTCGCATTGCTTCATAGACGGACCCCTATAAATACAAATGTGCAACGGTGGGGTTCGAACCCGCGCACCTATGTGTCTTCTCCGGTCGCGAGGCGCAGACGCATGCCACCACGCCACCGGGCTCGACACGCATCATATCCAGCTGATTGACAAAATATTTTATTTACGTTGCCACACGCTACGTTGCACAGACTACTGTGTGATGCTTCTTGACGCATATACACGCTACCATATTTGCAGACTCACTCTCCCTGACAAAATTACTATTTATTTATAACATATATGTTTTAGAGATTTCTGGTTATATATATATATATATATATATATATATATATATATATATATATATATATATATATATATATATATATAGATCGATGCCGGAGTTGTTTATTTTGTAGTGCTTCCTTGGATCCGATTGGAACAGCCATATCTGACTAGTCAACGACCATGGACTCTCCCGGACCGTTGTCATAGTGTCGTCAAAAATCATATATATATATATATATACACTGTTATGTATTGTATATACTAACTCTTACGTAAAAGGGTTGGGACAAGGTAAACCCGCGACGGCAGAATGCGTGTTAAACTGGCGTAGTGTTACACAGCTGATGTGCCGCGTTACCGGAGAGATAGATTTCTCATACATTGTTAAACAATTCGCCAACCAGTGGTGACCAGTTGTTATCTGCGCGTTATGCGATTCGGCCATCGTCTTTCATCACTCACCGCCGCGTAAGTTTGTGTCCTTTGTGTCTAGCCGTCGGTGGATCTTTGTGTCGAGTCGAGATGGCGGCACTCGTTGAATCGTCTATTGCGCAATCTTGGCTCATTTTTTCTTTCGAGACATCGAAACGACTTAACTTCTTCATACGGAAATCTGAATCGATTTCTGCGGTCGGTTGAACTCAGCTTTCTAATAATTAAATGCCAAAAACGGGTACTTGCTTTTCTCTGTCGTGAGTACAGCAAAATCTGAAGGACGACACGCTGAGCGTATCGGAGGCATATAAAGCTAACTAGAAGCTTGCAGATATAAACGGCATAGATAGGGCCAAATTTAATGGCTCTGCTAGATGATCATTCGTTCCAGAACATTCTCGACATGCACTTGTCCTTAATGGTATTCTTCTTGCTTATGTTAAATCAATGTCCCTTGCATTGACGCGTTGTCCTTGCTTATCTCTATATACTTTTCTCTCATAACCATTTTCATAGAGCGCGAAAAAAGTATGCCTCACCTGCTAAAATACAAAGTCATTAAAAAGTTAGAGAGCTACTGCTGCTGTCTTAGTGCTCTTCGAGGTAAAATCGGTTCCGACTGACCCGAAGATATCGTAAGATGGAAAGTTGGAGAGCTCGTTAAAGCAAATTTTTTTTTTTTTCAATGGAACATGGCCTCTAAGAAGTCTTGTTTCGGAATGAGAGTTAAATTACTACAATTTGTGACACTGGTGTTTTTGCCAGACATAGGAGCATAAAATTTCCTGCTACACAGAAACTAAGCACATCGTCGTGTTCGTAAGAAAATTCTGCTTCTTATAAAGAACATGTAAGGCCGGTCAGAAGATGTGGCATAGTCGCTTAGAAAAGAATTCGCAAACAATGAAGTTCTTTATTACCCAAATACCTCAAAATCATTACCCTACAACCACTCACGGCTCTCAAAACTAGCACGTTCAGGCAAACGCCTGAATTTGGTACCAAAATGCGCATTTGCCTAAATGTGTTAGTTTTGAGCGCTGTGATTAGTTATAGGGTTATGATTTTGAGATATTGAACGTAGTGGCTAAAAAAAGAACTTCATTTTTTGCGAGTTATTTTCTAAACGATCGTGTCGCATCTTTTGGGAGACATTATTCAATTCAATCTTTTGCGAGACAAGACTTTTCAGATACCATGTTATATTGAAAAAAACAGTTCTTTTAACGAGCTCTACAATTCCATATATCGCTCTTCAAATCTTTCTGGAACAAAACCATTTGTGCATACACTCAATCTCGACATGCCCTCCGAAAAATCGTCTCAGACTACGCAACCGCAGCTCGCATTGACATAGATTTGGACCAAAATGATCGTCACGAAATGTGCGTTTGACTGAGTGTGCTAGTTTTGAGCACAGTGAGTGGCCGTGATGATGTTGAGGTATTTGGCTAATAAAGAAGCAGAATTTTCTCACGAACACGACGTAGTTTCTGTATAGGAGGACTGGTTGTCTCGGAACACAACATTTTGTGCTCCTATATTGGGCAAAAACACCAGTGTCACAAATTGTAGTAACTTAACTCTCATTCCGAAACAAGACTTCTTGAGACCATATTTCATTGAAAAAAAAAACACTTGCTTTAACGAGCTCTACAATTCACGTATTGCTTTAAAAATATTCCTGAAACACCCTGTATATATATATATACACACCCAGCAATTGTACACAAATGAACGTGTGCAAAACCTACATCAGCTCTACGTAAGTTTTGCGTCCCAGGCAAGAATTATATCCTCAGAGGCGTTTAGTGGCACACCGTCAGATCGCCTGGAATAGTTTGTTTGCAGACCCGCAGGTTTGAGAACACAGAACTAAACAGAAAATGTAGTGTAAAATATATCTGCACGAGCAATGCTCAAGTTCTTGGATCAACTGAAGCAGATGTTCCTACATACAGTAAACCTGATTTGCACTGACCTTGAAGGCGACGATTCATTACGGATGAATATCTTGGTAAAGAATCTTGACAATCCTAGCATCTAAAATTATAATTGCGTTAGCCTTACGTCATAGAACGGGTAGACAAGACAAAGTATAGCAGTTTCTTTTAAATTATTTAATACTATGACCAGGTTGTTTAGCGACTATAAAACTGTATGGCGTATATTCAGAAGGCAATTCCCTTGCAATCAAAAAACAGCTGGGAGGACTTTAACATCGGATTGGCCCTGCTCTTTGTCGAGGCTTTCGTCTGGAGCACAACTGCAAGTTCTGAGCTGTAATTGTTAGCCCGTAGCCTGAGGAACTTCTTCGGGCTGACTTTTAGCCAACATTCAACGTCTTGGGAACGCTCATAACATATTGCTTCATAAGACGAACCTCAATAAATACAAATGTGCGACGGTGGGGACCGAATCCGTGCACCCATGTGGCCCAGGCTTGACAAGTGCCTGCCTGTAGAAGGCTGTAAGAATTCGGATTCGGTCCCTAAAACCTTTCTACACTTCAGTGGCCTTAGTGCACCAGAACTAAATTCCTGAAGCAAAACTTTATGTGGGTTTCTTTTTGTCGTTGCGTTCTTTCCGCTAAGATCTACAGAGGTTTGCGGCCCGCTTTCGTCTGAACTATCGCGCGAAAGCGCCATATAAATGTTTGGATGAGCCAATCCTACCAAAATTGGAAGCATTGCTGCAAATATGTGCCACTTCTCTGGAACAGAACAGACAGTAGATATACATATACACGTATTTGACAGTAGTCCGTTCCAGAACGTAGGTTCCGCTTGACGTGTGATACGAATGTAAGAGAGGTAAACTTAACTAATTTCACTAGGGATTTTTTATCATAACAAACATTTATGCAGTTTACTGCAGGTTCGTCACTAGGGCACACGCGGCGTGCACACTTTAGATAAATTCAATCATAGGCCACACTTTTATTAAGAGGCACGGTGAAATACTTTATCTTTCCACTAATGACGAAAAATTTCTTTCTCTACTCTTATTCTTTGTTACATTCAACGTGTTTGTCAACGATCTGCGCTCATGTAAGATCTCGTGCATGCTCTATGTAGTCGAGTTAAAAATATATACTATTATGAGGCAAGTGCATAGTTGACAAAGATGGCGTATCTCATTGCGTACCTGAATAAGCTACTCTTAAGGTCGCTTGTGTTGGATTTATCTTTTGTCGAACTTCTCTTGACGGACATTTTCATTGAGGTGTGTCCCAGTTTAGTGTGACATAGAAGTATTTTTGCCCAATGATCGCAAGTTCCTGAGAGCATATTGCTGAAGTGGCGCCAGAATTGTTTATGACATGTAACGCGGCATCCTAGGTTTTTCACTGTTAGGAAAACTGCTTCTATGTCAAGGCGTATAACGCTTTTGAAGATACAAGGTTATTATACTGCTTAGAATCTATGACATATAACCAGAAGGGTTATATTGATATTGTTATATGAATTGGTTGTAATCCACTACGCAAGTCTCAAGGAATACATTTAGTGTGGTGATCAGTAGAGCTACAAGAAGCCAATGTAATAATCAAACAGCAGAACGGATATCTACGTCCGAGTGAATCTGGTTCAAGTTGCCCAAGTTATATTAAGCTTTAACTTGCAATATGACGGCTACGGGCATGGGAAGTCCTACCTGATACAATTATATGGACCAAGTTAAAGTATTTGCCCACATACACACCTATTTTTCACATCTAAATCACCTAAACTAGAATTATGCAGGGGATCTAACTTTGAAGGATACGTCCGAGAACTATCGAAGTAGGGCGTCCTATGCAAATTAGCCGAGGGTTAATTGCTGTCGAGGGTTATTTAGCCCTTTAGTAATTTTCCAAGGATTAGTACGCTGACGTATTGCAATTTTTTGTAGATAACTAATATACAACGCGAGAAATGGTTTACCGTGTTAATTCCTATGCGCAGAGCCTTAACATCAATCTCTAATGCCTGATATTTCACGCGAGATACCGCTGGCTTGTATACGCTATGCTAAAAGACCGCATTAGGCAACAAGATGACAAAGGCAACTTAGAGACCGCTGTGGGTTTACCGTGCGGTGTGTTCCTACAAAGCATAGCTCTATAATAAAAGACTTCGCCCACGTCCTAACAAGCAAATCTCACACGCGAAGAGGTCCTTGTCTCACACGCACATTATAAATCTATAAGAATTTCTGTTTATAGTGGTATTCCAACTCGCAGACTGAACAATAAGTATTTAGAAGTTTTTGAAAATAGTGTAAAGGTGACTTTCCCTTGTAACGATTTGCTTTCATTGTTTTCTTCTGTTGCGCCCACGTGTTCCACTGTCTCGCTGAGAGCAATTTACGTATATATATTACGTATATATAGATATATATATATATATAATGTACGAGCTTATTCTAGGGCGAAAGGTTGCGTATCAGTAGCGTTCGCCTAGTCTACCATTGCAACGGGCTAGGTTGGACAACGGCATGGCTGCTTGCTCCTAGGGCGTTGACCCAAGCTTGTCGCTTGATTTAGGCGAATGTACGAATTTTCCCGAATTATCTCGGGTACAGCTCCCTTACCAAGCAAGCATGCCCAGTGCCTGCATGCTATCGGCATCCTGCGAAATCTACAACTTGAGGCAACGGCGTCGTTCCCTCAGCCCTTGTCTCTTGTCTCCGCTGCATTCGCTTGTGTCCTTGCCCTCGCTGTCGCCATGGTGTCGTGGTGTCGGGCTGGCGGGTGCCGCTGTGGGGCGCTGCGGTCGCCACCATGGTTTGGGGGCAAGATGCCGAGGGAACAGCGTATGATTTCAGCCGCCAAATAAAAAGTCCGTCGTCGGCTATTATAAAGAGGTTGCCGCCGAGGTTGCTGTGCTCATTGGTCGGTTGGCAGTTCGCTTATTGAGTCGCTAGTTGTCCATCTGGCTAGCTGGCTAATAATCGAGGGCGAATCACGACCTCCAACCGGGCGCTTCATAACGAACGTTCAACCTCGTTTAGTAGGCGCCTTGATTGTTATTGTTGTTGATTGTCGTCGTCGTCGTCGTCGTCGTCGTCGTTATCATCGTCGCCGTCATCATCGTCGCCTTCATCTGCACGAACTTCAAAACACCCGTGCCTAGCCAGAGGACTTCAGCAACCAGATATCGGCTGGCTACTGTGCTATTGTGACCCTGCGATTAATTGTCTTGTGTTAGTTCACGTGGACCCTCGATCTTCTACGCCTAACGACCACCCACAGCCGTGTGTTTCCTGCTGTTCGACCTTAAAACTCGGTCCGGAGAAAGTGCATCTATAGCAGCGGATTGTCAGAGTCCTAGGTGAGTGTTCTCCCTCTTATTATAATTCAAATTGAGTGTCTGCTGAGTGCACTCATCGTAATTACTTATCGCAAGACCCTTCACTCTGCTTCGCCGGCCATGTTTGCGGCGGATATATATGCTCTGCCCGGCTTATATATACATACGTATATATATATATATATATATATATATATGCTGAACTTACCGGCATATATATACTATTATTATTCGACTATGTTCCCTCTAGTTTTGGTTCCGTGACCTCCACTAAAATTCAGCAAACATCCTCTTAAAATAAATAGAGTAACCGCAATCTGTCTATCTACCTAAGCACAAATGGTTTTCGAATTAAGTCTCATTCTCGGCGTAGAGATGTCCTACTGGGACTAGAAGCCCTTTTGAAATTCTTGATCATTTATCTTTTACCACCCGCGTTAGCCTTTTTCTCAAAAATAAGGTCTCCGCATACACACGTATCACATCGTTGGCACACGCGTTAGTACGAGACATATGTCCAATGGATACAGTTGTGTAACCGACATTGGGCAGTTTCATTGCTGTACCTAGTATAATATTATTATAAATGCTGTTCTTGTCAAATAAAGCGTTTAGGCATCTCACAAATCCATACATCGTTGACGTTTGGTAAGCTGCTTGACATAGAACATTAAAGTTAGAATTATTCATAACCTAGTGTGCATAGTTCGTATTTACAGTCACTGGGACAACTTAGAAGTCGAGAACGAGCTAGAAGATCTTTAACGTTGTGACATTACTTCCACCAATAAATACGGTTTATAGGCGTGTTCTTGGTTTTAATATCTGATCATTTTGTTTGATGCTGCCACAAACCAGGGAGCCACAATGCCCTCAAAGGAAGCTACAAAGATGATGAACGGGACGGCACCCCGGCCGAAAATGCCAGAGTGGGATATGAAGGACGAGATTGTCCTCAGTGGAATCTCTGGATATTTTCCACAGGCCGATGGACTCGAAGAATTTCAGCAGAAGCTCTATGGCGGCGTCGACATGGTCAGTATAGTACTGTGGGCTTCCCTTTTTGCTATATATATATATATATATATATATATATATATATATATATATATATATATATATATATTTCACGTACGTTTTTTGGGGTTTAAGTGCATAGCATTTTAATGGAGGATAATTCAATACTGTTACATACTCTTGCTGCGAGTAGGGACTGAAAAGAGTCCCACTTCCTATCTCGAGCAGTGTGGAACTTTCCCCAACGGATGGACATTAGCCCGCTAAAACCCATATCCATTAAGAGCATCTCCCCCTTACGCTTGACTCTCTGATGGCCCGGGTCTCCATATAACGGTACTATGGGCCATTAGGAGAAGTGGCGAATGCTACTCGGATCACTTGGCCAGGGTCAGCCACGGATTACCCTATTGTTTAACGTGTTTTGTCCCAACACCTGCAAATATGTTACCTATTCAAAGTCGCGTGATCGCACAAAGTATAGCTCTCCTGAGCCTCCAAGAGTTCTTTTCTTGGAAGAGTGTAGATCGTTGCCGTGTTTTATTAGCTTTAAGTACCAATTCTACTCCAGATGGCCAGATCGCTCGTATACGCGATCATATCTACTTCTTGTAGAAGGTTGTCCTGGCGGATGACGTTATCATACGTCCGGTTCCTGTGCAGGGGAATCAGGATCTAGCACTGCAGAACTTCTGCTGTCATTGGTATTTTCACGTCCACATGAAGATATGTGTATTGTCCACAACAGGAGGCGTATAATATATATAGAGAGCTAGAATAATAGATAAATTAGTAAAGATGAGATAGAGAGAGAAAAGAAGAATAGATATATAATATAGGTAAGAAATAGTAGAGAGAGAGGATAATAGGATATATATATATATATATATATATATATTATATATATATATAATATATATATAATATATATATATAAATATATATATATATATATATATATAATAAATAATATACCACTAGGTTTAACGAGCGAACCGATAGTTAGGTGACAAACGATGAAATGCGATGGCCGCGTGGAATACTCGGTTTACCGGAACGGGCCGGCCAAGATCAAGGACCTGTCGCGTTTCGACGCCCAATTCTTTGGTGTCCACCCAAAGCAAGCGCACCTTATGGACCCTCAGCTGAGGCTCTTTCTTGAGACCGCCTACGAAGCGATCGTGGACGCCGGCTACGAGCCGTCGACATTGCGAGGGTAAGTTGTTGTGCTGTTTGCAGTCTTGCCAAAATATACTCACATAGCTTTTTCTTTGATTTTACAATCCCGCATCAGTTTTCTACAAGTTTAGCTTAACGCGCCACAATAAGCTCAAATGAAAACGGAAAGATCATCCTCTGTCTTATTATAGATACGAAACGTCTAAAGGACAACATTTAATGCCTTGCAGCTTCTAGCAAAAGCATTCTGTATTCGGACTCGCCCAACCGCAACGTATAGTCAGAAAATTATCTTAGTACGTGAAAGTTATTTTTATGTCTACGGTGTATATATATATATATATACCGTATACATAAAAATAAACTATATATATATATATATATATATATATATATATATATACATAAAAATAAACTTTAGTATATACCAAAGCAAATTCAGATTTTGTATGGTGTTACCTAAACATATGTACCTGTATCTATTTCTATTGCTTTTATTAAACGCTCTCTCAGTTAGCAAATTGTATCCCTCGCTATTTGGTTCAAAACGTTCCAAATATTTCTCTCTTCTCTTGAATTTTGAAGTGAATGGGACAGATGAAAATGCAAATCAGCAAAGTCTAGACTAAGAGTAGGCTACGGTTGAATATCCCGTGAGAAATCCAACAGCTTGTGGCAGATGCAAACGGACGTGGTCATAATGGAATACGATGCGTTTTTGATTGCACAGTCTGAGGCGGCTTTTCGGCGATGGCTTGCTCTAAACTATCGAGCTGCTGGCTGCTTTTTTATCATATGTAAAACCTTTTATTATTATTATTATTATTATTATTATTATTATTATTATTATTATTATTATTATTATTATTATTATTATTATTGAGTTATCTAACTCTTAATTATTATTTCATGGAACCGACAATACAACCGGCGTTTCCTCGGCTGACTGCAAGCGACAGCGTTATTGTTACGTATATTGATCTCAGAACAAAGAAACAGCTAGTTTTTTTCGTAGAAGCTCATAATGCACCGATTGTACCAAACACACCTCACGGTCGTTTTTATCGTGAAAGCCTGGCGTTGTAACGGTGTTGTTTAGTACCTAGCTTTGACCATGACCTTGTGCAAGTTTCGTTATTGTAGATCATTTATTTCTCAGCACTAGCAAGCAGGTCTCTCTTCGAAAGAAGATTGTTGTCAAAAAAAAGGCTTATTATGTTTGCAGTAAGCCTATACATCGCCCGTATATGGGTACGCTTCTTGTAGCTACAGCCAACTAGATTCAAATGAACTCATTAATACGATGTTTTAGCCATTTGTGTGCGACATCATCGACTGCCATTCTACAGAAAAAATAATTTAAATTGTCCTGACACATCAACAGTCGGGGCCAACCTAACTACTCGTTACAATAACTGCTCGTCGCTGCTGATGTTGTGTATGCTGTCGTAGTAAGAAGATCGGCGTGTTTATTGGAGCATCCGAGTCGGAATCGGATGAGGCTCTTAACGTCGATCCAGACGAGATCAACGGCTACTCACTGGTCGGATGCTGCCGGGCGATGTTTGCGAACCGCCTTTCGTACTCGCTGGACTTCACCGGTCCTTCGCTCACGGTTGACACTGCGTGTTCGTCCTGCATGACAGCCTTCACCCAGGTGGGTTTCTCTGTTTGTCTCTCGTTGTCGCTGCGTCGTCCCTCTTCTTTATCGAGTGTGTTCGAACTCGACGAAAGTCTCTTTAACAAATAAGATATCCTGGTGACTCTATTTACCATGTCACAATGCCCCAACCGCATGATGTCGTAGATCAGCTAGAGGCCTTGAATCCAAGTGAGGCGATGTTGGAACACGCGAATCGAGAGCACTTGATTGACGTACAACGACTTAGTGCAAGGCCACTGCTGTTTACTTCATATAATGCATACTATGCATACATTTGGTTCATGTGTGCGTACGCCAGGCCGTTACTGCCATCCGGACGAATCAGTGCGAAGCGGCCATTGTGGGCGGATCCACAATCTGCCTAAAGCCCTCGACGGCGCTCAACTTTCATCGGCTGTCGATGCTGAATCCGGACGGTATGTGTCGCGTTTTCGACGCCAACGGCAAGGGCTACGTTCGCTCGGAGACGGTGGGCTGCGTGTTCCTGCAGAAGCGAGCTGATGCACGCCGTATCTACGCGACGGTCGTGCACATCAAGGCAAACGTCGACGGCTTCAAAGACGAGGGCATCACGTTCCCGGGCGGCCTGACGCAGGAGATTCTGTTGCGCGAGGTTTACGCTGAAGCTGAGGTCGACCCCACCACGGTAGCGTACGTTGAAGCCCACGGAACTGGGACGAAGGTGCGTCCATGCGCGAAACCAATATACAGGGTGTTCCTATTTGTGTGTCCAAAACGCTAGGGTATGGTCAAACTTGGTGAGAAAATCATTTTTGCCAATGGGTGGAAGCCGGGAAAACGTTTTGTTTAGGAGTGAGGATGAAATTTATAAAAGCAGTTATTCTGTCTTTTTTCTCCTACATAGTTGTGCAAAATCTTCGTTTGCGGGAGAACCACAATAAAGTAAACATTACTAGCTTGCGTAGCAAAACGCGAATAGATTAAGGAAAGTCATAAAAAGTCAAAATGTTACGTTAACGCTTTTTTGTGCAACATCGTAATTTTTTCCATTACGAGCAAAAATGCATGTCCAAAAGACTACTCTCAGGCAATAGCAGATTTAATGCCCACTACATTCGTACCAAAGTGATGGTGCTACGTTACGTAGTTGCCAAGTAACTAAGCTTTTTCGACAGTCATATTGAAAGCGAAGGCATGCATACTTGCATAGGGTGTATGAGAAAGTTAGGTACATATTTTGAGGTTTGGTAGAACTCAGCAAGAGAATAATTTTTTCTAATGGAAGGAGGGGGCCGAAACGTCTTGGCAAAATGCTACGGTTCTGGACGTGAAAACGTCAACGTGAAACATAACAACTATGACTGTAGAAAAAGCTTAGTCACTTGGCAACTACGTAACGCAGCACCATCACTTTGGTACGAATGTAGTGGGCATTAAATCTGCTATTGCCTGAGAAGAGTCTTTTGGACGTGCATTTTTGGTCGTAATGGAAAAAATTACGATTTTGCACAAAAAAGCGTTAACGTAACATTTTGACTTTTTATGACTTTCCTTAATCTGGCTATTCGCTTTTTGCTACGCAAGCTAGTAGTGTATACTTTATTGTGCAGAATTTTCCGCCAAACACGCCGGTATGATCGGTTCCTTTGTGGTTTGACTGGTTCTCCCGCAAACGTAGATTTTGCACAACTATGTAGGAGAAAAAAGACAGAATAACTGCTTTTATAAATTTCATCCTCACTCCTAAACAAAACGTTTTCCCGGCTTCCGCCCATTGGCAAAAATGATTTTCTCACCGAGTTTGACTATACCCTTGCGTTTTGGACACACAAAAGGAACCACCCTGTAAATATATATCATATATATATTATTTATAGATAGATATTAGATACAGTAGTATATATATATAATACTATATCTATATATATATAGAGATATATAGATATATATATATATATATATATATATACATATATTCTCCTGTATATATATATATATATATCTAGATATATATATACATATATCTAATCTATCTATCTATATATATATATATATATATATATAAAGTTCAAGCACGCAGTTGAATGTCTGCGTGAAACTCTAATTAAACATGTTCATTTTTAATCTGGCCCGTTTGAACAACTTTGTTTTGAGTACTGGTATTTTATGTTGTTGTATGCTATCTGGAATTATTATGCGCTTATTATTACGTGGCTTACAATCTCCATTCTAACTCAGGACGAAACTTTTCGGACACCAATATATATATATATATATATATATACATACATACATGTTTGTGTATATTATTGACTTGCGCAGGTGGGAGATCCCCAAGAAGCCGGAGCCCTGCACAACGTCTTCTGCAAGGTCGAGACGGACCACTGCCTATTGGGTCCGTCAAGTCAAACTGTGGCCACTCAGAAGGTACGTAGTAGAAGGGTATTACAGTGGAAGGGCATAGTAGAGACAAGTGATATCAAACGGCAATAACACGCTATTTGCGGAGTTCCTAAAACAAGCACCTGATCGGCCATACTGTTCCGGTGGCCAGTCTAGACGACTGGCTGGTTTAGGCGATGCTATATAGCAATGGGCACGCATAAAATACAATACACACATGTGCATAAGATACGTACGTTTGCGTAAAAGATTTTGTCGACGTCATATACAAACCATAAGTACATACACAGTATGTATACGTAACTAGAGAGGTTCGTAGACGCACGTAGACTTAACGAAGCGATTTCGGTGCAGGTGCATCGGGCATCTGCTCGCTGGCCAAGGTGATCACGCTCATGGAGAACGGCGTGATTCCCGGCAACCTGCATTACGAGACGCCGAACCCCAACATACCGGCGCTGCTCGACGGCAGCCTCAAGGTGGTGACCGAGGCGACGCCGTTCGCCGGGGGCTTCGTTGGCCTGAACTCGTTCGGGTTCGGCGGGGCCAATGTGCACGCCATCTTCAAAGCGCGCGACGGCGAGCACGTCGCGGCAGCCGTCCGCCAGAAGCCGCACGTACCGCGGCTCGTGCTGACGTGCGGCCGCACCGAGGAGAGCGTCGAGGCCGTCCTGCAGCGGCTGGTCGGCGAGAGCCTGCCGGACGCGGCCTACGACCTGCTCAACAGGGTGGGCAGGGCGCCGACTCACGCGATGACGCGGCGCGGCTTTGCGATCCTGCCGCCGTCGGGCAACGCCGACGACGCCATCACGTACCAGGCGCCGGCCGAAGCCACCAAACGACCGGTGTTCTTCGTCTACGCCGGCATGGGCTCGCAGTGGGCGACGATGGGCCGTCAGATGATGGAGTTCGACGTGTTCGCCAACTCGATCCGCAAGTCGCACGACCTGCTCGTGCCGTTCGGCATCGACCTGCTGCAGATACTCACCGGCGACACGATCGAGAACCAGTCGATGGTGGTGCCGTTCGTGTCGATCGCCGCTGTCCAGGTTGCCCTCACCGACTGTCTGCTGGCCTGCGGGATTCGTCCGGATGGCATTGTCGGTCATTCGGTAAGCCCCCCTATCTCTCTCTCTTTCGCTATCTCTCTCTCTCTCTCTCTCTATATATATATATATATATATATATACCAGCCCAAGCCTGAACCTAGTTCCTTGAATTATGCCCTAGCGGGCTGTGCACATGTTCTTACATCACAAATGTATATTTTGCTATACTTAAATTATATATATATATATATATATATATATATATATATAGGAGAAACCCAAAGGTCGCAAAAAGCACGCTTCTGGTAGGCCAGTGTTAGATTCATACGCCGACAATGATTTGTTATAGAACTTAAGGTAATATGCAAACAAAACTTCTTTTTCCACCATCTGCGATGCTTAGCGGCAGCGGAATTTTCCCAGTTCATCAGTCGGCCTGTTTCCAGCTTTGACGCTTTTTTTTCTGTCTTATTTCTATGCGTATTTCTACCACAGGTAGGTGAGCTCGGCTGCTCATATGCAGATGGTTGCTTTACTGCCGAACAGACAGTGCTGGCGGCATACTGGCGAGGAAAATGCGTCGAGGTCGCTCAGTTGCCGCGAGGCGCCATGGCTGCCGTCGGCCTGACGTGGCAGCAGGCGCTGGAGAGATGCCGTGACGGTGTCGCGCCGGCCTGTCACAATAGCGCAGACTCAGTCACGATCACAGGTCCGGCAGACGCCGTTGCATCGATCTGCGCCGAGCTCAAGGCTGAGAACATCTTCGCTCGCGAAGTGAACTCCCACAACGTCGCCTTTCACTCGTTCTATATGGAGCAAATTGCACCCTCCCTTCAGGCGGCGCTCAATAAGATCGTACCGGTGTCTAAGCCTCGTTCGGCCCGTTGGATCTCATCGTCCATTCCTAAGCACCGCTGGAACGAGCCGCTAGCAAAGAAGTGTTCGGCAGCATACCATGTGAACAATCTTGTCTCTCCCGTTCTGTTCAAGGAGGCGCTTGAGCAGGTGCCTGACAATGCGATCTGCATCGAAATCGCCCCTCATGCTCTGCTCCAGGCAATCCTCAAGCGTGCGCTCAGTACGAACTGTGACGTCGTCGGACTGATGAAGAGGAACGGTGACAACTTTGTCACCTTCCTAAGCGCTCTCGGCAAACTACACACGCTTAACGTCGACGTGGATGTATCCGTATTCTACCCGAAAGTCGAATACCCTGTGCCTAGAGGCACGCCTCATCTTTCACGCTTTGTCGCCTGGGATCATGCGCTCGAATGGCGCGTGTGCAAATGGAATGAATTCGAGTCGTTTGGCAAGTCGGTCGAAGACATCACTGACGTCGACATATCAAATGAGGAGTGCGCCGAAAAGTACGTTAAGGGCCACAAGGTCGATGGACGTATACTCTACCCTGCAACCGGTTACATGGTCCTGGCATGGAAAGCGCTTGCCAAACGAATGGGGAAGCAGTGGCTCGACATGCCCGTTGTCTTCGAGAACGTCAACTTTCACCGCGCTACTATTCTCCCTAGTTCTGGCAGCGTCAAGCTGCTGTTGAATATGATGGGCACTAGCGGCCAATGGGAAATCACTGAGGGTGGAACAGTGGCCGCTTCGGGCCGTGTATATATGCCTGATGACGAGAACTTCCTTAATTCACATATTCCGGACGTTCCCAAGGAAGTGTCGTTCGAGCTCGGCCTTAATGACATCTATAAGGAACTCAGCTTGCGCGGTTACGAATACCAGGGTATGTTCCGTGGCGTTCTAAAAGCGGACATCAATGAGTCCTTTTGGCAAACTCAAGTGGGAGAACAACTGGGTTACGTTCCTGGATACAATGCTCCAGTTTGCTATCCTAGGCGCTAAGCACAGAACGCTCAATTTGCCTGTGAGGATCACCCAGTGCCGCGTTGATCCCAGCGTGCAAGCCAAGTTCGTTGACTCTGGCGAAGGAGAGTTGACGGTGTACTACGATAGCGAAATGAACACATGCATGTGCGCTGGAGCTGTTATTAAGGGTCTCAAGGCAAATGTAGCACCACGCAGAAATGCTCAGGCCGCACCCTTCCTTGAGGAGTATCACTTCATTCCTAACACGCAAGATATTAAAGATTTAGCATTAGATGAGTACATCGAAGCTGCATCTACTCTCCTTGGTCATTTGCTTGAGAAAAACGGGCAAAAAAGAACTGTCGTTATGAACGATTCAAGCGAAGTTACGCCTGAAGTCCTCCAACAGCACGTAACATCCGATCGCGCGGACCGAGTTCTTATGAGGTTGCTGAGCGAGGTCTCCGACCAGGTGAAGAACGGGCAGCCTGTAGAGGAAAGCCTCAGAGAAGCTCTCCGAACATCTAAAGCCGAGCTTGAACTAGATGTTTTAAACACGGCACTCTGGAACGAATTGGGCCTCAGACCGCTGTTAGATCTCGTTATCGAAAACGTCCCAAGCAAGAAAATACATATTGTTGAAGTAAGCTCTGACAAGCGATTGATGGGAACTAAACTCTGCGAAAACATTGAGCAATCCCACATCGGACTTTCAATTAACTACACGGCGGTCCATCCGGAGCCAGACAGCTTTGGCGAGGAGATGCTGCCTGCGGGAGCTAAAAGTGTCGCCTGGGATCTGACATCGGCACCGAGTCAGGTACCTCTGGAGAACGATCTTGTTGTAATCAAGAACACTGCCGCCAAGGGGGGCCAGCTTAGCGCGCTCCTTCGGAACATGTTCGACCTTTTAAAGTCAAATGGCTTCATCCTCATAAACCAGCGGCATACTTGCACTCCGCCAGAAAAGTATCTCCAAACGCTAGAAGACCTTGGCGTGCACGTTCACAAGCCAGCCGACCTCAAAAGCGCCCTAAAAACAGCCGGATTTGAACTAATTGCTCTAAGAAGCAACAGTACCTCCGTGAGTTTGCTAGCCCGAAAACCAAATCAGACGTTGAGCAACAAACACACCGTTGTTAGGATCAAGAACGGAGACTATACTTGGGTAGAACCACTAAAGAGCAAGCTCGTTGAGTTCGATAAGAAGCCGCAAGGCGAAAATGTCTGGATTTTTGCCGAAGATATAGGCGACAGTGGAATTGTCGGTCTTGTTAACTGCCTTCGCCAGGAGGTCGGCGGATCCCATGTCAGGGCTATATTTAATGCTTCGCATTCCGAAAAGCACAAGATTCCTGATTTTTCGTTTGACCACCACGTCTATCAAGAACTTGTGACAAAAGATCTAGTGATGAACGTGTTCCGAGATGGTGAATGGGGAACAATGCGCCACTTTACACTGAACGCGTTAGAAAAAACGCTTAACTATGTTTCGACCGAGCACGCCTTTCTCAATGTACAGACCCGTGGTGACCTCAGCTCGCTGAAGTGGTACCAATCACCGATAACCTCTAATCCGCCTAGCAAGGACCAGGTTCTCTGTAGCGTCTACTATGCGCCATTGAACTTCCGTGACGTCATGCTAGCAACCGGAAAGCTTCCTCCTGATGCTCTACCTGGTGATCTGGCCGTTTCGGACTGTGTACTGGGTATCGAGTTCTCCGGTCGCGACCCTCAAGGACGCCGAGTAATGGGTCAAATTGCGGCCGAAGGCCTAGCCACATCCGTACTGGTGGATCCCATCTTCCTCTGGGAAGTGCCCGATGCTTGGTCATTAGAACAGGCCTCAACGGTACCCGTCGCATATTCGACTGCCTACTATGCTCTTGTCATTCGGGGGCGCCTCCAGAAGGGCGAAACTATTCTAGTGCACTCCGGATCGGGCGGAGTCGGTCAAGCAGCAATCAGTATAGCTCTCAGCATGGGCTGTACTGTATACACCACCGTGGGATCGCAAGCGAAACGGGAGTTCCTCAAAAAACGATTCCCACAGTTAAAGGACAAAAACTTTGCTAATTCGCGCGATCTTTCGTTCGAGAAGCATGTCATACGCGAGACTGGTGGGCGAGGAGTGGACCTGGTCCTCAACTCTCTTGCTGAGGAGAAGCTACAAGCTTCAGTACGCTGCTTAGCTAATCACGGTCGCTTCCTCGAAATTGGCAAATTTGACCTTAGCAATAACTCCGCGCTAGGAATGGCTGTTTTCTTAAAGAACGTAACATTCCACGGCATTTTGCTTGACTCGCTGTTTGGAAGCGACCCCTACGTGGCTCGAGATAAGCTCGAAGTTGTTCGCCTCGTCACAGAAGGAATCAAATCAGGCGCTGTTCGTCCGCTTGACACGCACGTGTTCGACAAGGAAGAAACAGAAGAAGCTTTTCGTTTTATGGCCTCTGGTAAACACATGGGAAAGGTCGTCATTAAAGTACGCGAGGAGGAGAAGCAAAAGAAGGTCCTTCCTCTTCCGCTGAAGATCGATGCGGTAACGCGCACCGGATTCTCAAGCAAAAAAGCATTCATTATCACCGGCGGACTCGGTGGATTCGGCCTCGAGTTGGCTGACTGGTTGACCAAACGTGGAGTAAAGTCACTAATCCTTACGGCACGGTCAGGAATTAAGACTGGCTACCAAAAGTACGCTGTACACCGTTGGAAGAAGGCCGGTGTTGACGTACACATTCTCACTCACGACGCTTCGAGCATCGAGGGAGCGCAGAAGCTTATCACCGATGCCCGAAAGCTCTCCGGCTTACCGATTGGAGGAATCTTCAACCTCGCCATGGTACTTCGTGACGCTTTCATTGAGAACCAAACTGTGAAGGACTACGAAGCCGTGTGCGCGCCCAAAGTCGAAGGAACGAAGAATCTCGACGTCGTCTCGCGCAAGCTGTGTCCTGAGCTGGATCACTTTGTCGTCTTCTCGTCGGTGTCTTGTGGCCGCGGAAACGCTGGCCAGACCAACTATGGCTATGCAAATTCTGTGATGGAGCGTATCTGTGAGAAACGGGCAGCCGCCGGCCTGCCTGGCCTCGCTATTCAGTGGGGAGCCATCGGAGATGTCGGCGTAGTTCTCGAGACGATGGGCGATAATGAAACAGTGGTTGGCGGTACGCTACCTCAGCGTATTCAGTCGTGCTTCAACGTCATGGACCAGTTTATGTCGCAGCGCCACCCGATTGTCTCATCAATGGTCAAGGCTGAAATCAAGAAGGTCGTGGGCAAGGCAGCCGACCTCAGCGGCGCCGTTGCTCATATTCTTGGAGTAAAGGACGCTTCCAAGCTGAATCCCAACACCACGCTCGGCGAACTCGGCATGGATTCACTAATGGGTGTGGAAGTTAAGGTAAGTACATGTTTCATAGTAGCAAACATACTATGCGAGTCGCATTCGTTATAAAATGTTGTGTGGAGATATTGTTTGCGCGTGATGAAAAGCATGCCTCTATATAAAAATATCAAAATAATATATATATATATATATATATATATATATATTTCAAATGTATCATGTTATAGCTGTACAATAAGTATATTTAATATTGTAGAATAACATAGGCGCTGATTCCAAAAATAGCTGGAAAGCAGTGAGTTATAAGGCAGACAGGATCAGGTGGATGATGCATTGCTGCGATATTATCACCAAATGATGAGGAAAAGAGGGTCTAGAGGCGCTCGATTAACCTGAACTTACGTATTCATAGTGCTAACAACAAGATATTAGCTATAACGAATTCCGTCGAAACTCCCGGCTCAAGCCCATTGAGAAACCCTGAAGTTGTGCTACAGAAAATTCTAAAAGCATGGTTAAGATACGGTATGGATGGAACACATGCTGTTAATGTTGGTGGCGGAATCTTGAAAGTCCCAAATAGCTCGAATTATTTGTATGCTTACCGATATGTCGATGACCGCCAAACAAAACTCGCAGAGTCTTTACTTCTACGTTTATAGTCGGCTCACTAAGTTTAGCATTAAAGTACTCTGACTGAGAGAGCACTACACACAAGTGGAATAGGCGGGTGTATTGAAGTCGTTGCGACTACTATACAGCGATAGGGGTACTGTCGGGGTATAGTGGCCGAATTGTTTTAACTCGAATTGTATCCACCAGCTTAGAGTTGTCCCACAAGTTGGAATGGAGCGTAAGTCACATGTTTGTCTACAACTCGCTTTGTGCTTCCACATACAACACATTAGGACGGGCAATTGTACTGAATTTGGAATTGCATTCGTACTGTGAACAGCTACGAAAGCGTGGTGGTTGGTGTATGACCACGTTTAGAAACCACTAACAAGCAAATACAAACTGGAGAACAATAATACATACATATTGTTTATTTGGCAATAACTTAAATAATTTCAAGATGGTACATAATTACAATACAATCGTCATTATATACAATTTGCACACGTTAGCGACCGTCCCACCAGGCAAGAAAGAACACTAATAGATCGTACCGACAATGCACTGCTATCGGCACATGCACGATCGTTAAATGAGTCATGAACAAAAGTTGAATCGGCCCCAGTGTAACATGTGTGAGCGTTGAACGTTTATCTGTGGCGATTTGAACGTGTGGCGATTTTTGCAGCAATTGCTCGAACGAGAACTCGACCTAAGTCTTCCTATGCAAGAAATCCGTAGCCTAAACATGAACAAGGTCAAAGAGCTGCAGGCGGGCGGTGGCAGCACGTCAGATGTTGGTGCAGGGCCGGCGACGAAAGCGTCCGAGACGGCTTCAGCACCTCAGCAACAGTCTGCAGCTACGGCTGATGTGCCAAAGGTAACGCTCAAGAAACAGCTCGTCGCCAAGGAGGCTCTGGTGGAGATGAACACCGTCAAAACCACTGACGATCCGATATTCGTTTTGCACTCTATCGAGGGAGACGTCGATAGCTTGATGCAGATGGCCCGCATGCTCCGCAGACGCGCTTTCGGCATTCAGCGCACAAGCAACGTACCGATCAGCTCAATTGAGCAACTCGCCGTATCGTATATACCGGTAAGTTCGTATATATATATATATATATATTTTTTTTTTCTTCGTAGGGCTAATGCTCGTGTATGGATTTTTCATGTCATGGCTGATTTTTGATCCACTCTGGCATTTACCTGGTTTAAATTGAAAATCATGCAAACCAATTTAAGCGTGGCCGGTCTGGGTCTTGGACCCAGGCCTCTCGAGTACAAGGCAAAATCTTTGCCACTAAGCCATCTTGCTAGGTATATATATATATATATATATATATATATATATATATATACATGGTGTTCAAAACGTATCGCGACTTTTGTGTTTTTTCAAAAATTATTCATTTATTCATGAATATCTATTTTGTCCCCTTCAAAGTAATCCCCATGAGATATTATACACGTGTGCCAACGGTTTTTCCAATCTTCGAAGCACTTTAAAAAACAATTTTTTTTTATCTTGTTCAGCTCCTCCTTCGATGCCGTCTTTATCTCGTCAAGCGTAGCGTAACGTCGTCCTTTCGTGGGCCTCTTCAGTTTAGGGAACAAGAAAAAGTCACAGGGGGCCAGATCTGGGGAATACGGTGGCTGCGGCATCATTAGTGTGTTGTTTTTGGCCAAAAACTCGCGCACAAGCAACGATGTGTGAGCAGGGGCGTTATCGTGGTGCAAAAGCCAATTTTTGTTCTTCCACAAATCCGGGCGTTTCTGGCGGATTGCTTCGCGCAAATTGCGCATAACTTGCAGGTAATATTCCTTATTGACCGTTCTACCCTGTGGACAAGAACTCATGATGCACCACGCCCCTGCAATCGAAGAAAACTGTCAGCAAAACTTTCACATTCGACCGAACTTGGCGCGCTTTTTTCGGTCTTGGTTCGTGCGGCAGCTTCCATTGAGATGATTGAGCTTTGGTTTCCACGTCATAACCATAAACCCACGATTCGTCACCAGTTATGACCCTCTGGAGCAAATTTGGGTCGTCGCGGACAGAGTCCAACATCTCATTAGCAATGTTCATGCGATGCTGTTTTTGGTCGCAATTGAGCAATTTTGGTACGAATTTCGCGGCGACCCGTCTCATGCCCAAATCATTGATAAAAATCGAATGGCACGAGCCAATCGATATGTTTAGGTCCTCAGCAACTTCTCTAACGGTGATTCGACGATTGGCCAATACCATTTTCTCCACTTCATTAATTTTTTCGTCTGTTGTTGAAGTGCTCGGGCGTCCGGCACGCTCTTCGTCGTTCACATCTTCTCGGCCTTCTGAGAACATTTTGTACCACCGATAAACGTTGCTTTAGTCCAAGGTAGCTTCTCCGTATGCCACAGTCAACATTCGGAATGCATCCGCGCACTTAATTTCGTTTTTCACACAAAATTTGATACAGGTTCTTTGATCCATTTTTTGAATAGGTAAAAATCGAAGACGATTCAAAACACGTGCAAGCAAAGCAGCTGTCAACAATTAAGTGAACATTCAAAATGGCCGAGCTTGTCGGCATAAGTGAGAGACATGAGTACCAACATAACGCCACAAAAAATCGAAATTCGAATATACGTAACCCGCGAAAATTCAAAAGTCGCGATACGTTTTGAACACACCGTGTATATATATACGATTTATATATGATTAGCTATTTAATTTGGTGTACCCACCAATTCAACCGTGTATATATATATATATATATATATCTATATATATATATATATATATATATATATATATATATATACGATCAACTATTTAGTTTGCCGTACCCACCAATTCAATCATACCTACCTACAGACACGTTGACGTTACTTCGCTTGCTATTTGTTTTGCATTGCTTTGTCGGCGGCCATCACCTCAGGTGATGACTGCAAAGCAGCCTAAGGGTCGACCGTTCCACATTGTCGGCTATTCGTTTGGCGCCACGGTGGCATTCGAGATCGCCTGCCTACTTCAGAAGCAGGGTCACGAGGTGAAGACTCTCACGCTTCTCGATGGTGCGCCCAAGTACGTGGCCGTGCACACAACGACACACAAAAGCAAGTTCGACGAGAACGCGGATATCAACGAGGAAGAAGCGAGTGCTCTGTGTGCATTCCTCATGCAGTACATCGACATCGATTTCCTGAAGGTGCGTGCAAGTCGACAGACAAGCGCAATATATTTAATCGATTAAAATACGGACGTGGCAGGACTCAAATTTTCACCGGAAAGACATTTTTCAAATACCAATTGCAACTCATATGGCTTCGTTAGAATGTAAATATATATATAGTGGCGTATTTGTATGTTATTATGTGCGCCTCAATTCTGTCTCAATGCACAAGCAAAAATATATCCTTTGAGATATACAGCGCATTTGCCTTCTTCTTTCCAAATCAACTTCACGAGTCATTCACATACACACAGGCGCCACAAACAAACAAGTAACCAATCAGGAACAATATGTGAAACGCAAAAAATCATAAAACGTCCAGAAAGATCCACGGCCGACCTATCTGACTAACCGCCAGTCAACCAGGTAATTTATAGGAAACACGTTTAGACGAAAAAAGAAGATATCTTGTACGGAAATCAAAGTTATGCATCTTTGGAGCGAATCATTCTCACCCTAGGATTTCATATCCTCAACTATTGCTGACCGCAGGCATTTTATCCAACTGTCCTCACTCACAGACATACCCTTAAATGCGGTTCGGGTGGGTCTGTTACAATATTATGACAATACTCAGGTATCTGGACGACTGTATGATCAATTTAAGAGGTAGACACTCTGCATAGATTCCATTATAGAAGGCCACATCGGTAAGCCAACTCTGGTATTATTTCCCACTGTCGTTTGTCCCGATCGTGAAGGCCGTAATTAACTCGGCCAATATTTGCCTCACATCTACATATATATATATATATATATATATATATATATATATATATATATATATATATATATATATATATATATAGAGTGTTTGTCATTCGCTTTAATGTTTTGGATTAATATAGATCCCATGCACACATTCATCTGTTGGATGATGGACCGCTCGATGCAACTGCTTTTGTAAATAGACTGCGTTTGTAAATAGTAGCCTGCTACAACAGCAATTAATGTTAATTCGATCGCATTCTGCAGGCGAAGGTGTAGCCTTCTCTTGAACAGCGCCTAATTATCTAGAAACTTCGCTGTCCTTGCTATTACTGACTGGTGCAATCTGTTGCGATATGTTTTTTCGTTACTTAGTATATGTTAGTTTCCTATATGTTTTCGTTACTTAGTACGTGTTAATCACGACTACTTTCGTTTCACGTTTCACGCCGATCTCTACTATTACTACTACTACGATTATTACTTCTTAGTATTTGCCTTGAATAAATTCAATTACAATTATCATTACTATGGTTTTCGATTTGGTTGCAGTTGAAGTCGCAGCTGATGAAGTTGACCGGCTGGGAGCCGAAGCTCGCTGTGGCCACCGACGTGCTCCTGCAGAGTCAGGAGCTCAGCAACAAGGACAAGCCGTCAACGGAGCAGATCGCCATCGCGTCGCGGGCCTTCTACGACTTTCTGCTGTGCGGAAACCGGTACGAGCCGACGCACAAGTTCAACGGCGACGTGACGCTCGTCAAGGCGTCGAGGCCGCGCAAGATGGCCATGACTCTGCCCGAAGATTACGGCCTGTCGAGCAACGTTACGGGCAAGGTGGAGATGCACCTCGTTCAGGGTCTGCACGAAGACTTCATTCTTGGCGCCGGAGCTCAGGCGTGCGCGAACATCATCAATGATCGAGTCGCGACCGCCGCCACCAATTAGACAACGCCAGAGCGTTCATCTTCCAGCAACGGAAGCGGCACCATTCTCGCCACGCATAGCCAAAGATGTAAAATCATGACGTCAAAAATCGCCTAACAGCACAGTTGCGCTACGAACATCTGGGATGCATCGGACCTGGCATATATGCACGACACTTGCCAGGAATAAAGAGCCAATGAAGATAGAACTGGAATCAAGGAATAGAAGAAACATATAGATACGAACATATAGTATAAATACAATGTAGAGAAGAAGGTGCAGCGCTGGGAATGAAGGAATCAAAACCAACAAAGTAAAATTAATCAATAGATAGATAGCTAGAATATTCATATTAGCGTTTACTAGCATAACTTCGTGTCTAGACAAAAGGAGAAGAGAGGGACACGACCTTACGACGGCGATTACGGCGCAGCGTTCCGAGCGATTCCGACCAATCAAATGACAAGCAAACAGCAGTTACGGCAGTGGCAAGACACTCTGAAACACAGGACCTACGTTATTGTTGGCATTATATTTAGCTTTATTGCGCAATAAAATACTCTTTACACATGTTTTCTGGAAGATAATTTGTTTGTGCCGTTAGTATAGCTGTATGGATACATATATGTTTATTTACGGGGACATACATGTATGCACTGTCAAAAAATAACAGCATAGATACGTGTTCTCATTTAGAATTACTTAACTGAGCTATAGTTTGATAGTATATAAGCAAAAACGAAACTGTTAATTTTGTCATTCTAGTGAAGCTAGGCTATCCTATATTGGCCAATCCAAACCGTCTAATTAAAATTCCACGACAACATATAGAGGGATGATCAGTTCAGGCTATTGCAGGTGTTACTTGTCGAATAACAACCTGACATCTATTGGAAAAAAACCCAAACCATAATAAGAAGTGCTTTGTACTAACAATCTAAGATCTTCCAAATTCTGCACACAGCTGTCCAGTTATATATATATATATATATATATATATATATATATGTATATATATATATATACTATAATAATGATAGTGAAGAAAACAGCAGCATTCGAACATCAAGTCGAAGCGGCACGTCTAGCGAACTTGTTTCAAAATGCATTATCGCGACTGCATATCTACTATCGCAACAATCTCGAATTCTCAGTCAGACAGTCGTTGTCTGGACATTATCTAGCTAGATATAGATAGATACCCAGCGCGCTCCAGCAAAACTGCAACGGCCAGGTGCTTGGTTCTCCAGGGCTTCGCCGCCGTTTTGCTCCGCCTGTTCATGCCCTGCCGTTCATGCCTGTCGACGTCGCTTTTCCCTCTTCCACCTTCATTGGCGCGATTCTTCGTTGAATCAGTAGAAGCCACTGAGAGCGAGGAATCCTGCCGGAAATCCTATAGGACAACAACAATAACAAGAACGACAAGAACAACTGTTGATTATGTTTAATGTAACAACAACAACGACAACCGCCAGAGGTGTTGGGTGGTATCATCGGAAGATGTCCTGACGTGACGGCGTAACGTAAGGCGGCCGCGCATGACACCGCCGCTGTCCTTGTTGTTGTTGTTGTTGTTATTGTTGTTGCCGCGGTCGTGTTTATCTTCGTTGTCGCTGGTTGTTGTCGACGTCATCGTCAACCAGTTAGAGAGACCGTCCCCCCCAAAAAAAACCGTGTGCCCGGTCACTCGAATACTTAACTCGCTGTGCAGTGAGTGACATAGAGACGGCCATGTTCATTGGCTACTAGGAGGTCAAGAACACTATCATCATCATCCTTTGAAGCAGTTGTGTTGCTCGGCTACGCTATCAAGGAGTCTACGGTAGGTAGTATCGCTCGCGCGACGAGGAAAAGTAGAGGAGATGTTCGCCATGGGTGAGAGCGTGATAATCCCCATGCTTGAAGCGACATCCATCTTTCATGCAACGATGAACTATCACGACGACAATGAAATCTACGATAGACCGTGGAGTCTAGACGCACGAGCAATCTTCACGCGATGTCGAATCTCGGCTGCGATGTTGGTCGCCATCCAGCGTCGGCGGCTGGAGATCGTCTCTCGAACGCACGCTTGCACCCTTTCCGCCAACGTGCCGCAATTTCAATGATAGGCAGTGATTTCCTGCTTACGTCACCATTTAAAGTATATATATATATATATATATATATATACACTTGTCTGTAACCATCCACAATGCACATTTCCCCCTACTGACAGGCTTAAATGAAATTAACATCTTAGGAACAGAAACATAGGGCCCAAGTTAGGAGACGAAACTATAGATAAAAATAGAATTTACAATCGAAGCCATCTGACCTTACGCTAATGCCGACTTACTTTCTACTAGTACTGGCACATGGGTGTAACTCCATTCCCTGGTGATTGTTTGAACCAAATGCCATAACAAGCATATACAGCTGATACCAATTTTTTTTTACTTACAATTAGTAATTATTGAGTTACACATAACAATTCGTAGCATGCTCAGCTTTGACAATCACATGCAATTCAAAAATGCGTTTGCTTACAGTTATATAATTGGTAACGTTTTGCAAAGTTGAAATTTGTTTAAATAACTGGTCTGCTCAGACCTCAACATTTCTTCTTTAGAGTGGACAAAATGACCACTCTAAAGAAGAAATAGGTAAAAATCCCTCGTGGCGGATTCGCCCTAAAAGTAAGAAAATATAAATACATAAATAATGCATAAAATAAAGCTAAGCTGCTAAATTTAAGGGCGTTTCTTTGCGACTGTAATGCGACGAGGGCGATTGGCAGTCGAAACTCAAAGTATTACAGTTGGTCTCAGAGCAGCTATGCTTGCGTGTGCTTGATACAGTTTGTCCTGTGTGCGATTGAAAGGAGTCGTATAAATTGTACTCATGGTAGATACAACAATGACGCTATTGACATCACGATTAGTGTGACACCGTGCTTGAAACAGTAAACAAACTGTTTTGGACATCTGAGACATTTCGTCCCACGCATTGATAGACCTATTTTTGCTCCCAAAATTAAAACCTGAAACGTCATTGTGCTTGACTGCGAACGTTTAGCAGTGTTAAACAATAGTGATACGCCCGTTGAACAATTGAATTTGAACTTATTCCTTGACTACTATGATTATTGCTGCAAGTCCTAGAAATAGAGTACACAATATATATATATATATATATATATATATATATGTATCACGCTCTCATACAGACACAAATAAGGGCGTACGTACTAAAATAATAACAAAGGAAAAAAATACCTATTTTATTTGAACATGTTTGCTATTTTTCAGCACATTATTATACACCTTACATAAATAATATTATATTATTCGAATATTGATTCCAGGTTCGTGTTTGTTTAAGCGAATCTGAGTCGGCTTGCCTGTGTAAAGGCAAAGATCTGTGACACTAGCCCAGTATGAGAATTATTTAAAGCGAGCTTGTGTAATTAGATTTCGGGCAACAGGAATATACCTTATGTACAAGAGATGTTCTACGCCAAGCCGACCATATACATCATGCCGACACGGGTGCAAATAGAAATGTTCAATATGTGCTCAGAGTTCTTTGCAACCCCTCTGGGTCGTGAACGAGGTCAATGATCCCCAAATGGTACCGATGCAAGGTCGCAGAAGTCACGCACTACGTAATCCAAGTTCTCACGGGTTATCGCAACTCCCAGACCCATATGGTGAAAATCGCGAAGACTGAGACACGTGTGTCTTTTTGCAATACCGAAGAGACCGATGACGTTGATCACATACTTTTTACATGCAGCGCTTTTAATGGCACGAGGAGGATGACCAATTCACGACAAGACGTGCAGAACAGTACGACAAGACATTTGCCCTTAGGGATGCTCAGCTCGAGAAGGAGCTGCGACACGAGCGCTAATTTTATGGGGGTCGTTATGAAGGCAAAAATAAAGATGAAAGATAGGAGGCGGCAACCCAACGAGCCTCTCCAGCAGACTGAAAATTGAAAGCCAGACCAGCGGTTCCCTACACTGAAATCATCCCACATATACCTTAGTCATGCAGTTATAGAACCACCAGTTTATTTTTGTGAGTTTGTTAGCCAGTCTAATGAGTGCGCATTATACGCGTTTGTTTTTGGCTCCTGAAAGAAAAAAACGACAAAAATATTATTGATAACAATAGATGAAAAAGCTACTACACCGCGCAGTATACATATATGTAAACGTAATGCTCCATCATAATCTGTCGAATCTTGAACACAGTAGTTAACAGAAGCGCAAATCTAATAAACTAAGTAAAATATTACCAATATATACCATTAAGCTAGGTGCTCTCGCATAACTCTTTTTCATTATTTTTCATTACTACGGCTCCACGTAGCACCCTGACGCAACTTGCACAATAGAATCCCAAAAAAGGTATAATTAACTAAATAATTACTGGTCAGGGCAGACTTCTGGGCTGATCGAAACATGGCTGATATAGCTCCGTTGCGCTTCGTGCACACACTAATTCCATATATTATGCACGCAGCAAACAGGCGAGATATTACAACCGTCGAACTGTCTAGTTTGTCGACTCGACGACGGACAGAACACAATCGTGGACCGAGGCGGCGTTATATATCAATGCATGAACCTGCTATCCGCCAACTCTATTTAAGTTCCTTAAGCTTGGCTTCGGTGTCAATTTAATGCCGCATCACCCAGCTGGAGAATAAGATGATACGCAACATGGTCAACTTATTGAAGAACCTCAACGCTCGGCACAATCTAATTCAGTGCCACCGTTTATGTCTCACCAACTAAGGCTGAGATGTAGTTTGCACGAAAACAAATGCGTGCCTTGCTCATCGGTAACGATTTCAAGCTGTTTCAGAGGCAACTCCGCTCCCTCTGGCTAAAAGGCATCATCATCAAAACGATCAACTCATCAGGGCAATCTGCGTAGGATATATTAAATGGGCCCATAGCGGACTTGGATACGGAAAAACAGCGCAATCTTCTTCCATCGAGATGACTACGCCGTGTTGCAACTAAAGGGCGCCAAAATATTATCAGCCGTGCGCAGCTTAGCTGAGTAGCTAAAGGCAAACTAGCCTGATTCAGTGTTCAGGTTGCTTTCATTGGATGTGACCATCCCAGTCATACTCAGATCTGCAGAGTTTCTTTGAGACTAACGCTCTAAAATGCATGCCTCTGCAAACAAAAGTTCAGTCGGATCTTGTCCGATTTAGTCAAACGAAGCACAGCCCTGAAACGGCAGATTAACTAGCCCAGGTAACGCCCAGAAACGTCGCACGCTTTTTCGGCATGAAGTTGGAAAGAGACATTTAAAACAGGATCTTTCAAAAAGGGAAGCTTTAAGAAACAGGAAAGCTACCAGAGTAACCGCCGTAATAGAAAGTTAGTCTAGGCTGCTCCCCAGCCAAAGGCCCGAGGAGTCGATCAACACTGCCACTAAATGGCCACTTCACCGCGGAACAAGGTCCAACTATACGCCCTCCAAAACTCATTCTCCAAGAGTACATCATAAAAAAGGTACAAGAGCTCTGAAATGTATGACTCACAAAACCACAACTGATGGGCGCCGAAGGCAACGAGTCACAACAAACGCAACAACAACTAGTGATATGCCAATTCAGCTGGAATGATTTCGCAGCATGAGAGACTCCGGATTCTGTAACCAATTATTGGGATTTAAGACCGTTTTCATGACAGAGACATTTTTCGTCCAACGCTTCGATGTCCCACTGTCGTTTTCAATTTGCTTGCGATCGTCCTACAGGTAGCGCATTCTTTCCTTACCTTCCACATCTTGAGAACATAAACCTGTTATATGCAGAGAATAAAGTAATAATCACTCCGCCCCCTCCCCGAGTGAACGGAATACCGCCCAGTTAGACCGCAGGCACCAAGATGTCACTCAATGCCTACGGTTTGTGGTTGTGCCGATACAAGCATCCCCACTTATCATGCGGATCCCAACCTGCAGCGGGTTGCTTCTACGAAACAAAACGGGCTGCTTAACAATCTACAATTGTAAAACTTCAGCTCCGCTAAATTATGTGACATATGAAGGCCCAGCTTCCCTTGTTTTACTAACGGGCATTAGGAAACATACCACACGGTTCCCAGGCTATCTGTCGAATTGATTCATCGGAGTGGGGAAACGCCTAAAAATAAGATTATTTTACTGCTATCCCGGATTAACCTTTGTAGACTGCGGCACGGCTCTCTTAAGTGATGCCAAAGGTGAGGTCACCAGCGCATTTTTGTCAATTCAGCTCCGCAACCATCATTATAAAGATTGCTTTGTGCTGAGGCTGGTTCTACTAAAAGCCCTTCGACAATCATCCTATGGTCCAGCTGTGGCAGCCATCTACTCAATCACGTAAAAACATTATCGAATGTTTCAAGACTCCAAAAAGCGATAATTTACCGACAAGCAGAAGCGACTCCATAACCCACGCAGATACGGAACCTGTGGGGTCTCCTACTTTGCGCGAGCTTGAAGACCCAAGATACTTCGCTGAACTTCTTGGCGATAGTGTAGACGAGGTCGATATAGCCCTTGCTTATCTACGAAACAACTTGGAGTAGATCTTATGAGGAATGAACATTTGCTGCTAAAAGATCTCCTCGTGCCCTTATAGTCGCCCCTTTTAAGAGACGCCTCCCTGGGAGCACTCTGCCACGCAGGCGGTATGAAAGTTTTCTCAAGGTAGTTCTAAAAAGAAAAATGCAATCCGCCGGACCCTTCCGCCTGGAGTTCTACGGATTTCCTGACATCACTGGCTGTCCTTGCAGATGAGCAGCATGGCTTCAGGATGAGGCGTTCCGCAATCTGCCCTCCATCGACTCCAACGCTTGGAAGTTACTCCGTTGAGACCCATACCTCCTAAACGCACCTCCCCACTTAAGCTTCACTCTCTGGTAGCCCAAATCTTCATAGAACAGTGCTATGGACTATCAGGAGAAGTAGCAAGCGCCTTTTCAGATCGAGTGGCTGGGGCCCGTTCGGGGCTGACTCTCAGCCAAGATTTAACGTCCATGGGATTGCTTTTCGCATTGCTTCATAGACGGACCCCCATAAATACAAATGTGCAACGGTGGGGCTCGAAGCCGCGCACCTATGTGTCTCCTCCGGTCGCGAGGCGCAGACGCATGCCACCACGCCACCGGGCTCGACGAGTGGCTCGGGTCGCCCAAAGGTTTCCGCACTTGTTTGGCACCTGTAGGCCCATTTTCTTCGAGCCGCACTTCTCTACGATTGCTCTCGGGTTGAAGCAGCAGTTCTTTGCATTCTTTTGCATTTTTCGTATTTCTCCTAGAGGACTTATTTTATCGTAGCGGCTCCAAGTTTCCAGGCCTGCTTACTGGAGACGATGTATTGTCGTTGCGACGAGTCATGCCCCCTCACCGACTGATATTTTATTTTTATCCATCGTAATCATCGTCCTTAATAAATGTTGCTGCGTATTATGCTTTTGGGTAACGAATCGCTTATTTTAAGAACTGCGGCCGTTTTTTCGCTGGGCTCGTGCGGAATTTATGCGAACATATTCTGAACCTATTGAACTATCAGATTGGAGTTTGTATTTGCCGTTTAACGATATACGATACATATAGCGTTAAACGGATGGTTTTAAAAATCGCTTCGTACATTAAAATATTCGATATACACCACGCGATCAATTTCGGAGTCATCCGTTTTTTAGAACTTAGCACACACCATTACTGCATAGAGGAGTCCTTCAAAGGAGCATCGCATTTTATGATAATCATTGTCAGTTTCTTTGAACAAACGTTAATTTCAATTCAAGAACCATGAGAGGTTAGACAACGCGTTACTGGGAGACTGTTTTTGCGTGTTTGCAAGCAATTAAGAACGCAGGCGTCTTGCCTGTTTGTAACGAACTTAACACACGTGCGCACGTATTTACTTACAAATAGTTAACAAAAAGTAATTTGTTTGAACTTCAGTAAACAATAACTATCTAGAAAAAGCAAAAACACATCGGAAAACGCATGGTTTCTATAGTCAGGTGGAGTGCATAGGCACAGTTGAACCGCAATAAACTTTTACATCAATTCTGTGTTTCTATGCTATTTTCAAATAACTGTTGGTCTTGGTCGCAAGACAATAAAATGCTCCATTCACACAAAGCTTATCTTAGCTGTGTTACTAATGGATCTACCTATATGATTACAATATAAAGTCCCCTTTATTCAAAGGATGCATGCTCCCAAGTACATTTGAATACATTGCATCATAAATATAAAGTCTATAAGATACAAAGAGTTTACCGATTGTACTTATATGATTTCACTAAAACATCATGCAAATTCTGCTTAATTATATTGGCCTTGAACACTCGCAGTTCGCCTAACTAACGTGGACACGATATGAAACTTATATACAACTGCTCTCAGATGGACATAATATCAATCATTCATAGAACAGTTGACGTACATATCAACTGCAAGTTGATTCAATGCCTGCCTTTGCTTGCCTGAATCTCGTATTCTCAACATAATGTTTATTTCTAATTTCTAATAATGAGTAGGTGTTCAATGTATGTGGAATACAAGCGGCTAACCTGAACGACGGCAATAGAAAACGATAGATTTGCTTCAATCTAACGCAGGTTCTACTGAAGTGAATTTTAGACTTGCGCATTTTCTTGTGTGCCTCCATACTCCTTTTTAAGGGAGTAAGTAAACTTCGCTTTAGTTTTGCATAAATACGGTTCAATATAATACCTAGACTTTATTGTTAAATGTCTTGCCAGGTACAGGGTTTATAGAGCAGATTTCTGACAACGTCGACATAGAAACGGCTGTGGCATTAGCCGAGATCTACTGCATGCTCTGCGCTGCGAAGTTTGCCAGCGCTCCATGGGGCTTCACTTGGAACTCAGCAGAACCAGATACGTGTCTTGTTAAACTATAATCGCGCTATCACAACTACAAACTCTCCGTTATAACGGGGCGGCCCGTGGCCTAGATCTAGGACGGTGGGCCTTGGCGTTTGTCTTTCAGGCACGAAAAGTGGTATCTTAATTTCGTGGTAGACGATTAGAAAATTTAAAGTAAATTAAAAAAAACACATGCTTTTGTTGTTTGGTAAGATGCATATTTTTCTCAATAAAGGCACGTCTTGGCGGGCCGTTTGCAGCAAAAACAGCACGAACAATAGTAAGAAACGCTATCTTAAAAAAATTATAAATCTTAAAAATGAAAAATGTTACAACAATACATTGCGTTATATATATATATATATATATATATATTTTTTTTTTTTTAATGTAAAGATGAAATGGTAAAGTGCATAATGCTCGCCGGGCGTATATATGTATATGTTACGTGGAACATATATAAATATATATATATATATATATATATATATATATATATAGATGTATTTCTTGCTACTCACTTTCATTCATTAGGGTCTTCCACCTCGCTGAAATAGGATGCCGGGTGTTTGCTAATATTTCAGTTATACGGTTACACCTGTCTATCGTCTGCGGTTGCAAAAATAGCTACCTGGATGCCAGACGTTCGCCACGGCCATCATTGCAACAGCTACTAAGATAACGGGTATGCAGAGCCACTTTCTCTCCGTTCCACCTCATTAGATAGGTAGATAGCTAGAGAAACGCAGTTCTCTCAGGTTGCAAAATCGTGTCCACACGATAACCAGGCGACATTACGACTGTATCATTGCTCTATTAGTAACCTACTAGCCTAAAGAATGTTACAAACTTAATTATATTAACGGAATGAGTTCAGCATTGTTTCGTGTCAAGCTATTGTTGGGCAAATGACAATATACATTCGCAAGTTCCGCGCAATCTCGAGAGTTGCAACATATATATATATATATATATATATATATATATATATATATATATATATATATATATATATATATAGGATCTTCCAGAATGATTTGAGCAGCGATATAGGGGAATGTAGAGCTCGTTATAGTAAATATTTTTTCCACTGGAACATAGCCTCTTGAACGTCTAATTTCAGAGTGAGAGTGATATTACTAAAATCCGTGGCACTGGTGTTGTTGCCCGACAGAGGAGCACAAGATGTGCAATTGTGAGCTCTCCTATACAGAAACTAAGCACATCGTCGTGTTTGTGAGAAATTTCTGTTTGATCTGAATAAATATTTATATTCGAAGAGAATTCTCAAGAAAAAAAGTTCTTCATTAGCCTTCACGCCAAATACCTCAATATGATAACCGTTCGCAGTGCTCAAAGCTAACCCATAGAGCCAAATGCGCATTTCATGACTATGCTAGCCTTTAATGGCTTTGAAGAGCTGCGAACCTCTTTCCAAATGGAAACCACTCATGAAAATAATAAAACCTATCTTTCTATGACGATAATTGGTATTAAAGCTATAATAATGTGAGCCGTAATCGCGAAGTAATTAGGATTTTTCGGTGGGCATGTCGAGATTGAGTGCATGCATCAATGACCTACGGTGATTTATCTGATAGAGTTGGTCATTTATGCATGCACTCAATTTCAATTACTCCGCAATCACGCCTCCCGTTGCCATAGATTTGGTACTAAAATGATTGTCATGATGTGCAGTTGCCCGAATTTGTTTTAAACGCTTTGTGTTTAGTTTTTATTTAGGAGGACTTGGTGTCTCGCAATTGCATTTTTTGTGCTCCTATATCGCCCAGGAAATAAATAACACCAGTGTCACCGCTTTTAATAAAATCACTCTCACTCCAAAACAAAACGTCTCAGTCACCATGTTTCACTGGTAAAAATAACTGACTTTAACGAGCTTTACAATTCTGTACCTCATTTTTCAAATTTTTCTGGGATAAGATAATTTATGTATGCACTTAATCTCGACATGCCCGCTGAAAATCTCAATTATTTTGCATTCACGCATTGTCATATATTTGGTACCAAAATAATCGTCATAAAATGCACAATTAAATGCTGGTTTTGAAAAAGCTCGTAGGGTAAACATTTTGAAGTATTTGACGTAAAAGCTAATAAAATAACTTAATTTTTTGCCAATTCTCTTCTAAACGTTCATGGTGCATTTTCTGTGCGGCATTATATATTCTTCATAGGAAGCAGTTTCTTCACAAATACGTCTATGTGCTTATTTTCTATATAGGAAGACTAGTTGCCTTTCAATTGCGCATTTAGTGCTTTTATGCCAAGCAAGTATACCAGTGCCACAGATTTTAGTAATATCACCCTGACTTCGAAACAAGGCTTCTCAGAAAGCCTGTTCCCTTGGAAAACATTTTGCTTCAAGGAGCTCAAAAGAGGTTACAATTCCTTATATCGATGTTTAAATCTTTCTGGAAAACCTTGTATATATATATATATATATATATATATATTCTAGGGTCACCAATTCCTCAATTTAATGACAAGCTGACATGCCGACGAGACTTTAGAGAAGCATAGGGTGATCAAACCAGCCTTATTGCCAAAATGATTGTTTACTTATGTATACGTATTATTATATGTATAGCTATTATTATATGGATATGACCGTTTGTCATGTGTGCCAATGGCATATTATTTGACTTCTTTCGCAGAGACCGACGCTAGAAGACACTTTAATTTTGCTTTTCTATTTCTGCACGTTTCTCACCCGTTGCACCATTACGATACAAAAAAAAACATTGTCGCTGCAAGCCCATGGCACAAGCCCCAAACGCTCAAAGGCTTCTAACCCTTCTGTGGTCAATTATAGTAGCGGCAATAAATGGCTGATTGATAGGCAGAGTATTTCGGCAGCCCCTCGCAGGCTGACAAAAAAAGTGCAGCTATATGCACATTTTAAAATGTACCTTTATTGAAAGCAATATTGGCAGCAGTCCTGTTGTAATGTATCGTTGCCAGAATAGATACTATTTAATTTTAAGTTGGTTTGCAAATCTATGTTTGTAGTTGCTTCGTAATGTATTGAGCGAAGAAGGCACCAAAACGGTGGTGCTTTCCCTCGTATGGCCCGATCTAAGAGGCTTACAGAAAAAAACAAGCGCGTTATACAAGCCGTTGACAAGAGTTCTTGTAATGTTTCAGCGTTAATACTTAATTTCTCCTCAAGCCGAAAGCTGTATTAAAACGTTAAGAAATGACCTGCAACCTGGATGTATCTATTTGATTATATATATATATATATATATATATATATATATATATATATATATATAAATATATATATATATATATATACATACATACATATATATATATATATATATATATATATATATATATATATATATATATATATATATATATACCCTGTCGAATATTTGTAAGCCCGTTAAAAAAAGTAAGCCAAGGAGCCGCATATATAGTTATAAATATCTATAGACATAAGCGACAGGAAGCGCAAACTTCCTGTCGCCTGCGTCGTTTCAAAGTAACCAGGGTTGTATAGAGCGGATACAACTGGGTCCATGACAACAAGCACTGCACGTCGAATAGTTTATGGTAGGACCGACAGAAGAGTGAGACAACGGTGCGCTATTGTCAAGCGCCGCCATTGCTTTACGTGGTGGACAAGGCTTACTAATAATACGTTCGAGTAGTTGCTGTAAATGGCCCCTGCACTAGGCACATTCACACCATATTGCAAAGCCATATTGCACTGAGACCAGCAATGAGAAGGAAGATAAACAACAAAGCCGCTCAGGCGCCGCTAGGCTGATAGCGCTTAGCCCCTTTGATTAGCGTGCAAAAATACAGTATCCATGTTTATTTCTCTTTTACGCAAGCATTCGGTATAAACGTTTTTGGCAGGCATTCGGTATAAACATTTGAGCATTAGGAAACGTAACGTTAGCAATACTTTACTATGAAACTATGAAAGACTGGATGGACCCGCGTCTTCGCGTCAGGGGTCGGGCAAGACTCCCACTCGGACACGAGTGATAGATGAGGAGTGAGCCATCGGCACCGTGGATTTAAACATTCACATGTATATATGAAAGAATAAATGAAGGCAAATAAATACTTTACTATCAGAACGAAGTTAACTAGATTTGTTTGTTGTCAAAAGAGGGCGACTTGCGATGGATAATGCGCTGCAGCTAGGAGAAAGGTCTTGGCACAGTTTAATCGTTTTTAGATACTTGGGGTTAATTAAACATGTCGTCTCGTTGACAAGTCGTAGGAGCCACGTTGCGGATTGCGCTGAACGGAAGCTCATATTTTCGTATAATGGGGTGGGTGACTTTGATATTAGTTAGCCGTAAAATGACATAGGAGGCATACGTAATTTTTATTAATATACTGTTATAAGGGACGACGTGGATACGGCCCATGAGTCTGACACCCACGACCTGCAGATTAAATCCCAGCATAAATATTTTCGAAGATTTGGTCTTAAATAGTAAAAGTGCAGTGAACTAGAGCATACTTTTCAATATTTCCAATACATTTAAATCCACACACACACATATATATATATATATAGATGCATATAGTACAATTAATTTTTGTTGCTAAATCTCTGACTCTCTAAATGTGGAGCTTATAGACTAGTGCGCCGCGAATGAGTACCGAGAGCAACTGATGCATCAATCACACAATCTTATCTTACTCTTATAGACTTCCCCCAGACTACAGCTATCTATAAGTGGCTGGAAACTATATGCTAGAGAAGCCACGCAAAACGAGCCATTACGGACTTGTTAAACGATGATCCATAGGTATGTTTGAGATTGTCTCACTTTTAGCTAGTATTGAAATAGCAATATTGATGGCAAAACATGAAGTAAACCCTCTGAAATGGCGACTGCAAAACTAACGTTTTTTTCTCTTGTCTCTAATAAAGATCTCCTTTAAATTGATATGCCTTTTTGTGAAACAATCTGTGTGAAATTTTAACAAAGATTTTTAACTCTTTTCTCAGTTTAAACGAAACTATTAGCCACATTGCGTGCACGATGAATGCGTTTTTGTCTGTACTGGCTGAGCGCAAAGCAACAAATCACTGTAAACTAAGCCAGTTATTCCGTAATTAAATCGCTGACCCCAAAATCCACCACTGCGTAAACGAAGCACTCACTCAGTATCGATTTATCGACAGCTTGCCAGCTGAGCCGATCGGCTCTCTCTAGGTTTTAAGCAAAAAGCAGGCGCAACTAATATTGACAGCTCTAACGAAGTGACGAAGAGGACAACTCCGGTACATCATCGGGTCAGACCTCAAAACGCCGACGATGATTTGTCCATACGTTGTGTATGCTGTTCTGATACGCTGTAGCGGAGCTCCGTTTGGCTGCAAAGGGGTTCGTATGCGTTGAAAGCTTGCCAGCGGCGTCTATCTATTATTGTTAGCGGTTGTTACAAAGAGACTAATCAGCGAAGCGTTTATCCTATTCGTTGCGTTTAACGAACCGTTTCCAACTGGTAGCATTTGCTCTATACTCTAGTCCGTGTGTCGATCTTGTCCACAGACACCATCAGGCACATCAAACATATGTACTAGACAAATGGCACAGATCGAGCAAATGCGGTGACGAAGTCGGCTCCTTACCAACAGGGGGTTTGCGTTGCCAACGGGGACGGAATAATTCTTTGACTTACTTTTGTGAAGTACGTACATTCAATCAAAATCACACTGTTCGTGTAAGAAATTTAGTGTACATGTTGTCATGAATTCATTTGTGTTTTTATTAATATTTGTATGTTATATATTTTATACATTATTTACGTGTATAAGAGATTTACATTAATATTTGTATATTGTATTAGAGACTAGGCTTTGCCGCATATCTGTTTTCACGGCTGAGGCCAGCATATGCCTGGAAGACGTGCTGATTTTTTTTGCTCGCAAATACTATAAGACGTTTCTATAAACAAGTACGGAATTTAATATTCAGGGATAACTTTGCTTTAAATTATAAATTTATTTTTACACGAACATCTGTTAATTGACCAACACAATTTCCACCGACGAGCATTTTAAGGTACTTACTGTATCTTATGACCAACTTCTGAATTCCATCTTCATCTAAGTCAGTACACGGATGGCGTTACTTCTTGACTTCAACGTATGCCCACAAGCGTCAACTTGGTAGGCAGTGTTCGGCGTTAGAATTGAATTCAGAACCTGGTCATACACTTTCGTAAGAGCTTTAATATAGCAGAAAGCTATGTTGGAAATATATTAAGGGCCAAATTTTCATGTCGAAATAAAGCCGTGATGGGTGGCACCGCGCCATGGGATCCTAAGGCCGAGGTACGACGTTGACTCTGGAAAGATCCGATGCGAAGCAAGGACGTCGAGCGCCAGGCAACACTAGACCAATGGCAAAAAGAGTGGAACAATATCCAGAGGGGATGCCCCGGGCGCGAACAAAGGCCCTCCTCCCAGACATAAGGGCATGGCTTAGTCGCCCTGGAAAGGAAGTAGACTACCACACCACACAAGTGCTGACGGGACATGGAGAGTCATAACACACACCAGACATACTGTCTTATTCTGCCCCGCCTGAAAGCCCCAGCGCCGACTCCTGCAGAGCCTAAGCGGCTGCACTTCCTCGACTTCATTTCTCTGCCCTAGTCACAAAGACGACAACTTCACTTGATGATTGGTGCACAATTGTGACTGTCATTAAGCGTGTTCTAACCGAGAAGAAGCGGGTTATCCGCATGTGCATGTCGACGCCCTATTTGGCTACGGGGGCCGGCGCGACCAGCAAACTGGGCTATTACAACCCTCAGTATTTTGTAGTAATGCTAACATCACTTCCCTTCTGGGGGGGGGTGAGAAAGGGGAAACGACTGGGTTTTTAGTGAAGCTCCCACACACTACTGACCCACACTTGCAGTTGAAGACAATCCTGCCGTGATGACCGTGTGTGTGTTCCGAATTTTCCAGTTAGTCCTCTCAAGAAAAAAATCAGAACAGTGAACGAAAACACTTACTCTTCGTGGATAGATGTGCTTCGTAGACAGATCTCGAGGTGCAGCGAGGAAACGATAGACAATGAGGGAACGCCTGCTCATTATGCATATATGCATATTTATTAGAAACAGAGTATAGTTAGACGCATTGTGACTAATTGACGCTTGAAGAACACGTTTAAATAAGCAAGTTGTAATGGAATGGGAAATTGTATTGTTTACGAGTGACAGTGAAACTAAATTTGTTTGTTATGCCGATGGCTTGGCCGGGCATCACTTCACAAAGTGTGCGACTGTGAGAAGAACGAATTGTTCAATAGGGACATATACCGGCGTGTTGCAAAGAAAATTCTGATTTAGTAAACAACATTAAGCTCAGCTCCCAAGAATAAAGCCTTGCATATGTAGAAGAGCATTTCTTCGTGAATTTATGGGGTGACATTGTAAACAACCATATCATAGACTCCCAAAAAGAATTCCAGCTGAATTTTTCACGTATTTTTTAAAATTACAATATATTTCTCTGCTGCAGAACGTTACCAGAATTAGTGGTAGATGTTGTAGAGTTTTCGCACGAGGATGTGGTTCCAGCACATAACGACGCTGCGGAATAGACTGCTCCAATTGCTACCTTCGAGGATCAACGGATTGGCCTAGATTTTTTAGGTTTCCGCTTGTAACACCTCACGAAACCGCGCGCGACGACTTAGCTAGAGCATTGAGCATCGACGACGGCCGACTACGAACCAGCTGTAGATGTACAATATAGTAGTATCTAGTCCATCTTGTCTTCTTGCTACCTTTCATCTCGCCCCATCCACGCCCTCTCTCTGCTAACTAACCGCTAACTAAGCAGGTAACTAACTGGCGTCACGTCATGAACGCCACGACAAACAGCCTCAAAAACCACACGTGCGCTAAGGGCGCGATACCAGTTTGACTTTAACCTGACGTGTTTCGCGTGTTCGTGTTTTTCTTCTTCTTCATCTTCATATTTTTCTTCATCTCGTGTTCTTCTATAGGAGCCCATCTTTCTCTCTCTCTCTCTCAGGCATTGATAGGAGTAATATTGTGATAGCCCGTTAGCCGTTTAAGTAGAAGTCGGTGTCATACCAGCAGTAGTAACAGTAGTAGCGCACTACGTGTAATGGCTCACCTTATCAAACGCGACTAAGGTTCTCGATTGACAATGTTAACGAGAAGAAACGGATAAACCATATATTATGCGTTGTCTTGGTGTTAAATCTACGACTTAATATCACACCAGCATCGTAGGCTAAATCTCTAGTCTGCCTCGCTGACAGTAATCTTGTGGCTATCTCGAAGTCCATCTCTCTCTCTCTCTCTCTATACATATATATATATATATATATATATATATATATATACCTGCAAAATAATAAGATTTTGCATCGGTTTAAAGAGAGCCTTCTCAAGAAATGACATAATATGGCAGATACTACCTCCGAAAAGGACGATATTGCAGAGAATGTGTTCCTCCCCAGCGCTTTTACGAAAATCGCACAGTGTACTAACGTCAAGTATGGCTGCATGTTTTGTGTTCAACATGAGCTTATGCTGCGGCAAGAAAGAGCGTACGCGAAAACCGGTGCACTGGAATAGGATATACATGCATGCATAGACAGACAGAGCGAGGGCGAGAAAGCAAATCGCAAAATATAAATTGCCGAAGACGTTTTGTCATTTTTGTTCCTGCATTAATATTTATAATTATCATATTTGCCTATATTAACAAACTTCCAGCAAATGTGTACCTTTTTTGTGATCGAAACACGGCACGTATACGCATTACTTGCATACTGCATGTATGATCAGCATGTCCTTGGAAGCTAAATAATTTTTCCGGCATAGAATGCTGTTGTTAGCAATAGACCTAAAGAGAACAATTACCCATGAGAACACGATAAGCCAAGATAATATAACAAGATTACAGCATTAGCAAGTCTTGTAAGTAATCGACATAGGTGGAAAGTTCAGATATGTTTAACGACAATGTGTCAATCTTAGCCCACCGGTCTGACGTAGTTGTTACTCATTAGCGATCGCCGATGCGATCATGGTTCAGTCACGTGCGCTGGCGATTTGCACTCATGCTCTCAGCATTGCATATCCTATTAGCAACAGTTCAAAAACGGTATGAGGAGAAAATGCGAGAGATTCTCGCCGAATCGTTGCGGGTGAAAGGCGCAAATATATATATATATATATACAAGCGCCTGACCTCTTCGATCTGAGAACAAGGTCATTGCGCTTCTAGACGAAGCCGGCGCTGTTCAGTACAAGGACCTCACAAGACACCTTCAAGAGGACTTAAATACAATTAGTAGTGGCGCCCCGGATACTGGCTGCATGCGCTTCCAAGCGCCCCACTGGACACCCTTTTGGACGACGAAACTACCCGAATCGGGGCAAGACTTCGGCTCGGCTGTGATCTTGTAACTCTTCACCAATGCAAGTGTGGTCAACCTGTTGACAAGTTAGCTTATCATGGGTTGTCGTGCGTTATGAGTGCAGAACGGCGTGCCAGACATGCCAGTATTAACGACACTTTTAGCCGAGCGCTCCGATCTAGTGGATTTCCCTATATTCTAGAGCTTCAGGGTCTTTCCGTCGACGACGGCAAACGCCCGGACGGAATGACACTAACCCCCTTCAGCCGGGGCAGGATCCTTGTCTGGGACTCCACAGTTACCGACTCATTAGCACCTTCAATGGTCGGTGGCGGGGCGGCCTCAGCAGGCTACGCTGGTAATCTAGCCGAGACAAGAAAGCTCGCAAAATATGCTTCAATAGGGTACCCACATGAATTTCAACCGCTAGCCTTCGAGACCTTGGGCGGCCCAGGCAACCTCACCCGCAAACTCCTCCACGGAGACGGCGAGCAGCTAAACCTCGCAACCGGAGACAAGAGATCTGCGGCTTTCTTGAGACAGCGCCTCGACCTCGACGTCCAACGCGGGAACGCGGCGTCCGTCCGCGGCACGCTGCTGGAGTGGTCCCAACCCACTCTATACGAGATATATATATATATAGTAAAATGCTTTTAGAAGCATTTTCATATATATATATCTTGCAAGGCCGCAAATCTTTTACAGGACACTGGTAGAAATATGGTCGCCACGGTAAACAAAAGGCCGGAGCTTCCCAAAGCAGTAACGCCATGGCGGTCTTAGGCACCCTAAAAGTGCAAAATAGAGAATTGCCTATACTTATAGTAATAAGAACACACACTTATATTTAATAATAAATATGAATAGAAAACAGTTTATGAACCCACTCTAACAAAAATACACGCTCAAATGGCACGGTGACGTACTAGGCGCAATAGAGTAACTAAGCCTTGCACGATGTTCTATCTACAATCTGTGAAATCAGTAAATTCATAAATTTTATTTTTTATATATTGAAATTTTATTACTTTAGTAAAATCATAAATTTTATTTTTCATATATTGAAACCTTTACTTCAGTAAAATCATAAATTTTATTTTTTATATATTGAAACCTTAGTACATGGCAAAGACGATATCTTTTTACATCTTCTAATCTTCAGATCGTGCCCATTCAATTCGGTAGTATCCGTGCTTCTGATAAATTCACTTTGTTCCGTGCAGTTACAAAATAAAATGCATCCAGATCGATTGTCATGCCAAAAATGGGTCTAACATTATTTTATGCGTGAGCGCATCCTGTGGTTCCGCTGACTCTCAGCGGTATGGTTTATCATATATTCTCACTAGCCGAGAACATCTGAACTACAGTCGCCTGCAGCTGTTCTAGACTTTTAGACGCTTTAGAGTCGTATTCAACCTTGTTCCTATTGAGCTTGAGCTTGTTAACTCTCTACCCTACACACCTCCTAAGATGTTTCTGCGTTTATTGCAGATAAGATCTGCTTACCACATTTACGGCAAAAAATACTGCGAGGCAGGATTCAGGCGTGGCTGCCCACACCCGTTGGAGGTTTCGATGCCCCGAGAGCAACATAGTTGACAGTCTCGGTCTACTTGGGTAAAAGTCAGCAAAACAACTTAAACCCCCTTGTGATTAACCTCTAGCACCTCAGATGCGCTTCCAAGCTCTACTGTGCAATAAGATCAAGCGTGCATGGCGTTCGAGGATCTTTGGGGCGACCTGCCCAAGTCAATTCCGTAAGCATTCTTGGATAAGGTGGTAGTGAAAACCAGCCAGGTTTCTGAGTTGAGCAAAGCCAATGACCCCCTGAGAGAAGCGCGGCTTAGGGCAGCCCTTGAACCTGAGAGTAGAAGGCGGTTGCAAGCCATTCACTTGCTGCGGCTCGGAACGATGCTGAACAAAAAAAGAAATAATAATTATCCCCATTAAATAAAATATTCTTTTTTTTTAATATTTTATTATTTTAATACAGCCTGTGGCTGCGGGAACAGGTCTGCGTCACTCAGAACTGTGCCAGGTGCGACTCGACATCCACCTCTACTGACAAGCGCAATTTTTTTTATAGAAGGAGTTCCGAACGATTTTTCAGACACACGGCCATTAAAGACGCTATACATAAAGCGCTGCAGAGTGCGCAGAGTCCAGCAATAAATGAAGAAGTGGATTTGTCAACCAACAACCAGCTGCACCCCGACTCACCGAAACTACTCCCATAAAATGCAAGTTGATGTCTTATGTACGACGTTGCTATGTCTTGGACACTATATATATATATATATCTATATATATATATATATATATATATATATATATATATATATATATATATATATATAGTTGTTGAAGATAGAGTATTATGAAGAAACATCTATTATACTTAATTTGAGTGAAAAAATATAATGGAATTGAATATATAGTTGTTGTCATTGAATTTTCCATTATCTCCATTATTACGATTACTACAGCATCGTTCTCTTTGTCGTCGTCGCCGCTGCCACCAGCATCATCGCTATCATCAGCATAACTGTGCTTTCTCCGACCATGCTTTTACTGCTTTGCTTTGGTTAGTTTTTCTGGCCTGACTTGTTCGTTCCTCACTGCTCCTACGCTTCCCTCATTCTTCCTCCTTCGGGCCGTTGCCATGCCCTAGTGGTTGTTTTCACCGCCCGTCGTTGTTGTCGTCTTTGTCGTTATTGCTGTTGTTGTCGTTGTTGTTCTTGTTGTCGTTGTTGTTGTTGTTGTTGGTGTCGCTGTCGCCTTTCATCGAGGAGCATCGGCTACATCGGCGCCATCATTGCGAGCGGCGAGTGTCCTTGGTGAACACTTTTAACAGTTCTATCAAAACGAGCTGATACAACAAATATCAGCAGCCGCAGCAGCGTGGCCGCCTGCAGCAACAACAGCAGCAGTGGCAAATCGCCGGCAGTAATCGCCGAGAATCGTGTCGTTGTCCAGCGTTGGCATAGCGCCCACCAACCCCATCTCTCGGGGGGGGGGGGTAAGATCGCAGTCAGTTCCATCATCAGTGGCCATTTATTTGGCATGCGGGCGGCCGCCTAGGCCGCCGGTAGCTATGCGCCTATGTCAGTCTGTCTGTCTGCCTGTTGTTATCGCGCGAGCGCGGCTGTGCTGTTGATCATCACGGTGATAGAGGAATAGGGCAGTCGCCGCCCCCACCGCCGCTGTTGTTGTTGCTGGTTATTCCAGTAGTAGAAGCAGTAGTAGAAGTAGTAGCAGAATCTTAGTGGTAGCGGTAGAGATGCGATACAGTATATGCGATAACCTTAGGCGTGCGGCGGGACGGTAGCATCCTCGCAGACGCTGTTGTTGTTGTTGTTGTTGTTGTTCTTTTTGTTGTTGCTGTTGTTGTTGTTGTTGCTGTTGCTGGTTCCATCTCGGCGTGCGTGCCGTCTGCCTGTCTACCCGTTCCGGCAATGCGAGACGTGGGTGGCGCAACCGTCTCCAACTCGAGAGCGAGAGATAGGAGAAAACGCAAAAATGATGCAGTGATGACAGCTGGGACAGCGACGAGTCGACAACCTCCACAACGACCTCTCCACGACGACGACGACGACAATAAAAACCTCAACGACATCATCAAAAATCTAATTGTCGTCCGAATTTATCATTCGTGATATCATCATGATTATCTATTACGACGACGACGACGACAACGATGATGGTTATCATCATGGTTATCGTCTACGGGGGGTGCCGCCGGTTCGATCCTACTGATTCGATGCCGATTGACTTCTCTTTGTGCGACTCTCATTGAGAATAGATGATAAACCATATACCACTGCTGAGAGTCAGCGGCCATGTTGCTGCCACAGGGAATGCTGTTGGGGAAACCCTAGATATCTCAACCAATGAGCGATGCCGCCGAGGTGTCTTGTTGAAGGTGATACGCCTTATGCCGGTTCCAAGCCCGTAGCGCAAGGGGACGGGCGGATTATTAACTAGAATTAAAAACGACCTCATTTATTCTCCTCAAAGACAGCCTCATGTATTCTCCTCAAAAACAGCCTCCTTTGTCCTCGTTATAAAACAGCCTCCTTTATCCTCGTTATAAAACAACCTCCTTCATTCTTCTCAAAAAAAGACTCCTTTATCTTCATTATAAAACAACTTCCTTTATTCTCCTCAAAATAAACTTCCTCTATCCTTATTATAAAACAACCTTCTTTATTTTCCTTAAGATATATTCTTAATCTAGGCTGCGCAGGGCCTGGCAGAGGAAGCCACAGGGAAGCAGGTAAACAAAAACAGTCTGAAGCAGAAGCATAGGCCGTAACAACAACAGCAGCAGGAGCAGCAGCAGCAAGGTATAACATGACGACATGATCTTCCAACGGTGGATCGAATGTTGTGCAGTACTGCACTCGCAGACAGCCGATGGAAGGCGGAGAGGGCTCGGTGAGAGGGGGTTGATGGGGACAGCGGCCTGCAAGAAACGCGCGATAAACAGGCTCGCCCGAAATCAGGTAGATTGTCGCCGAATTCTCTCTTACTCGCGGCCCTACGACGACCCTGCAAGCGGACGCCGATGACGACAATCAAGCCGATCGACAACAACAGCGTCTGAATCTCCGGCCCCAGTCACCGCGCGCCGTCGTCCACAAAACCAATTCGAACCAGTTGGGCTGTGCGCCCGCTGGCCGTCACCGATACTGTACGAGTACTACGGGGCCGACTAACCATTGCTGCCACTCCTTATGGCGGTTAGCATTCGTGTTACCGCTATGATGCTCATGGTCCTGCTGTTGCATCAATAACTACGGCAGCGAGACAGCTCCGCGGCCTTCTGGCAGGCTCTCCTTGGGTATCTCTCTTCCAATAGGCACCCCTTCACTAGCGCTTCTCCCCTTCCTCTCTCGCACACACTTTCTCTTCGCTCTCCTTCTCCCTCTTGCCTCTGCCCGATCTCTCTCTCTTTCTATATATATATATATATATATATATGTTCAACCACCAGAACGCTGGCATCTTAGGTGTATGCTGCTAGCACATAGGATCGTGTTATGGAGTCATCTTGAATCGCCCACCTGCCCGAGAAGCTTTTCATTGCCACCAGCCTATCTCTATGTCGTCTATCTCAAATTGTCTGTGGGCCTGTCTGGCATGTTAGTATGCGTCTCTGCTATGCACCTATCAGGCCGCCAATCTGTCTATCACCGATCAATAACCCTATCACCATCGTCATCTGTGAGCGCTAAAGACGACAACCATGTTTGTTGGTGTCCTCCTGACTATATATGCGCGAGTACAATAAATGTAGTTTTGTTCTATATATATATATATATATATAAACTCCCCGGAACCTAAGAGTCGAAAAAATTGCATCAAGAAACCCCTGAATTAACATTCGGACGGAGGGAACAACAATTAGCAGAACAGACACCATAAGCAAATGATACCAACAATGACAAGCAATCCAGCCGGGCCATCCTGAATACACACAATTGTGTTCTGGCTGACCCTCAGCCAACATTTAACGGCCACAGGTTTGCTTTCGCTTTGATTCGTAAACCGGACCCCATAAAAACAATGTGCAACAATAGGGTTCAAACTTGTGCATTTATGTGTCTCCTTCGATCGCGAGGCACACGCGAATGCACTACTCCACCGGGCTCGACGCCATCCTGGATACCTTTTTTTACTGCTGAAGCCTCCCAGCATTACTTTGGGGGATTACGGGAATCCAGACGGACATGCGCCACCCCAGCCATGGTGACTCGCAAACCCAGTAAACCCGCTTTCTTCCCACCCCCCAGAAATCGGTAACTGCGTAGGCATTGCTTCGAATTCATGGGAGTGGTGTTGCACCAACTCCTACATGCTACTCCAATCTAGCATCATCCGGCGTCTCATGTCTGTCTTGGTGCAGCTCAGACGCCTGGGGATGCGCCTGAACGCTCGTTAACGCCTTCCACAGCTCCGCCACCTGGGGATGCGTCGAGAGTCATTACCTGGAGCGTCCCTGGCTGTCCCTGCCTAATCCCAAAGCTGGTTCTCCTTTGCTGCCTATTTCCCCTTCTTTCCCTGTCACCTACGGGCGCTCCCTCTCGACTGCATCGAAGGCTATTGTTGGAACGAGCTTTCCTGGCAATTTCCTACCCGCGTGCCCGACATCGCTCGCCTTGTTAATTCTTACCATGTACGTTTGGAACTGGCCGTGCCCGGGTCAGCACCTGTGTCGTACTATAAAACAGCTCACCGTGGTTGCAGTCGTACCACGTTTTCAAGTCAGGGATGAGGTCTATGGTCCAGCTCCCCACGGGCGGTCTCCAAGGGTCTCCCGGCTGCACTGCGACCCATTCCTCAAGCCATCGGGCGATTGTCCTCGATCTAGCCGTTGTTAAGTCTAGATCGCCATCTTTCCATCTTTCGGCCCGTTCACTTGCCAGCAGATCCCATGGCAGCATCTTAGACAGCGTGACAGTTGCTACGTTGTGTGTGCCATCCTGGATGTTGGACAAAATCAATACTCCCTGATCTTAAAAAATGGTAAGGTTGTAAACACGACTCGCCGTATGTGCAGGAGAGGATAATGATGTAAGGCACAGCTACAAACGCTGTGTTTTTTCAACACTGAGCGAGAGCTACTGTCCCGGAACCTAGGACTGGAAAACCCCCCTGACATGCCAAGCCCGACAAGGGGCAAAGAGGATGATTGGATTTTAGTGTGTTTGTAGATCTCACACTACCGTGGATTTGACAACGACGCTCGGTGTGCATCATGTCCATTACCAGCTAATTAGAAAAAAAAAATATATATATATATATATATATATATATATATATATATCGTCAAAGATAACGCGTTTTTCGATTTGAATCCTCGCCGTATCAGGAATCCGCCCAAATTCGTGAATACCAGACGAAGGCTCATGCTCAGTAGAACACGAATACGTGTCAACCATATATGAGGTAATGCATTATCTTCGGAATATGAGCGAAAATCAGCTATTGTCCGTGCCCTCCGCCCAGGACGGACCTGCACCAAGATTGCAAATTCCCTTGGTGCCAGTCTACAGGTAGTTCAGCGGATTGCAGCCGATTACAGACTTGGAGAAGAAACAGATTGTGGGAAAAGGCAAATTGACGTTCTGAATGTTGTGCCGAGTAAAGGAGACGCCATGCCGCCGTCTTTTCTTCAGAAACGCGAAACCATTACAAAGGCAGAGTGCTGACGTGTGATACAAGCTGTCGTGAAACCGTAGATGCATGACGTATCTAAGAGACAGGGATACGTCTTTCATGGCTCACACCAGCCATGTAGTATAGGAGTGGCAATCTGAGCATATGAAGATGTTTTGGGCCAAGGGCTTCTCGACACGCTAACGTCAACCCGCTCACTGCCACCACTGAGAAAGGATCGTTCAACGATTTAGATAGGGACATCCTGACACAGGCTTGTGTACACTGTAGACCCCAAGTGGAATACATGGTCAGCGTGAACAGGGAATATATTGAATAAAAATGTTCGTCAGGTGTTCCCATGTCGACTTATGCAAACAGTTTCATCTAGATATCGGTTTTTATTTAGGTTCATACTGAAAAGGGTGAAGTAAAGTACGCGCCAACATAGACGGAGCACTCTATGTGCACTTCTTCACACACAGGCACACTTCTATGTGCATCATAACATACGTTAATACATGAATATCTAACTGACTCGCATACAGCAATGATGATAACAATCTTCACAGTTATTAACTGTTTAGCATGCTTTAAATCAGGTGAACTATACCAAATGTTAGAATAAACGACTGTTCGGAGCACTTGTATTGGGCCATAAAATAGTGTTTGATGCAATACTTCAGAAGATCGTACATACATATGTGTTGATATATGATATGACGTTTATTTATACTTAATTGTAGTTTCTTATTTGCGTTACAATTTCATATAGCCACAGGCTGGTGCGAAGCATACCTGTATGTACAAGGTAAGATTGTTATTATCACCGTAGTACCTCGTATAATTGCAATTATTTATCTATGTATTGTGTACATGTTTACATAGTTATGGTTTAATCAGACGCAAGTAAGGTTTGATAGTGTGTTCTCACAGTGTTTTTGAATTGACTAAGCAATATAAGTGTCCTAATGCCACTAAGCAACTTGTTCCACAAGGTAGCACCTAAATTACAGAGTGCAAACCTTGATTGTGTACTTGTGGCCGAGGAGACAATGAGCAAGTAGGATGTCGAGCCTCGGGTGTTTTGGGTCCTTGCAGATTCGATAAGGCCAACCAGGTTGGGATGGAGACCAAAAAGAATACGTTTTATTTCGACAACTTAGCAAGTTGTCGTAAAGTAGCTGTCAGCAAGTTTACGTAACTGCACGCAGAAGAACGTTACTAAAAGGCAAACAGAATACTATGTCCGCCTGGGCATCCGCCGCGGAAACAAGTCGTTTGTGCGCTTTACGTAGAATACGGCCGGTTCTTTAGGTTGTTAGACTGCACATGAAAAACCTATTTTGGCAAGTTGCATATTGTAAAGTAGAAACATAGAGCGGTTTACTCACACAGAGGCGTCTGAGAAGCACTCCCACCACCAAGTTTCTGTATTTAACTATGCATATGGGGCGCTCAAACCGGAGAACACTGCATACATTTGCACAAAACAAAAGCTGGATTTGGTGTCTTTAAGATATAGCAACGAAAAGTAGTGACGAACAATGCCGTCTAAAGTCGATTGGACAACAGTATATAGACAATATTTGAGCACACGAGGCAATAACGGTTTCCCAATTCATGTGAAAAATCCGCATTTGGTATGCTTATGCTCAAAACAAACATCATATGCGGAAAACGGGAAAGGCATTTGCCCTAAAACGATTTAGACAAAACAGGATATGGCTGACTAGGCGACCCCTTGAAGGTGGTGTCCGTTCAAGAAAGGCTTAAGGTTATGTCCGTTCGAAAATTACTTAATCCCTTGCGAGTGTAAATAAATTAGCGTTGCAATTTAAAGAGCAGAAGATCTGCTTTATCAAACGCGTTTTGTGTTGTTGAAAAACTTAATGAGATGCTTTTCGACCAATTATAAGCATGATCCACCTGTTCGGCATAATTGATGCCGGTCAAGGCAGCCCGTTGCCAAGACGATGCGGGACTCTTATTTTTCGTGTTTATGCGGCGCCAAAACCTATGACTTCCCTGACCCCTTTAAAAAGTAAGCAGATTTCTGTACGCTAAATTTACGAGTAAGCCGATTTCTGTAAGCCCTAATGAGACAGCTTTGATCAGCCGGCGGCGTAAATACTTCTCGTAAAGGGTAAACAATGGTCACCATCAAACAACAGTCATCATTATATAATGCGGTGAGCATATTATATATCATTCACACTTAACGGTTCACGAGGAGGCTGTTTAGCTTACTCTATCCAACCTGTTTGCAATGGCCAATGAATTCGTTTATAATCAAACTGAACATTTCATCATCCTCATTACATTTATTTCACTCATATTGAGTATGCATATAACATTGATACCTATACAGTTGTCAGTTGCTTTCGGTATGTCATTCGAGAGAGGCAGTGCAGTTTATAAGGGTGAGGCAGGCAGACTCATGATAGTTCGTACACACCTGAGAGCACGGCCGACAGATGCACTCTGTGTACTCTTCGTGGAAGTTCGTATTCGCATAGACCAGGTAATGTCGACCCTGTGGCGTGGTGCATTCGTCTGCGCCTCGCGGCCGGAGGAGACACATAGGTGAGCTGGTTCGAGCCCCACCGTTGCACATTTGTATTCATGGGGGTCCGTTCATGAAACAATGCAAAAAGCAGTCCCATGGACATTAAATCTTGGCTGAGAGTCAGCCCAAAAAGTATTTTATAGGCCAGGTGGTGATAGCCGTGAGCAAGATTTCTGGTGTAGCCGTGGCGACTGTCACACGCGAGACCAGACCAGAGGTGAGAGGCACTGAAAATATCCAGGTCTCCAACCTCTCGTCGGACTTGTTAAACTTTAATTTCCCATTGTCAGACAAAGCTTTCGAATGATACCGTACGCGGTGTCTTCAACCTCAATTGAATTATCTCCAAACCCGAATGAAGCTAGACATTTAATATTATCAATACGGAAAAATCAATATTATACAAAACATGAAAAAGCAATTTTTGGGTACTTTATACAATAATAATTGTTAGCATTACTACTCTATGTGTACACTTTACTACCTCACAATTATGAGTAAGTGCAGGTAAGATTCAAAATTTAATTTACAAGCTTTGTTAAACTAGTTTAGCTCGTTTCAAATAATGCTCGACATGTAAAAACAAATTTGACATTGAGTCATTTTGCTATATTGCATACTTCGAAAAAACATTATCTTTCCGCACTATATTTTAACAGTGGTACCATTAGACCCAATCTACTTAAGATTCTGTATAATTGTGTTCCCGTTCTGTTGCCTACGTCTGTAGAGTATAAACATTGGTGCACATGCTCATTCATTCCGACGAGATGCGTTGTCGTAGGCCAGGTCCTTTAACAGGAGTCAATAGTGCATAAAACTATATAATTTGTTCACCCTAACAAAAAAATAAAGACATCCAGTGGGGAGTCAGTTTCAAGTTGGACTCCTGGTCTAAGAGGTTAGTGCGCTGATCATGGTTGTCACCTGCCGGGATGTCTTCGGTTCGATCCCCGTTTGTTGATCGAATTTTCGTTTAGGGCCATGCTCATGGAGAATAGATGATAAACCATATACTGCTGAAAATCAGCGACCATGCTGCCACAAGAACTGTTGGGCGGGAAACCCTAGATATCACAATGTGTCCGCTTGTGGTGCTGCTTCAAACGCCCCTAATATTTAGGTATATTTGTAAAGCGAATAAACGTTCCATCTCTCACATGGCCTCTTAAAGGTATACCATATTACGCGCGATCGCTTGAAACTGAGGTCAGTCAAGCAACGCGCGCATCTAAAGTTTATATATATATATATATATATATATATACACATGTCGTAGTAGTTATTAAAGCCGTAAGCAGCCTGTCATTCAAGAAGCTAAAGTTCTGCATATTGGACACTATAAAACAATTGTAGCGAATTGAAAATTTCCATCAGGAGGAGCTGTTTTTTTTTGTTTTGTGTTGTTTGTGTTGCACTGGACGCAAATGCTATTTTTTCACAAAATTTCCATTTGCTCTAGCCGTTGTGCTTAAGGCTGTTTTTTAAACAAACTATCTAAACAAAAAATAGTTTGTTTAGATACGGTTAGCATTTTTTTCTATTCATGAACAGCTACATATTATTGTAGGAAAACTAGGGAACACATCAACGGTACAGCATCCACAAAGGAGCAAAAAACGGACAACAATACGTTTTCGAGTGTTAAACGTTATCCTCAATGAATGCACCTAGTAGAGCACATAAAAAATAAAGTATTTATATATACGTGACGTAAGTAGTCTATCGCTCAAGCGAGTCTAGACACTGGCCGCAGTCAACAAGTTTACAGATTATATACATCGTCGGTTATTGTTGTTTTCGCCTTTGCTGTTATTAAGTAAAACTTTATCGCCATGATCCGTTTTTCCATTCTTGTTTTTTAGCATTCTATTTTTCGACGAGCATATCACGCCATGCATCGACTGTGCCAACACAGACGGTAACCTGCAACCCCAGATATGAGTCGTATATATATATATATATATAAAATAAACGACTCATATATAGAGTTGCAGGTTACCGCTAAGATGGCGCCAGTAACAACATACACATTTGATACGCTGCAACCAGGCAACAACAATGAGAGTAACGCTCCAAGCTCTGCCTCCAACTCCTGTCTAACACTTGATGTCGTGAATCCTATGAACGTCTGTCAATCTCGCGGTCTCTCTAACCAGTGGCGGGTTGCCTGATAATTTCTATTTTTATAGCGGCGCATCAAGGTGGACACTGTGTCTACCATCATATCTCTATGTATATCTATCTACATTTCCGCTCGTTCGTAACGCGACAGCGGCCTCCGAAAGGCCATGAGAAACAGAGTTGCGATAAGAGCAACGCATCTCCACACCCATTCAACCACCGTCTGGCTTAGGTAGACCGGCAACTTCGCTCAATATGGGCACTTAAATTGGAACCCAAAAACCTAACGAATGACATGGAGAGCTCGTCAGACAAGTTTAGTTTAGGGGTGCGTTCGTTGCAAAAATAAAAAAATCGCAAATGCATATAGGTGTAATATAGTCTCAAGCAAACAGCATGGTTCGTCGAAAATGCCCTCTAGTGTTGTGCAACTCGAACAGGCAGATTATCACATAGTATAATCATATCTTATAGTAGGCCCACCGAACAGTTTTCCGAACGACCTAGTACTTGTGGAGCAGTTGCAGTTACTTATGTTATTGTTATACTGCACTATAACAGCAGTATTGCACTCTATCCGATGGGCAAGTTACTTATTGATAAAGTCACTAGTTTGAGAGCATGTTTTTCTGCCTTTGTAATCGATATCATACAAACTGTCTGCGCTACGCGCTGCAATGGCACTTTCTATTGAAATGTCTCTCGCTCTTTCGCTTCGTATAGTATTGCGTTTGGTATACTTGCTTTATTTTACTCTTTCGCTTCGTATAGTATTGAATATTGAAATACTTGCAGGATTGAAATGTGGCTTTCCCAATTCTGGACGAGTATGACTAGTAATCACCTTGTCCGATAAGGACTAAAGTCATGAAGAGCGTAGACCCGGTGCCCGGGCTCTCCGTCCGGAATGAAGTTCGGTTCAGCCTGCCAAATGTCGAGAGTTGTATTCTGCTGCTGCACTTTCTCCTGCCAGGTCACCATATAAGCATCGCTGCTCAATTGCTTTCCTTCAACTTGCTTTTAAGTTCCAGGAGACCATACTATTCAGAACGAGGACAGCCGCTGTGCCGACTGTTCTATAGACCATTGTGCATGCCTCAAAATCGTTGGGCGTGGCTGAGCATCGCCCTGATGCTGGCTGTGAACAGTGCAGTTGACGGCCACATCGGAATAAGAGTACGAAGCGTCTTGTTGACATGACGCTTTCCCGTGGGCCGCAGTTGTTTGGCATCAGCCGGGCTATCGTAGCCTCGTATCTTAGTAGCCTCTTGTGCTGTCAGGCATATGTGGGGTGTGCTTTTTAGTCCTTTGTCCAGTGCATTCCAAATAGCTGGTGGTAATGATATGCCTGATGTACTGACCATCTGGAGTTAATTTCAAGAAAGCTGAATGTCTTGGCCCTTAGTTCCAGTCGCTAGGGTCAGCGAGTCTGAACAACCACCCCGAGGTCCACTGCGTATGCCAGTAGTTCAGTGCCTTCCGAAAGGCCGTTTAAACGTAACACGACATCGTATATTGGAACTTTCATAGAAAAGACCCTGAAATCGAGTCCTGGGGAGTCCTCTAATCGACATGTCGAAATCAGAGCTCTTCTTGGCTTTACGCCTTCCGCTCAGGTAGGCCGAAATTGTGCGGCACAGACTTCGCCTTAGTAACCACCTTCTCTATGGCCGAGAGGTCTAATCGGTTTCTTCGGAACCCATATTGTGTCGGCGAGAGAAAGCCGTCCTCCTCTGCATTGCATGTGGGACTCTACTGTCGACTCTATACATTTAGCCAACTGGCCAGGCAGATTAGCTTATAAGAGTTAATCCCATTCGTCCCTTGCCTCTGGGATATAGGCCTTGGCCGCCCCCACTTCATACAGCGTTCTGTCAAATTAAAGCTGTTGGTGGAAGAGCATGTTAATTAACCAAAGACGTTAACTAGCTTGAATATTTTCCATGTTTCTGATCTTTGGCATGCCGCGTATCAACTTGTAGAACTGTTTCATCCGGTAAACCGTTTCACCTTCTCTAGCTCTGATAAGAACTCCCTTTAGCAGCGTTCCGTGCTCTTAGCTAGAGCTCTGCGCAGGAAAGCCCTGGGGCGATAAAATTCATAATATGGTTGTATGACATAAGCCTTCTCTATATTACTGCGCCTTGCCCTAGTGGAAGGTAGAATTTGTACCCCTATTAAGGACAACCATGTCATCCTAGCTCTTGCTAATAGCGTTTGTCCCTGTATCAGGTATTTGCCCGCACAAATAGCGTCTTTTCATCGAAGACCTTCGCTCGTTTCGAGAGGGTAAGAAATGTGATTACTGCTAAGCCCATCGACGTACAGATTTAACTCCCGCACCCGTCAGGCCCCGTCCGGTGTGGACACTGTCCGCCGCGCCCTGATGAGACTTACCGAAGGACACATTTTAAGAATAGCTAATCTTGTATGCTCGACAGAGTCTTTCGCATTGGGAGGTAACATTACTGAAACTCTACGAGAAAACATCTTCCAGCTCTTGACAATCTTGCATGGCCGCCTCCCTCGAACTGATGTCTGCCACTAGTACTTTTCCGAGGAAACATCATTGCTACAATTTAGTCATTCTCAGCAAGCTTTACAACAGACGTTCAGTTCTTATCAGACCGCGCCGCATACAGCACCTCATCGCTCCGGTCCATAGGTAGGTTGCCGCAAGGACCTTAGGACGCGCTTTCCTGTAGTCCTGGCTTAGGGACACCCTCAAAGAAGCTCGAATCGTTAATTGTTGGTCCTCGCTTTGCCATCGGAAAAATATAGGTCTGTACGCCCTGCGTCTAAAGTACATTGTAGGTACAACAGAAAGCAGATTGGGGGTACCCTTAACTGTCGTCAACCGGGTTTTACCAATCTTGGAGAACCACAGAGGCAGCGGTTCATGCCGCTCTTTTCTTCCTTAGTACCCGCAAGTCGCCGACTATACACTAGATATTTTAAACGCGTTCATCTCTCTCAGAAGGGACCACATATTTGTTACAATTTCACGCCGGAATTCGTCGAACGTAGAATTAGCATACGATAAGACTTTGCTTTAGAGTCAAAGAGCTGGTGGGCTCACTTAAATCTGCTTTAAGCGTTTTGTGCCTTCTCGCAAAGGATTTAAATGTAGTGGCTGAGGACGTACAGCGCGTTCCCGACTTGCATCTGCAGAGCTCTCCTGGATTACCGCGTCACAGCTAAATAAACTTTCCGGGTGCCCATTATTACAGAAGAGTGTCGCAGGTGTACTAGAATATCGTAGGGAAAAACTGTGGCTTATGACCAAAAGTTTTTTTTTGTCGGGGCTCACGGGGAGATTAGCCTGCTCCGCGTATTCTTACCGGGTCAGGTATAACCTACCTCCTAAGAAGATGCAACCTGCAAGTACCTTTATAGCGTTTCAACGATATTTTAACAGATGTTTGGGATTACTCCTGAACCTGGAGCTAACCCACAGCAACAAACGCCAGGCCCTGATACCCATATCAAAGGGAGTCTTCGAGGTCATGGCCGGACCGATCATCGATATATATATAGTTAATGCCTGGGTCCATCACCAAGCAACATGCAACTCTCTCTCTCCGCCAATTTGACGCTCTTCCTCGGTCAAGTACCAGAAAACCCAGTGTGACAGAAACAGTGGTTTACCAAAGCACATGAGAATCTCTTCCGGGCCTTCATTGCAATTGCAGCGGACGATTTCGAAGGCTAGGTTAATTGCTGTTTCCCGATCCAAAAAGAGGGCTTGTCTGCGCGCGTTATCATGAACCGCAGTAGGTACTTTACTCGAAGACACGTTCACGCGCGTTCCTGTAGGTCTAGGTGGATGTCCTAGGCACGAAGCGCAGGTCGTGAACTTAGACATACCTAAGCTACACGTAGGGGTTCCTTGCATTCAGGAGCAACTAAACAACCAGATGGGTTTACTTTAGTGTCTCCTGAGAAGGACCGCGCCCTAGTCTGAGACGGCAATGTAACTTAGTCTCTCACACCTTTACTTGTTGGCCACAGGTCATCTTGTCCTGGCTACGCGACTATCCTCTTATAGCCTTTCACCGGCAAAAAAGGGCAGGTGATTTTCTTTCCAGCGGCTTCCGATTGACATCCGTTGAGGCAATAAGTTAAATTGAGTGTACATCCTATGATATGCATAGTGTTGCATAATATTCGCGTATGCTTCAAACCATATGAGTACAACCGATCTCATTTTAGTATGCATCTTATGTACGTTGCCAAAACTTGTTTGGTATACTAAACATAATTTGCAGATGCATGGTAAAAAGAGACATGTGGATGTATTAGACATGGTAAAGCACTGGCTGCCAACAAGCTTTTGTACTGTTCTCCCGTATGGGAGCTATACCAAAACGTACGAAAACCATTTCAAAGTTGTACGTCTGTCACTTTTGGCAACAAACCACTCAGGGTAGGTGACGACGACGACGACGACAAAAAAGTATTTTCATTGGATTCTTCAGGGTACATAGCTAGAGAAACTGTCAGTAGAAATAAAGAATATAAAAAAACGATCAGAAAGTGAAGCCTATTCGAGTGCTATGTGTCTCCTACGACATTCGTCCTTCAACATACGCCGTGAGAACACTTTACTTACTCTGTCTGCCCTTTATGGATCGCTGCCCCAAACAGCACAGAGAGATAAAGATACCCACAAGTTATTACTGCAGATGATGGGAGAAAGAGACAGAGACAGAGAAAGATTTAGCCAGATACGTCATCAATGCTCTATTTATCTTCTGCCACAAACTTGTACGATACCACAGTATTTTGTCGCACCGTTTGGATTCATACGTACGTTTATTGTTTCGCTCCCTTACTTCGACCGGTGTTTTTGGTGCGCAGCGCGGCGATATTGAAGTATGTGCACGTCTGAGGCTCAAATTGAGCTCCAAATAAGCTACATCAACACACGCTTACACGCTATCTACCTATCATCAGCTCGCTCGCTCGTTTGCAGTGACATGACACTGACATGCTTACGCAATGTTTACGTCTGTCTGCATACATACATTGCCGTTATTTCTGTCCCCGGCGCCACCGCTTGCATAATCCAAACGTCTCCCTCTCAAGAAAGACTACAAGAAAAAGATGACCAAGAAGAAGAAGAAGACGAACTAGAAGAAGAAGAAGCAGCAGTTGATGCTGACGATGAAAAGGGAGAAAAGGAGAGCATCAAAAAAGAGAGTTGATATATAGCCCGCGTCGATGGCAACGGCGGTGAGATGACGATGATGACATGATGGGCATGTTGAGGAGAAGGAGGACATAGGCGCTTGGCCACCTTAACACTGGCGGTAATGTCGGCGCCCGCTGCTGCTGCTGGTGCCGCTGCTGCCGCCGACGCGTCAGCGTTGAACGGGTTGTCTGTTATCTCTACAGCTGAGTGCGTGATTACGGCTATATGGACATGCGTAAGGACGACGGCCACGTAACGCGTCGTTTACGACGAGGGTAGCGGTCTCACGCTACCGAGGCTCTCGGTGCCGTCGGCCACTCTCTTAGAAATCACTCATCTCGCCGCCCCCCACCTCCCCCCCCCCCTCCGGCGCTCGGCGCGTCGAGCCTACGTTTACACCCCCCGTCGTGCCGTGCTGGCCTGGATAATGATGATGATGATGATGATGAGGAGCATGATCGTAGACGGAATGATGGATTTCCTTTGCTCTGTACGTGTACCTATGGCTATAGTCGTACGTGGACAAACATGGGCCGTATCTGCACCGCCTCCCCTCCCCTTCCCTTCCCGTCTGACGCGCGTCGATATAGTATGCTTGAGACATGTGATTGATGTGTGGCCGTCGCGACAGCTTCTGCGATGGTCAGCAGCATTTTGAGTATAATCGTGTATCAGTAGTAGTAGTAGTCGTAGTAGTCGTAATAGTAGAAGTAGTAGTAGTAGTAGTAGTCGTAATAGTAGAAGTAGTAGTAGTATTAGTAGTACTTTAATAGTCGTGTATTATAATTGGTGTACTTGCTCGTCGCCATTCGCAGCCGATCGATAATAAAGGCGACAGGAGAGAAGAGGACGAAGAAGAAGACGAATAAGAAGGAATAGAGTAGGATAAAGATGGGGTGACAGGTAGACGCGTGAACCGCAATCGGTTGAGTATCGATCGATCGATATAAACGACCCACGGATGACCACCGACTGCCGCCAGCAGTACACATCAATTGGGAGCTGCGTGGTAAGGTGGTCGGTTTTTGATTTGCCGCTTTGATAGTGAGTGGTAGGTTTTCCCTCCTCTCGTGACGATGACGCCGACGACGACGCCGACGACGACGCCGACCACGACACCGATATGGCAACGCCACGCGTCCTCGGATGACCCGCGTCTCGCCGTCTCGGACATAAGACGTTTGTGTGCCGGCCGTTGCCGCCGCTGCCGCCAGGGGGCAGCACGACGACGACGAGGGCGACCTCTGGCGGGCGGACAGCGGCACCCTATAAGAGGGGGGCACGGACCTCCCGACGGGCACGGCGGTCGGTGTTGGTTCGGATGTTGGTTGCCTCGATCGACCCGAGGCAAGTACAGTGTTGAAATACGCACCAAAGGAATACTACGATAACACACCTCATCGTTCCACCAAGCGCTAACTAGCTGGCTAGTTAGCGTCTAAGCCTCACGCGCTCAGTATACGTGTACCAACCAGTCCGAATACGCGCCGCCACAAAAAACGTGCCTACTAGTCAGTGCTGGTTACTGCAAGTGTGCCGTGCTCACCTGCCCGTGTCATTGAGCTGTTTCGTGTTAGCCTTCACAGTCATCCGCCATCACCATCTGCTGCCGCACCTCTGCTGTTGCACTCTGCTGCTGCACTTCTGCTGCTCTCCTCTACTCAACCTGATACGTGTAAGGCTCCAGCCTCGTTTGTGCGTGTATATCCTTCGTTTCGAGTCAGAGAGAAATCGCATCTTGTACGCACATGTCTTGCCACATGTGATACCTCCCGAAGCCCAAGTCTCTCTAGTAGCCATTTGTTGTTTCGAGCGGGCCGGAGATGCGGCACCTCCTCCAAGTGTTTATTCGCGCGGGTCCGGGTATGCCCTACAGGACAAGGACATACATGAATGGATAAAACCCCAGTTCGATGACATTTTAGATGGGGCTCTTCTTAGTCAAAAACTCAATTAACGCCGACTTTTTTCAAAGGTCAGCTTGCGCAGGGCCTGCTAGCTGAGCTCAGCTTAGAACTAAAATGCAATGTATAATATTGTTTTTTGTTAGAAGTGCTGAGGCTTTTAGTTTCTTAACATATTTGATAAGCCGTTAATGTACGTAAGCGTCATAAATGTATTGCAGATTGCACGACAGGACACCAATAGCAAGAATGCCGTGTAAGAAAGATACAATGCTGCTAAACGGCACTGGTCCTCGACCAAACATGCCGAACTGGGAGATCCAAGACGATATAGTTCTCAGCGGCATCTCGGGCTACTTTCCGCAGTCGGACGGAATTGAAGAATTCCAGAAGAACCTCTTCACAGGGGTCGACATGGTTCGTAAACGCAAAACTTCTGCTTTTTTCTTCACACACACTAGCATTTCCGTTCCGTTTACATTTTTTTGTTCCTATTAACCCTTTCTGCTCCATTTTAAGGTGTTTCTTTTAAGACGATAATGCCCAGCATACATATTACACGCACATTTTGTACATAATACGTACCACGCTAATATGAACTACAAAGTATTAACTACTCGTTCTGAGTCAACTATACTGTTCTTGTAGGACATTCGTTTACTATGTAAAGTGGGTTTGCTCCGAAGATTCCTTCAGGTGCTCTACAGTTGCAATATATGTGTATATGTATATATATATATATATATATATTTATATATATATATATATATATATATATATATATATACGTTTAAGGCTCGTAGCGACAAAACTTTCTGGAATACCCAATATATATAACAACGCTTGCTGTTATATTCTGTGTACAACAATTACATATGGCTTTTGTGTAGGTATATTTTACATTTGAAATAATTGGAATTCTTCGGTTTAGGATAGAATCTTGAGATATTTGTTTACTCTTTGCCCGTACCTTTAGCATATGCCGCTAGAAGAGCATCATCAAAGCCCAAGAGCCTGCCTTGCATAACCAGTAGTCGATCTGAATACATGACGATCTATTCGTTTCACTGTTCGAGTCACTAAGGGAGGGGAATCTCTTGAGAGGCCAAGTAACCGACAGTGCTCTAGGAGCAACGAGATGCATGTCAAGCTAGTCAAGGCCGGGAGCAGGTACCATCTAATTGTTCAATTCTAATATTGTTTGCTTCAGGTGACTGACGATGAGTCACGATGGCCGCGAGCCATGCATGGACTACCCGAACGAGCCGGAAAAATCAAGGTATGATCAGGTTTTGGCGCCGGTCTCAAGCGTCGAAGTGACACCTCAAAAATCCGGGAATAGTATGACGTGATACTTGTCGTCTTTATTTTAAAATAGGCATCAGTGTTTTTTGTGAGTTATATGTAGATATATATATATATATATATATATATATATATATTATATATATATGCGAACTATAAAAATTGTTCGTGTTCGTTATTATACGTTTGTGGGGATACACGAATGTGTACAAAGCGTAAGGTTTCCGTTCCGTATGATGTTCTTTCTACAGGATATCTCGCGGTTCGACGCCCAGTTTTTCGGTGTTCACCCCAAGCAGGCGCACCTCATGGATCCCCAGCTGCGACTTCTTCTCGAGACCGCCTATGAAGCCATTGTTGATGCCGGATATGAACCGTCGACGCTCAGAGGGTGAGAAGACGGCCTTGCTCTTATATCAACTACAAAAATTACGCAAAGCGTGCGCAATGCCAGATTGAATACAGCCGTTGACTGGTGGAGTTCTGGTTTTAAGCGGCACCCACAGTCTGCGAACAAGCTGTGATCAGAAGGTCATTGGTCATGCAGGCAGACCTTTGCCTACGACGCTGCATTCATTTGCCTGAAAACCCAATAATAATGCATTTGTGTAATTTAGCATTGCCAGTCGAAAGTGTATGACGCAGAAGCTTTGCCCCCCGAAACAGGCTATCTTCCTGAGTATTGAACTTGGACGTAGAGAAACTGACTCATAGCATAATTCTAACACGACAAACACGACGGCGATCGTTCAAGTTGAGATACATTCCACTAATTTGTGCCGAATTTTGTGCGGCATTATTCAGGAAAAAGATTGGCGTGTATATCGGCGCCTCGGAGTCGGAATCTGACGAGGCTCTCGATTCGAACCCAGATGAGATCAATGGTTACTCACTCATCGGATGCTGTCGTGCGATGTTTGCGAACCGTCTCTCGTATTCACTCGATTTCACCGGGCCTTCCTTCACAATCGACACGGCATGTTCAGCCGCCATGACGGCATTTACTCAGGTGCGTTTCAACGGACGGAGGCTCTTTTTATTTCTTCCTTTCTCTCTCTCTCTCCATATCAGACAGGTACCCTTTTTCTTTGGATATGGAAGGTTTGGAAACCCTAATGCACTATCGGTACTGGCAACCAACAGCAACCTAGTGTGGGACTTTCACCCACTAAAAACCTCAATCCTCCCCATCCCCCCCCCAGAGTTCGGAATTGTGTGGCACTACTTCGAGCACTACCTACCCTGATTAATCTTTCTCGAGCTAACGTCTCTCGATACTTCGGTCTGCTGTAGCACTCTGCGTAAATGAACCGGCCAAGCTATGTCGCTTAAATAATGCTTGAACATTTTACGCCACCGTATGCTCTTTAGGCTGTCATCGCTATCCGGTCAAATCAATGTGAGGCTGCCATAGTGGGCGGCTCAACTCTCTGCCTGAAGCCGGTGAACGCGCTGAACTTCCACCGGCTCTCTATGCTTAACCCTGATGGCATGTGTCGAGCCTTTGACGCTAACGGACGAGGTTACGTCCGCTCAGAGACGGTCGGCTGCGTGTTTCTGCAGCGAAGACCCGACGCACGTCGTATCTATGCAACGGTTGTCCATGCCAAGGCGAACGTCGACGGCTTCAAGGCTGATGGAATCACGTTTCCTGGAGGCCGCACCCAGGAGATTCTTCTGAGAGAGGTGTATGCTGAAGCGCAGGTCGACCCCACCACCGTCTCATATGTCGAAGCTCACGGAACCGGTACAAAGGTAAGCAAGCGCCATTTGCTCAAACCGCCCATTTCCTTGGCGATCTTTTTCTGGCCAGACTACAGCGACCTCAACATAGGTTTCGTTCGTCTGTTGTATAGGCAACTCTTTACCAAAATAATATTTCATATATATATATATATATAAAGACAGGCCAGCAGCTCCCCCACCCTCCCTGGCCTCGGGAAAGTTACTATTGGGAGTTTATACAGTCTGACCAACATTCTGTTGGCGCGTAAAGGTCCCCGCAGCACGCGTAGCTCGCGCCAGCGGACCAACACCGGAAATAGAGTCATAGTTACTCCCGAAAGAATATTTCATATATATATATATGAAATTTATATATATATATATATATATATTTCATTGGTACGCTTGAAATAACGACAAAATTGTTTTGCATTCGTGTGACAGGTTGGAGATCCCCAAGAGGCAGGTGCCCTGTACAACGTCTTTTGCAAAGGTCGAGAGGGCCCTCTTTGTGTAGGGTCGGTGAAAAGCAACTGTGGACATGCCGAAGGTTAGTAGAGGAGAGAAACGCGCCTGTGTGAGGCGACACAGCTCCGCCAGTCCGCAATGATAACTAGAAGGCTCTACGGCGGGATAGAACTATGCGTCAAGCTCGTACTGCGCAATGTGTAGATTTCTAAACTAAAAGAACTATGCTTACTTTTTCGTGAGCTACTCTTAATGCTAGTGTGAACTTTTTGACCATAACCTTGTTGGTATGCTAGCTACCATTGTTAGTTGACATGTTTCCGTGCTCGTCGGATCGATGTCGAACTTCACAGGCGCTTCCGGAATCTGCTCGCTGGCGAAAGTCATCACGCTGTTGGAGACAGGTGTGATTCCGGCCAACCTGCACTTTGAGACGCCAAATCCCAACATCCCCGCACTGATGGACGGCTCAGTCAAGGTCGTGCACGAGCCGACGCCTTTCGCCGGAGGCCGTGTCGGCGTCAACTCGTTCGGCTTCGGCGGAGCGAACGTGCACGTCATCCTCGAGCAGCACGGAGGTGAACACGCTGGAGCAATCCCCCGCGAGAAGCCGCATGTTCCGCGTCTCGTGCTCACGTGCGGCCGCAACGAAGAGAGCCTCGATGTGGTCCTGCAGCGTTTGGCCAGCGAGCCGTTGCCCGATGCCGCATACAATCTGCTCAACCACGTCGGCAAAGCTCCTACCCAGTCGATGACCCGGCGAGGCTTCGCAATCATCCCACCGTCGGGCGAGGCGATCACCGAGCAGGGCGCCGCCGAGACGGCGAAGAGGCCCGTGATCTTTGTCTACGCCGGCATGGGCTCGCAGTGGCCTGCGATGGCTCGCCAGATGATGGAGTTCGACGTGTTCGCCAACTCCATCCGAAAGTCGCACGAACTCCTGAAGCCGTTCGGCATTGACCTTCTGCAGATTCTGACCGGGGACAAGGTTGATAACCCCTCGATGATTGTGCCGTTTATCTCTATTGCTTCTGTGCAGGTGGCGCTGACCGAGTGCTTGTTTGCCTGCGGCATCCGGCCCGATGGCATCGTTGGACACTCGGTATGTATAATGTATATATATATATATATATATATAGGTGATTATGCCATTTAGCGGTTCTTCGTACGATTAATCAAATTGCATTGCGAAAAACTTCAATACATATTGTACGTTTTTTCATACGGGACTGAAACACACGGTTACAAGCAAATCGGCGATAACAATATATAGCGGAGCAAAATCGTAGACACCAGTTTTCTAAGGTTTTTCTCGGATTTTCAGGTGGGCGAACTCGGTTGTTCGTTTGCTGATGGCGGTTTCACAGCTGAGCAGACGGTGTTAGCCGCATACTGGCGTGGCAAGTGCATCGAGCAGGCACAGCTGCCTAAAGGAGGAATGGCAGCTGTGGGTCTTACGTGGGAGGAAACTTTGAAGCGGTGCCGAGATGGCGTTGCGCCCGCGTGCCACAACAGCGAAGACTCCGTCACTATCACCGGACCTGCTGAGGCAGTGGCGTCGATGTGTGCTGAGTTGCAGGCGGAGAACATCTTCGCGCGTGAAGTCAACTCCAACGGTGTGGCGTTCCATTCGAAGTATATGGAGCAGATCGCACCGTCTTTGCTCGCTGCCCTTAAGAAGGTCATACCTGTCCCTAAGCCACGATCAGCCCGTTGGATCTGCTCATCGATTCCAAAGAGCCGCTGGGACGAGCCATTGGCAAAGAAGTGCTCCGCCGAGTACCACGCAAACAACCTCGTGTCGCCCGTGCTCTTTAAGGAAGCGCTTGAACTCTTGCCGGAAGACGCAATCTGCATTGAAATCGCGCCGCACGCCCTTCTTCAGGCAATCCTTAAACGGGCTCTCAGCCCAAAGAGCAACTGTGTGGGCCTGATGAAGCGGAACAGCGACAACTTCATAACATTCCTGACGGCCCTCGGAAAATTGCATACGTTAAACGTTGACGTCGATGTGTCTGCACTATACCCGAAAGTGCAATACCCGGTTCCCAGAGGCACTCCGCACTTATCACGCTTTGTCGCGTGGGATCACGGCCTTGAATGGCGTGTGTGTAAGTGGAGCGACTTCGAATCGGTGGGAGCCTCGGTAGAAAACTCGACTGAGGTTGATCTATCCAACCCGGAAAGTACGGAGAAGTACATTGAAGGACACCGAATTGACGGTCGCGTGCTCTACCCTGCAACTGGCTATATGGTGCTGGCCTGGAAGGCTCTCGCTAAGCGGCTGGGCAAACAATGGCTAGACATGCCCGTGGTATTTGAGAACGTCAATTTTCACCGAGCCACGATCTTACCGAAAACGGGTTCCGTACAATTATTTGTGAACATTATGGGAACGACTGGTCAATGGGAAGTGATCGAAGGAGGTACTCTGGCGGCTTCCGGGCGGGTGTATGTTCCTGAAAAGGAAGACTTCCTTGACTCAAACATTCCTGAAGTACCTGAAAATGTCAAGTTGGAGCTCAATGCCCAAGATATTTACAAGGAGCTCAGCTTAAGAGGTTACGAATATCACGGAATGTTTCGCGGCGTTGTAAAAGCAGACATTCATATGCCGTGGGGTAAGCTAAAGTGGCAAAACAACTGGGTATCCTTCCTTGACACGATGCTGCAGTTCACCATCCTTAGCAGCAAGTACAGGACTCTGAATCTCCCTGTTAGGATCACTCAGTGCCGTCTTGACCCCACGGTTCATGCTAAACGCGTGGCAGCTACTCCAGAGGAGCTGACAGTGTACTTCGACAAGGAAATGAACACATGCCTGTGCGCCGGAGCGGTAATTAAGGGTCTTAAGGCTAACGTGGCTCCTCGCAGAATTGCGCAGGCCGCACCATTCCTCGAGGAGTACCACTTTACGCCTAACGTGAGTGAGGTGACCGACCAGGCCGTAGGCGAGTATCTAAAGGCGTGCACAACAGTTTTGAGCCAAGTACTGGAAAAGGCTGGACAGAACAAGTCTGCAGTCACGAACGGTTTCCCTGAAATTCCGCAGGAGCTGCTTCAAAAGTATGCTACGAAAGGCAACGGGCTTATGAACGTTCTGACTGACGTACGTGATCAAGTCAACGACGGAGAGCCAGCCAACGACAGCTTAAAGAAGGCAGTTGAAACGCGAAAGTCTGAAATTCAGCTCGATCTGCTAGATCTGGACCTCTGGAATGAAAGAAACCTTCGCCCTCTTCTAGACATTGTCATTGAAAATGTCCCAAGCAAGAAACTTCGTGTTGTGGAGGTTAGCAGTGACAAATGTGTCATGGGCAAGAAACTTATGGAAAACATCGAGCTGTCCCATATTGGCTACTCCGTGGACTATACTGTGGCTCATCCAGAACCAAACACTCTTGAGGATCTTCTGCCTACAGACGCTAAAGCCACCTCCTGGGATCTAATTGCAGATGCCAAGAATGTGCCTGTGGAGAACGACTTAGCCGTATTGAAAAATACTGATGCGCACGGACCACAACTGACCGGATTGCTTCAGAAAGTGTCCGGCCTACTCAAGACAAACGGATTTCTTCTGATTAACTACCGGCATACTACTTCACACACAGAAAAAGTCCTTGCCGCATTTGGAGACCTTGGTATTAAGCTGCACGCGTCGGCTGACGTTAAGAACGCCCTAAAGAGTGCCGGTCTTGAGCTGGTTGCATCCCGGCAAAGCACTAACTCAGCGACTCTCCTAGCTCGCAAACCAAATAGCACAGAGGCTAGCAAGCATACGTTTGTCAATGTGAAGAGTGGAGATTATAACTGGGTGGAACCACTAAAGGCCAAACTTTTAGAGTTCGATAGTAAGCCTCTAGGCGAGAATGTGTGGCTATTTGCTGAAGACGTGGGCGATAGTGGAATTATTGGACTGGTCAACTGCCTGCGACAGGAAATTGGCGGGTCCCATGTCAGGGCCATCTTCAATGCTTCTCACAAGAGCAAACAAGCTCTCCCTGAATTCTCATTCGGCCACCCGATGTACAAGGACATTGTGGCAAAGGATCTAGTAATGAACGTGTTCCAGGACGGCGAATGGGGAACCATGCGTCACTTTACGCTGAACGCACTAGAGAAGACTCTTAACTATGTATCGACTGAGCACGCCTTCTTAAATGTTCAAACTCGTGGTGATCTCAGCTCCTTAAAATGGTACCAGTCACCAATTACACACAATCCACCCGAGGCGGACCAGATCCTGTGCAGTGTATACTATGCTCCCCTTAACTTCCGCGACATCATGCTTGCCACTGGCAAGCTTCCTCCAGATGCGTTACCTGGTGACCTCGCGGTTTCCGACTGCGTCCTTGGTCTCGAATTCTCTGGAAGGGACCCCAAGGGTCGTCGTGTTATGGGCCAGATCCCTGCCGAAGGCTTGGCAACTTCGGTTCTAGTTGATCCGGTGTTCCTATGGGACGTGCCCGATGCATGGACCTTAGAACAAGCATCCACAGTACCCGTCGCCTATTCCACTGCCTACTATGCTCTGGTCATTCGAGGTCGCCTTCGCAAGGGCGAGGCTGTCCTTATTCACTCCGGGTCCGGTGGAGTGGGCCAAGCGGCCATCAGTATTGCACTGAGCATGGGATGTACGGTATACACTACAGTGGGATCACAAGGAAAAAGAGATTTTCTTAAAAGAAGGTTCCCGCAACTCAAGGACAACAACTTTGCCAACTCACGCGACCTATCTTTTGAAAAACACATTATGTCTGAGACCGCCGGCCGAGGAGTTGACCTTGTTCTGAATTCCCTAGCTGAAGAGAAGCTTCAGGCTTCGGTGCGCTGTCTTGCAAATCACGGTCGTTTCCTTGAAATCGGCAAGTTCGATCTCAGCAACAACTCGGCCCTCGGAATGGCACTCTTCCTCAAAAATGTGACCTTCCACGGTATTCTCCTTGACTCTCTGTTCGGAAACGACCCCTATGTGGCCCACGACAAGCTCGAAGTTGTACGCCTCGTCACTGAGGGCATTAAAACAGGAGCGGTTCGACCACTCGATACGCACGTGTTCGATAAAGAGGCTACGGAAGAGGCTTTCCGTTTCATGGCGTCCGGAAAACACATGGGCAAGGTCGTCATCAAAGTCCGCGACGAGGAGAAGCAGAAAACAGTTGTGCCTTCGCCAATGAAGATAAATGCCGTTACACGGACAGGATTTTCACATAAAAAGACCTTTGTTATTACTGGTGGTCTTGGCGGCTTTGGCATGGAGCTGTCTGATTGGCTGATTAACCGTGGAGTTCGGTCGTTGGTGCTTACGTCAAGATCTGGAGTCAAGACCGGGTATCAGAAATATGCGCTCTACCGCTGGCAGAAGGCAGGGGCTAGAGTGTGGGTTCTCACACACGATGCATCTACCGTCGAAGGCGCCCAGAAGCTTATCAAAGAAGCAAAAGCGGTATCCGGCTTGCCGATCGGAGGCATCTTTAACCTTGCCATGGTCCTTCGCGATGCTTTGATCGAAAACCAGACCGTCAAGAACTACGAAGCTGTGTGCGCCCCCAAGGTTGACGGGACCAAACACCTTGACGTCGTGTCTCGAAAGGAGTGTCCGGAACTCGAGTACTTTGTTGTATTCTCATCGGTCTCGTGTGGTCGAGGAAACGCTGGCCAAACAAATTATGGTTATGCGAACTCTGTAATGGAAAGAGTATGCGAAAAACGGGTAGCCGACGGTCTTCCTGGACTTGCTATTCAGTGGGGAGCCATTGGAGACGTCGGTGTTATCCTTGAGACTATGGGCGGTAATGAAACGGTCGTTGGAGGTACTCTGCCTCAGAGAATTCAGTCGTGCTTCAACGTGATGGACCAGTTCATGAGCCAACGCCATCCCGTCGTATCCTCGATGGTCAAGGCCGAAATCACCAAAAAAGAGCCCGGTAGCAGCGGAGCCGACTTGACTTCCGCCGTGGCCAATGTACTCGGAGTGAGGGACGTTTCTAAACTGAACCCCAATACCACACTTGGAGAACTCGGCATGGACTCGCTCATGGGTGTTGAAGTTAAGGTAGGTGTCTTTATTTTCTTTTATTTATAGAGCTAGGGTAGAGATTTATCATTTAAACCTAGTGACCTTCATGTTTACGTCTGTAATCTCCATTGGTAGTTTACTGCGCCAAACAGGTTTTGTTTTTAAATAATAGACGAAGAATTTATTATCCATGTTTCCACGAGTGCAGTTTACGATGCAGTACAAGTCTACTATACAATGGTTACTACTATACAATTACAAATATTACTACTATACAATATACGGTGATTAGATTAAATGCTAAACGTTTGCCTTATACACGTTTGCAGCAACTACTTGAGAGAGAGCTCGATCTAAGCCTTTCCATGCAAGATATCCGAACGTTGAATATGGCGAGGATCAAGGAACTTCAGGCCGGAGGAACTGCGGCAAGTGAAGGCGCACCTGTTACCGCAACACCCGAGAAAACCCCTTTGCAGCAATCGGAAGCCACGGCTGACGTGCCGAAAGTCCTTCTCAAGAAAGAACTCATTCCCAACGAACACGTGGTTCGAATGAACACAGTCCAAACGAGCGCCGAGCCAGTTTTCCTACTGCACTCAATCGAGGGCGACGTTGATAATCTTAAACAAATTGCCTCCAACCTCAAACGGCCTGCCATTGGCATCCAGCGCACTAAGGACGTGCCGATCAACTCAATCGAACAACTAGCCGTCTCCTATATTTCGGTAAGCGCCAGGAATTGAAACGCAGATTGATCTTACATTTCTAGCGCAATTGCAATTGCTTTAATAGCCGCCATACTTACACGACCTCTAAGAACTCAAACATACCGATGATATATATATCTTTATCTATGCCTTTGCCTGTGGTTATCTAACTTGGTTATGTGCCTTTTAAAAGAAGACACCGTCTCAATTGCGTACCTACGATCCAGCAACGATTCTAGCGTACCTATTATCGATCTTAAGTCGTATGATTGACAATTTGCTCTTACTTTATTCAATGTTTCAGTCAATGGTGGAGAAGCAGCCGAAAGGTAAACCATTCCACATTGTAGGCTACTCTTTCGGTGCGACTGTCGCGTTCGAGATTGCGTGTATTCTGCAAGAGCAGGGACATCAGGTAAAGGCGTTGATTCTGCTCGATGGTGCACCTCAGTACCTTGCTGTGCACACCTCGATCTACAGGAGTAAGTTCGACAGCAATCCTAACGTCAACGAACAGGAGGCCAGCGCTCTCTGTGCGTTCCTCATGCAGTACATGGACATCGATTTCCTCAAGGTACTTTTTTTTAAATCTAGGCCGGGAACGTGAGTGAATATCATGCACAGCTTAGCGATATATATATATATATATATATATATATATATCATAACATATTAGATCTGTTCCCTGATATATTGTAAATATCTAACATATGTTTCATAGGATTTCTTATACAGCAAGTCGGTCAGACGCACTCACCTGCGAATATTTCTCAATAGTGAACGTTTTGCTATATTATATACACGTATATTATTCACAATGCGGCGGCTGCACACATCCGCACATTACCTACACTATGAGACTTGACTGCCGCAGATAACAAACAGGGCGGTCGTTGGCATATTGAACCTCGGACCAATAAACATTGATATATGCTTCGACAGTATTCTAATTCATAGTTCCGCCTGTTTACTGCAGATGAAGTCGACTCTAACGAACGTCGCCGGCTGGGAAGGCAAGCTGGCTCTCGCCACAGACGTTCTCCTCCAGAGCACAGATCTCAGCAAGCAGGACAAGCCTTCAGCCGAGCAGATCGCGCTGGCCGCACGATCATTCTACGATTTTCTGTTGTGCGGCAGTGCCTACAAGCCGACTCGCAAGTTTACCGGCGACGTCACGCTCATCAAGGCGTCACACCTGCGCAAGATGGCCATGACGCTACCTCAAGACTACGGCGTGTCCGAGTGCGTGACCGGCAAGGTGTTCGTGCAGGTTGTCGAAGGCATGCATGAGGACTTTATCCTCGGCAAGGGTGCCCTCCTATGCGCCGAGATCGTCAACAACGTGCTGGAAGGTGGAGCCAAGGCCTAAAAGCAGCAACAGCAGCAGCATAACAACTGCTTTTTTGTCAGCGCACCTCAAGCGCACGACTACATTCGAACACAGTCGCCGTCGTCGGCGTTGTTCGACATTGTCGCTCTTCCCGTCGGTGGGCTTAAAGGCGACCGGGCGCACTCTACACATTGCGCCACGAGCACCAGTAGAGAGCAATAAATGTGATTTGTAACTCATCATGCATCGTATAAGAACAACAATAACAACAACAACAACAGAGAGCCACAATCACGAACGAACTGTGACGACGACAAAGATGACTACTACACTTACTACTACTACTGCTACTACTAGTACCACACACAAGTGCAAAATGTTGTACACTGTAGTCAACTGTAAGCTAGGAATTAGAGAGCAATACACGATAGTAGACAAACGTGATAAGCAATTGACCTGAGTGGCTGCGTCATCGGCTCATCATCGTCATTTGGGAACTGCAACAGGCGGGTGCTGTTATCTGGAGGCTCGAATACCAACCAACTGACCGACCGACCGACCGACCAAATCGACCAACCATAAAAACGCGACACCTGAACGCCAAAGGATAACTTCGCCTCCTGTATATGCTATTCCGTTTGATGAGCATTGTATATATATGCGCTAACAGACAACACTTGATATTACGCGTGCGAAAGGGTAATCCTGACTTGAAGTGAGATGTAGAAAACGCTAAGGCAGCAAAGTACGCAGTAAGATTGCTATTTCCAAACACCCCATAGCTTCACCACTAACAAATAAAAACCTTTACTTACAGACGGAAATTTCAAGTGTGTAACTTTATTCATGACTCGGTGATTTCTCTCAGCTTATTGTAGACCGAACGATGTTCCTAAGCGTTATTGCACATGGGCACTTTATACTTCTACGCGTCCTGAATAACGTATTTGAATTCAGAACACATTTTTTTGTAGAGGACTAATTGGAAATTGCGGTTGCACACGCGGACACCACAGCAGGAAGATCCCTGCAAGTGTGGGCTGGTAGTGTGGGGCTCCAACCCACTAAAAACCAGTCATGTCCCCGTCCCCCAACTGACTGGGAACTACTTGAGCATGCATCAAACAGTTAGAGGGGGCGAGTCTTTTTACTCCTGGCGAAAGCTGTCCACGGGAGCCGCAGGGAAGCGCAAGAATTGCAGGTTGTTGGCCGCCGTCTTAGCGTGTGAATTCTTGTTAAAAACCGCTGTTGTCAGGTTCCAGTGTTCCAGGGATTACCATCATCTTCAAAACGACGTCGCGCAGGTTAAAAATGTGAGTGTTCATTAGAGCCCCAAGGGGTGACGCTCTGGAGTGTCCTCCAGTCCATCGCCGCAGTAGACGCACGTGGGGCTGGAGGCCTTCCCGATCCTGAATAGGTACGACTGAAAGTCGCCGTGCCCCGTCAAAATCTGGGTAGTGTGGAAGGTGAGTTCCCCACCGGGCCGGTAAAGACATGCCTTGATGTTAGGGACCAGCTTGCGGAGACTGGCACCTGGGTCCCCCCCTGCCAGGCCATCCCACTCCCCCTTCCATAGCTGCAATGCGTGTTGTCGTGCCTTTTCCTTCTTAAGGCTCCGGCCCCCCACAAACGGCGGCGCTCTTCTGCCTTTAGGTCCCATAGAATAGTGCCCGCGAGCACGAGCCCCGCCGCTGAGCTAACCGTGCGGTACGCCATGGTTACATGGATACATTAAATTAACTAATATATATATACATGTATATATATATATATATATATATATATATATATATATATATATATATATATATATTCAGATTTATTTCACTCATCGTAACAACAAACTTTACCTGGTTTCGACCACCTGGACAAGGCGCCAAGCACCGCCGTGGCGTTACCGCTTTGTATATTCAATGACAGCCTGTACATTGCATAGCTTAACAATAACTCCCTCGGTAATTTTACCTGGGTCTCTAAGGTATCAAAGGCACACGGTCGAAAGTCCATAGAGTTTCCGATTAGTGCGTATTTTCGACATTTTGTTCTCTCAGCCTGTGAAACAGCATAACCTTCCTGGGTAGCAACTATTGAAGGTGCTAAAGAGTCAGTTACATTAGCGTCCCACCCTCGAAAGCTGTTAGGGTCATTCCGTTAGGTCGACGGGAGTCGCGGGACGGGAGTTTGTATAGATCTGCAAGTTCGAGAACACAAGGGTAGCCAGACCTTAGAGCACGGATCAGGTTATCATTCAGAGCAGCGTCTCTCGCCTTACGGCCTAAGCTCCGGATGTAGGATAAGCCATGGTGACCTAGTGGTGAGACCTTCTCACCACAGCTGCACTCATGTTCTTAGGCTAGTGGGATCCCGAAGCAAACACAACGCTGCTTCTAACGACAAAGTCCTCTAAGAGGGCTCCAACGGGAGCTCTTAGGAGAGCATTGAGCTATGCACCAACACTACATGAAGCTGGTCAAAGACGTGCTTTGTCTACCTCGTCTTCTGTTGAATTAATAAGATTGGGTAAACCTTCATTGGGTATATCCTTTAACGGCGCCCCAGACAGGAATGTGCCAGTGCGTGCTAAAAGACATTCTTTGGATTCCTCTAGTAGATTATGTCACTATTCGATAGCTAGAGAATCTAATATCCTTGCAATCGAAACAGCGTCTGGAATGCCTAGGCCTTCTTTTACCACGGGCAAGCTTTTAGCATCTCCAGCCAACCGAATATCTGAGCTTTCGTCCCGTCAAAGATGTGGCACGTCTAGTAGGGTGAGGTTGGCCTCGTTTGTCCTGACACCTCTAGAAGAAGGGTTGGTTACCAGTCTGACCAAAAAGTCGGATACGTATACCGCTCTTGTCAGCTATTGTCGATATGTAATTTGAGAGAAGAAGTGCTGTGATCCCTTCGTAAGAGCCAGACAGGCAGACGCATGAGACTTTGCACACGCACTTTGTATACTCCTTGTGGAACTGCGTATTCAAACAGACTAAGTGCTGAAAGCCATGAACTATATATCTGGTACAGACGTAGCAATCGCCACATGCAAACCCAGACTAGAGGTGAGAGACACTGAAAATATTCAAGTCTTCCACCTCTCGTCGAGTGTTGTTGTTTTTGTTCAATCTTGTTCAACTTTATTTTTTCACATTAAGACAACGCATTTGAATGACACTCTACGCGGCGTCTTGAACCTCAATCAAATTATCTCAACAGCTGGTGCACAGCCTGGCATTAGACACACAATGCAATGCGGCTTCCTACTAGCATTGACAAGCTTCATGAACTTTGTGAAACACCGTTCAAGCAAGCCAAAGTTTGCCCGAGTGTGGTGTCCCCATGCTCTATCAAGACCACACATCAGCTTTGGAATAATCTTGCAGTAGAACAATTGTAGTATCCACCAAACTAACCAACGGACGGCGAACGCTACAAATTCGCTAGTCTCTCGATCAAACAACGCACATCCTTGGCCTGGCTCGCACCAACGACTACTAACTCCTTTATTCTCAAGCCGCCTCCTTTTATATCACAGATTTTCCCGCGCATTCAGTGACTTCCCGCGTCTTTGTTACTGGGGTGGCGGCATCTTCCATTTAGCGCCATGTCTTTAGTTTGCTTCGGCATTGCCGCCAACTGACGCTGTCTATGCCAGCGCTGCTTAACGGACGCTGCTAACCTACAAGAATGCCATTGCCGTCGAGACAGACAGTTGCCCCATGTTGCCTACTTCTCCATAAGTAAAGAAGTGCGCACTGTGTCGACGATGTGCGCAGTGAAGGTTGTCCCAGTATAGTGGAGCTAAAACCCCAGATACCTACATTACAATGACTACAAGGATTAACCGCAGCAACGCCAATAGACCCCCATTTCTGAATTTCACAGGCTTGGTCTTCAAATTGTTTATTTCCAGCCTCCTTAAGACAAGGAACACTTCTGCCAGAATCTTAATGAAGCTCAAATTACCCTCAGAAGAGAGATATGCTGGACAATTATTCTGCTCTAAATATGCTATGCGATTAGATCAAACAATGTATCGCATGCAGCACTAAACGATCCTTGACGCTATTGCACTAGGTATAAGTGTTCGGTTTGCAATATAAAAACAAATAAAATACTCAGTTGCGTATAGGCATTCACAAATGTGGTCTCAAGGAATATTGAGTGACTTATGATAGATTGCCCAGAGAAAAGAAAATGTATTGTATTGACCTTTGCATACCTGTTCTTAAGAGACCACCGTGCGTTTTAGTGGCGCGGCCCACAGAAATTAGCTAAGTTACAAGCTGCTTCTAGCTCTCGCTGTATAACCTGGGTCTCTAGACTGCACAAAAAGGGACTAATCTGGCATGTTACAACGCTAGTGCCAATTAATCATCAACTAACGACGCTCTAGTAGCATTATTATATGTGGTAAATATAGTGTACCCTGTTGCATGCTTAACTACTAGGGTGCGTCTCCTTTTAAATCTGTGAGAGACGTTATTGTCTAAACCTGTGACAATTTACACTGTTTTCCTCTTTTCAAATTTGCAAAACATATGCGAAGCATAACGAGCTCAAAACGTCTGTTTCGCCTGCACTTATATTGTCGATCTTCTACCTGCGGAACCGTTTCGCAATCCATCTTTTCGATTGCATTCAAACAACAAATACACCAAGTGATATACGAGTGTTGTAATGTGGCGATTGCGTTAAGTTGCTACGCCAAGGGAATATATTAAAGGTTAGCGGATCATCAGAGAGCCTGCACGTAATTAACTGTTGGCCACGCCAAAGAGTGGGGAATGCGAGTTTAGTCAGTTTGCAAACCCCCAACACTAAAGTTGTGAGTGACGAATATGCAATAGGCATTCCTAAAACCTCCAATATCAAAAACAAAAAGTCGACATCAACGACTGACCTCTATCCATATAGCTTCTATCTCTGCTCGGGTGTCAGTAGCGCGTATTTTCAGGAGCACGGGCATCTTTGGTTCGTCAGTCACTGTTAAGGGATACGCAATTAGATTGACGACAGGCGGCAAATACTGCAGACCGACGTACTCCAGATTCCATAACAGAGGACCGAAAATGGATCCCGGGGGAACACATGCCGTCATGTCAGGTGACATTGCGTCGTTCTGATTGTACATATACTTTAAGTAGTTCGATATTGAGACGCATGGACGGCTCTCTCTCTCTCTCTCTTACAATGGCAAGTTCCGCGAGAAATAATTCCTTTATCTGCAAGTTGAACTTACTGTCTCAAGGCAATGGCAAATTCAGTAATAGATAAAGATGGCTTTACCGCAGTAAAGCCATCTTTATCAGCTTGCGGAACACATGAAGGCTCTGGGCGGATCTCTTACGACAGCCTAATGCTGTTCTCGGTTTTATTGCTTTTTTTTCTACATTTGCCATTGTCACGAGACAGTAAGTTCCCCGTTTACCCCGCCTCTTGTGTCTGCGTTTTTCGAAATGTCTCAATTTTTCTTCTATAAAGTAGACATACAGCTAAAATGTGGGCGTGGGGACGCCGCAAGGCGAACAACCAGCGCAGACCACCTGCTAGTAGCTTCCCTTTGTGGTTTCTCTGCCATTAAGGAATCAGTGATTGCCGGGCTTTTGCAAAGCGCTGTCTCAATACCTCTAGCTTTCGCGCTCTTCAGGAAGTTTCCTAATCCGAACCGATGCTTCAACTCTTCCCGCTTGCAGTTGGGCCTCAGCAAATGATATCACTAGCCCGCGCTATCTCCAGCTACTATCAGTCTTATCACTGCTGTTGCTGAACGCGGCTAGCTTTGACATTTCAGTCTTGCCGGATCTATACTGTCCTACAGTTTTTCACTGTGTCAGCATAGGACGTTGGTCGTTCCTTTAGAGAGAACGGCATTAGTATTCGCCGGCTGACTTTCTCACCTCTTGTGTCTAAATACATTTTTTCTGTTACGTTTGTTACTTATACTAGCAAGCGAGATGCTTACCTTACATACAATATATTCCAGTATTTTTGTAATTTCTCTTTTCGTTCGTCTTGGCTAATCATATAATACGGAATTGTCTCAAAGGCTTGCAGGTAGCTCGAGCTATCCCGTAGCTTTTTCACTTTCGCAGAGGCACTACTGATCAAACATTGATCCCCAATGCGTAAAGCCTCCCACCGTATGGCCGTTCTCGCCCGTTTCTTGAAGATGACGCAGAATTACGACATTTGCGGCCGGCATCACTCATTAGGCCTTTCATTAATGAGGCAACGTTTTTTGCAATTCGGACTCCAACATTTCGCTTTGAGAACGCTCACATTGAGCTGAGAGCTCTGCTAGCACTGTAACGTTGTTGCTACCAGATGTAACGACATTTGTTACGCTAAGTGAACTGGAAAACGTAGACGCGGCAGGCCGGGCACTACGACACAAAAGGCTTAAGAACGATAAACGACGTCCAGCGCGTAGCAAAGCCGAGCAGAAAATGGCCGATAAGTCATGGTTCCTCTGGGTCTACCTATTCACTCAAGGGACGCAGTAGCATTCGTATAGTGACAATGGCACTTCGGCAGCATTAATCCTGTACATAACTACACATTAGGTGCCGAACAGCTAGCGGCAAAACCATCGATAAAAGACTTGGGAGTTCTGACAAGTAATACGCTGAGCTACACACCACATATTCGTAGCTGGAGCATAGAGGTAGCTGCGTCAGCTAGTCGGAGAATACACTGGATAATGCGATCCTTTGTCTTGAAAGACCCTAATCTGTATGTCAAACTTTATAAGCAATATGTCCTACCTGTGATTGTATATGCCTCTCCAGTATGGAATCTAGGGTTGAAACGTGATAGAAATTTGATAATGAAACTGCAGAAGAAGTTTTTAAAACGTGTTGCTTTTCGTTGTAATATGAGGACGACTTGTGATATAAAATGTGATGATATTGGTGTTGTTCTAGATGATATTGATAAGGCTACGTTCGTCTCTATTCGTAAATTCCCAGATCGAGCGAACAAATTCTTTGATTCTATTTTGACGAACACAAGAGCCGGGATCAACGTACATGCTAAAACTTGTATGTAGCATAGCAGCGTCCGTTAAGTAGCGCGGGCATAGACAGCGTCGGTTGGCGGCAATGCCGAAACAAGCCCAATACATAGCGCCAAATAGAAGATGCCGCCACTCTACTAACGAAGACGCGGGAACTCACTAGATGCGCGGGCAGTCTGTGAGTATGTAACGAGGCATGAGAATAAATGAGTCAGTAGTTGTTGCTGCGAGCCAGACAGAGGACGTGTGTTGCTTGAGCGAGAGAATGGCGAACTCGTAACGGTCGTCGGCCAGCCATGGGGGTGGTGGACACTACAAAACTGTTGCCCGGAAAGAAATCGTTAACAAAAAATGTTTTGCTTGGCGCAGTATTACGCACAAGCAAATTGATCTGTTCAAGTAAAGCCCCCCTGCTAAAGGGTGTGTACATATGGTAAAGACGATGGAATCGAATCTTCTTGAACATTCGACTTCTCGAATGTCCCATCTGCTCTCTTTGCTGATTGGTCGGTTTGAAATGCGCACTGCCATAGCATAGCGCGCGTTGTCTTCGGTGCGTCGGCAGTGACGCTGCCGTAGGTCAGGTACGCAGGTTGAACGACGACGATGATAATAATAATGATGATGATGCTGCCAATGTTATGGTTGTGGCGCGACCGAGGTCGGCGGTGACGAACGTGCCTTTTTATCGCTGTCGTGAGCATGTCTGCAAGCTGAGCGGTCTCATGCCGGGGTTGTTTATGACGATGGTGATGTTGTGGCTGGTAACGGTTCTCTGGTCGCCTAGGTGCACGTTGGATAGATAATGTGCTCGGTCAGCCGTAGTGTCGACTTGCTGACGCCGTCGATTGTCGAAGAGTTGGCTGATCCGTTGCTACGTTGTGTCTAACTTCGTCACAGTGTAAATAAATAGTATCGGGTCATTATTCCCTTGCCAACGGGATCTCTAGATCCTTTTCATTGTCACGATCTTCGATTAACGAGCTGTCTGATAGTTGCTTCCTCCACACTATTATGAAAGTGTTCTTGCGTGAACTGGTAACCATAATAGCTGGTATTTTTTCGTGTACCATTAGTAGATACCCTTACAGATAGATAGATTTTAACATTTTCCTGGGCGGCTTGTGCAGACGTTAACAGCTCGTCAAAGCCATCAAAGTCATACTAGTCTTTGATGGCTTTGAGGAGCTGTGAACTTCTGTACAACGGTAAACCACTCAATAAAAGAGAATAATAAGAGAATAATAAAACCCGTCTATCTACTAGCATGGAGTGTTTATTTTATATGTCTTTTTATTATTTGGTGTACTGACATAATTATTGTTAGCGTATTCAGATGATATTGTAGTAAGGTATATAAATAGTACAGTTTGCCATTTTGTTTAAATAATGGTAAAGAACAGGTCGCGCGCACATCTCGAGGGAGCTTATTCCACGATGAGGAACCGAGGTTTGAAATTCTTGAACTAAGATTAGTTACATGAAGCTGCAGACAAGATAAGAAGTTGTGTGTGCAATCCCCTTGTGTTCATAGTTGATGACGAGTGGCAAACCAGGTTGAGATGAATTCCCATTAAGAATCGTTTAACCTTAGCAACGACAAACATCTCTATTTGCAGAGCGTAGGACAAAATCGACATTTATACGTATTTATAACGCAAGGACTCCCGTGGTCGCCACACTCTTTCTTGCAGGCGGTGTAGAACGGACAAAGTAGATAAGTCATTCCAAAGATCTCAACTGCGTAGGTCAGAGTACTATATACGTTGGAGAAGTACATAGCAAACGGATTTTGTCAATGTCCGTCAAAGTTGAATCCGTTTGAACCTCAGCATTGACAAACCTCAGACTCCTGCACTTGTTCTGAAAGAATCTCTCCTTATTCGCTTGTTTGACCTCGTTAATGGCGGCTTTTACCTAGTTTCTCGTCGTTCAAGACGTCACATGCAAATTCCTAGCGTACCTGTACGGCTTATCAATCAGCCAGGCCACTGGTCGGCCACCTGTTGGCTGACCATGTCATGGATTTACCCCACGCTAAAGTACGGCATAGAATAACTGCATTTTATTATGTCGATTCTACCTTACCCCCTGCAAATAGAGATGTGTGTCGTAACTGAGATCAAACGAATCTTAATGGGACTTCATCCCAACCTGCTTAATCTTTCCCATTCGACATCCACCATGAACACAAGGGGATCACACACACAACTTCTAATCTTGTCTGCAGCTTCATATAACCAATCTCGTTTCTTAATATCAAATCTCGGTGCCACATATTGGAACAAGCTCCCCCCAGATGTGCGCGCAACCTCTTCTTTGACAATATTCAAACAAAGTGCTAAGCAATACTATTTAGGTACCTGACTATAATATAAGCCGAACACGATAATAATATAATCATAATGACAATTAATGACAAGTAAAATTATAAGAAAATGTGCAATATAAACACTCCATACTAGCCTTTGATGGCTTTGAGGAGCTGTGAACCTATGTACAATTTATGGAATAATAAAACCTATATATCTATCATTTCCCTTCCTTGCTCATGATAAGACGTATCGGCCAGGCCAGACTGTAGTGCCTTGTCCGGGCCCTTACCGGTAGGCTGTAGAATAATTCCGCTTTTGCGATTTCTAGCCGTCAGTTTAGGTTTGCAGCTTGCACGCGTTGTTACGCGATATATATATATATATATATATATATATAAGAGGGAATGCCGGAGAGATTTATAATTATATATATATATATATATATATATATATATATATATATATATATATATATATATATATATATATATATATATATATATTATATTTTACAGATTAAAATATATTACATTTGTTATTAGACTTCTATATATACATCATACTCTCTAACTGTCCCCCATACTTTGTTGGTCCAAAAGTTGCAGCTCTCCGGGAACTTATCAATATGCGTGGTTGTGTATAAATATACGCATAATAATACGTCTAATAATATACGCATTGCATCTCTTTTTTGCACTGCGTTCATATTATACCCAATTGTTAGGCTTATATCGATTACGTTATGATTTGTTTTAATGCAGTGGTCGGCCTAACTGGAGAGTTGTACAACAGTGTTACATGGGTTTGCGATCGAATCACCCTGCATATTTAGCTCAGCATTGGATTTTTGTTAAAAACGTTCAGAGTAGAGCGTTACCATACAAATGATCAAATCCTATTTTTTGTTAAAAAGGTTCTGAAGAGAGCGTTACCATGAAAATGATTAAATCCTGCTCTAATAAAACAATTTCTTCTTCCTTGATTATTTAAGGACCGGGTTGAGCATTACCCTACCGTAAGCCCACGCCAAAGTGGCTAACAATGTAAAATGAAATAATCCCCAACCAGCCCACAATTTAAAAAATTGAATTAGATTATGTCTAGAACCCCCTGAAAAAGCTCGACGAGATGGCGTGAGTGGACGGCTGTATCGAGAGATCCTGCCCGGTATAAAAACTTCTTTTTTTATGACGTGCAGTGAATTCACGCGACAGCTTGTTATGAGAAAGTCTGCGGGGCGGTAAATAGGCACTATATTTGCTGCGGTCTACATTTAAAAAGATTTTTTTTAATTAGAACGTAAAATACTCCTAACTTAGTAAGATATTGTGCTTATTGTAGTTATGACTACATGCTATAGACACCAACAATATAGCTCCAGCTCTAATTCAACTGTTTCAACTGTTTGTTTATTAACATTTCTTGTAGATAATTGCACACATCAATACATTTGTTTTTCGATCCGCGAACTTATGCGGCACCCGAGCTAGTATTTTCACTCAGAGTGGAAGTCAAGATAGATGTATCGTTTTAAATGCAAATAATATACTGCTTTCTGCTTATAAAAAGGTCTACATATGGTGATAGCAGAAACGACGCTGTTCCAACATGTGAACCTCACTTATGAGGTGAGTTAGCCAGTTCCTATTAGTAGTTCTAGAAACAGGTCACATTGTCAGCCAAAAACAATAGTAGACGAGATTTTCTTCTTTAAAAAGCTACCCTTGCTGGCAGATGAAGTACAAACAAATTTTTGCGCTAAGCGATACGACAAAAAGCAAACATTGGACAAACAGTTAAGCACGCCCGAAAATTCAGAAAATTCAAAATTCAGAGACTCACCAGAGTCTCTGAATTTCGCAACATGAACATACGACTTTGACAGTTACGATTACTGGCATACATACTGTTTTCTAGGCGCCGTAGCGGTTAATGGCTTTGCGTGGCCGAGTTTATTGCCGGTTCTGTTGTACCATGCCAATAATTCATATTGTAACGTTGTCGTGTTACGCTAAATCAGCTTGGGGATGTAGACTCAGCCGGACGGGTACTGCAGCCCGAGACGACTCAGGAACGATGAATGACGACACGTAGCATTGGGTCTAATGCAAAGCACAGCCGAGCAACGGAAGGTTATTAAGCCATGCTGCTTGATCTATTTATTGGTTCACGAGGCACCGCGGCGTGCTGACACCCCAAAGTGTGTCAGAGCCCGCTCTCAAATCGGTCGAAATGTACAGCAGTTTGTGTTTGTTTCGTATAGGAATACAAGTTACGTGACTGTTTGACTTGGACTGCCGATCATAAGTCGACCCTCTCCCGATATCGGCCGATGATCGTTTGGACGGCGGAGGACGTTGGGGTTTCAGCGCAAAAGGCTGTGGCTGTTCTCGGCTGGCTGGTTGAGACATGTCTTGTTCGGTTGAGACATGCATTATTCGGTGAACGTTATGTACGTTGAGATTCTGGCGCGGGCGCTGTAGCCGTCGGGCGTGGTCGGTTAGAACTTATTTGAATTGCTATAATGCGTACACAGTAACTTCGTTACAATATTAAACTACGCTATGTTTGCTTAGAGGCCATAGCGTTTAGAATGTGCTGTTTCCTGTTTTGGCACATATAGGCAGCAGTGCGAACGATTCCTTGACTCTTTAAACATATAGTTAGCGCAAAGTAGTTCTTCAAACTGCCGACTTGATTAAATCATATCTTATCGTGCTTCGTCTTCGAAAACAACCGTGTGGTACTAGATGTTTTTGAGCTAAGACAGTTATCAAACAGGTCAAGCCTTGATCTCCTAAATAGGCAGCGTCCTATATATATATATATATATATATATATATATATATACGTAGAAGTAAGAATACGTACAGTCCGAGTATATCTCACACAGTTTATTTATATATATATATATATATATATATATATAGAAAGAGAGAAAAAGCGGAACGAAAAGAACAAAGATGTAACTAGACGGCTGGGGTGTAGCAGCAGGCGGTTCGGAATTTGGCGCCAGTCGTCTGCGTCAAACGACATCAACAACGAACCGCACTTTGCTTTTGCCGAGCCAACCAGCCAGTCAGTCAGTCAGCGAGCCGCCCATGCTCTCTCTATCTCTCTACTCTTTCGTGCTATTGTTGTTGTTGTTGTTTTGTTGGTCGTTGAGTTAGACGACCAATAGCCCTCACCCAGCACGTTCTCTTTGTTGACTGCTGCTGTTGACCGTCCCAGATAGAGTCCCCATGGCTCCACAGTGAGGCCGCACTGCTCAGCGCGAACCGAGCGCACTCCGTGCGCGCACCTACCAGTGTCGTCACGCGGCAAAAGGTGCGCTGCTCCTCGGAGTTTCGTCGAATGACGAGAATGCACAGAACAGTGACAGGAGTGTGACGAAGAAGAGGAAGAAGATGACAAAAACAACAAGACAGTAGCCACGAGACTATGTGACCCCAATTAACGATCTTAGAAGATCGAGATCGACTGACACTCAACGCCGGTGTTCTTAGGAGTGACTTTCGACTGTGCGCGATGAATGAGTCGCCCGCCCCTTCGTCGTCATTGTGTAAATCGTTTTAGTTGCACCTGCTGTTGTCGGTGTAGTACTTGTTGGTGTTGTGGCAATTGTAGTTCTTGTTGCACCGAAAAATTGCAACGACCAACTGTCGGTGTCAGCTCACCAAGTGGGGGATGCAAGTGGGGGGGGATTGAAGTTGTTGCAACAGATTGCGTGCCGCACAGAGGTCACGTGCCCTCTACGAATCGTCACAGGGTCCCTGCAGCCCTGCAATTTGCCAGTCGTTCGTCGCTGGTTTCCAATCCACCTGCGATTGGATATCATAAACTGAGTCTGTAACTCAACTGCCATTAGTTACTGGCTTCACAACCCAGCAGCGATTCGTCTCGGAGTCGGTAACTCATTTGCCACTCGTCTCGAAGTCTGTAACCCATCTATGACCCATCTTTGACGTCTACGACCCGTCCGTGACCCGTCTCTGAATCTGCAACCCATCTGCCGCAACTGGTCAGTAGAGCCTTCAACCCATCTGAAACTCGTCAGTAGAGTTTACAACCCATCTGTCACCCGTCAGTAGAGCCCTCAACCCATCTGCGACTCGTTCCTGGGTCCTCAACCCATCTGCGACTCGTTCCTGGGTCCTCAACCCAGCTGCGACCCGTTCCTGGGTTCCCAACCCATCTGCGACTCGTTCCTGGGTCCGCAGCCCATCTGCGACTCCAAGAGAAACAACTCTGTGCAGTTATCGACATCATAATCGTCGTCGCAAGCTTCTGCAAAGTCTCACCGCCTCAACTGGTCGATTATTATCGAAGGCGGTGGGTCGTAGCAGAGTGAGTTCGATCGGAAGGAAAGTGAGTTCAATCATCTGCTCCGTGGAGTTTGTGGGGGTACCTTGGGGGCAGCTGGTGGTGCAGCTGCTGCTGCTGCTGTTGTTGCCGTTGTTGCCGCCACCTCCGGCGGTGGCGGGTGTACACGCATACACACACTTATGCAACCCTATCAGATAGCGCAACCCCATCAGACAACCATCGATAGCGTAGTAGTGGTGCAAGCATACTTACCTAGCTACCTGGCTATAATCGAAACCGAGACAGTGCTGACTCGGTGCTGAGTCCGTGGTGACAATCGAATAGCCGTCAACATCATCACGGTGGGTGAGCCAGTAGTAGATCTGGTGGAGTCTGTGACGGCGGTGGCGGCCCCTTGTCGTTGAATGGTCGGCGGTGGCGTCGCCGAGCCTGGCCACAAAGAAGAACGCCGGTCGGTGGCCATCGAGGCCAGTGTTAAGGACGATGATCAGCGTCGTTCCGGCGGGCTGGAGCCGGATCTCGCCGCTCGTGTGCAGCGCTCTCGACGCCGTCGTCGACGCTGTCGTGTTCGTCATCGACCGCTCGCTGCAGAACTGGTTCCTCGAGGGTCTGCAGAGTGCGCTCGACGACCGTGTGCTCGAGTGGAACGGCGAGCGGACGTTCCGCGCCCGAATGCGGCGCGCCGGAAAGACGTGCAAGAACTGCGTTCACTACCGGACGCTCTACGGCAACGAGTTCTAGACTCAGCTCTCGAGAACAACTTGACGAGTTGTTCTGAATACATACATACTGGTACATGCCACTGATGCATAGGTGCATGCGCGGCCAACCGACAAATCGGCCAATCGCCCAACTGACTGATGACCACTCGTAGCAGTTGGTCTTTGTTTTGTTGCAGAAGCAGAGCCGATGTAGTCGCTGATTTCGAACTCTCGGCATTCGTGGGTGCGGATTGATTTTGGCAATTGTGTATTCGTCTTCTTCAGCTTTATCTTGTTTATCTTCCCTTCAGCTTCATCTTCTTCTTTTTCTTCTTGAGCTTCTGTGTGTGCCTCGTTCAAATAAAAAGAAGTACCTTCTCTAGCGACCCAACGCCCCACAAACACGGTGGCGTCGACGATCTGGTTGTGCGCAGGCCGCTTGATCAGCCGTACGACAGATACCAAGCAAGCAAACAATCTTGTCAAGCACGTAAGCACACAGGATGAGAATACAAGATCAATAAGGAACAAACAAAAGAAGAAAATGTGTGACGATCATAATGGAAATGAAGAGAGTTTCCACGTGACATAACCGTATCGATAATGCTGCCCAGCGCAAAGGTACAGCGACGTAACAGGACGTTGTGTAATAATAGACCTTCTAACTTCTACCGGTATATTTTTTGTATGCTTTTAATAACATTTCGTATACTTTTTTTAGATATAATGTAAATGATTAATTATAAATTCGTATTACAACTTTGTCTAACGTGCTCACGTTCAGCCTACAATAACCCTGGTTTGTACCATTTGCTAGCCGTTGCTAGATCTTTGAGATTGCGTTGTCCCGCTGGACGTTATTGAAAAGTCTCTGGCGATTTTAGTGTTTTTTTAATTATAATTATTAGATACGCAATGGTAAGGCAGATTAGACAATTCAGATGTATGAGCGTGTACAAGATCTCTATCTCACTGCATATACTCTACTGCGCCAGTTGTAGACACAGCGTTTATGCTGCAAATTACAAGTGGCAAAAGCTTGTTTAAGCTGTCGGTTTTGCGGTTGTACACCAGTAACTGTTTGCAAAATATTGTGCGGCGATGCTGCTGATGCTACTGCAGATAGCTGTATCTCTCATCTCAGCTTATGTACTTGACTCCGCCGGATACTCACTCAATTGTTCCGTCTCAATATCGGCGTAGTCCGCGATTCAGCCGCTACCCAACAACAGCACTATGAACTAATTACGCTGGGCTGGCTATGACAAAATGGCATTGCTTAGCACCCGTATTTATTTAATGATCATTATCAATTTTAATATTTTAATCTTTCGAAAGGATCGCAATCCTGCATGCGATATCATAGCATCATCCATTTAGTGTTCAGTTTGTCTGTTTACCTTAAACTTGGCCCATGCTAAGGCTTGTTTTTGTCAAACTTTAGAGGTTTAGTTACTCTATCGGACTTTGCCCGGATCTTTTTAGCTTAAGCAACGCATAGAAAAATTCGCTAGAGCCGACTGCCCTTTCCCTACCTCCTGCCCCCCGTGCAGGTGTACCACGCAGGGCGATGGGTTACATACTCAGTCTCTTTCCTTTTAGCAAGTCGAGCTCGGCAGCGTGGTGCGACCGGAATAGACAAATAGGTGCGCGGATTCGAGCCCCACTGTTGCACACTGTTTGTAATTATGGGGGTCTGTCTATGAAGCAATGCGAAAAGCAGTGCCGTGGATGTTAAATCTTAGCTGTGGGTCAACCCGAAATGTATTTGTTCCTTTTAGCAGTAAAAACGGCTGAAGGTCTTACTGTCTCTTGGTAGTTTTGCGCCATTCCGCACTTTAACATTTTACGCGTGGCTGCGACTTAAACTATTTAAAATTGCAGCCATGCATACAGTGTTAAAGTCGAGAATGATCTAAGTCTGGCGTAACTGTGCAACAAGCTAATTTTATTAAATACGAGAAGCGAGGTAGTCACACAGCGCGTGGCGGTTTTCGACTTCTCTTAGGAAGTGGTAGAACTTGTTAAAAACCTTTTTGTCTTGAATTTCATTTGTGAGCTGTTTTGTTTGGGAGTGAAATTACTAATTTTGTTATACCGATGCGGCTGACCGGGCATCACTTCATAAAATGTGCCGTTGCAAGAGAACGAGTTCTCCGATAGGACAGTTCGCCGAAGTCGGGGACCTAGGGTACCAATTTTTTCACATTTAAGAACTTGAAAATATACAATCACGTCTGCTGTACAGGGATCATTTTAGTCTCAAATTGGTGGTGGTTTGGCTTATAATATGACTGCCTTAAGTCGCTTTTCTCCACGTTCAGATGTCGGACGGTGTATGTATATATATATATATATATATATATATATATAAGAAGCCCGCAACAGAACAGTCAACATAGTGGCTTTATTAGGATTGTTGTTTTTAAATTACTACCAGTAACGATCTTTGTTTAAAATACAGCCGCTAGTCTAGCCGTTTTATAGCATAAACAACAGGCGGTAAACGGATTAATTCGATTAAGATAAAGCACGAACAGCAACAATAACGTATACAATAGCGTAAAGGCTGAAATTAGTTGGGCTGAATTTAGAACTGCTGGTTTAGTTAGCCTGCACAAAGGACAGAATTCGGGACGATCTGGAGTTACTTTTGATAGTCGATAATGGAATAGAATTCTACACATACCAACACTCATACAGATAGGCCTACACAATTAGTACTTCTAATGCGCCCTGGCGTTTGATCTCAAGCTGCACTTGCTGCATAGGTGAAGTAAATCGTGTCCGTTGAATCAAGCTATAGTAGCAGCAATAACAGTGCAGTCTTTGACGATAAGTCGAGTGCGTTGTTACTGGTACTCTAGTTGTTGTTGTTGTTGTTGTTTTTATTTGTGCAGCGCCTCCACAAGAATTATTCGTCTAGTGTTTACTTCTTTCTATATATATATATATATTTAATAGCCTGCGACCACAACCCTTTCCGATGACCAAATTTAAGCCCTACTACAGTCTCAGACGACTCGCCATAACACAAGCACGCAATCCTCGTAAACATGGCAAATTTAGTTATTGAAGTAACTAAAGCAAAAATAAACGTTTAGGGTATTATAGCAATATAAGATGTAACATGATTATATATGATTAGCATATGTAATTTATAACATGATTATATATGATTGGACTGGTACACTCTACTTTACGGCCTATATGTTCAAGCTAGGAACACTTGTTTCTCTCACATATACACACATTTAGATAAATCACACTGTTGTTTTTTGCTATAGTCAGGATTGATGAGGCTACACACGAGAGGCAGTGTACTGTCGTGTTGCATTCACATCACTTACATTTAACTCAATGTTCGCTAACAAATATTGAGGCTTATTGATCGTTGAACAAAATTAGCACCATGCTCATCTAATGATGCATGACTAGAATAATAAATAGAGCCACATATATCCCCGACCTAGTATTGAATATTGAAAATACGAGCGTTCGTCATCGGGTAGTTTTCTCATAACGCAAAGCAAAACGTCAATACCGCGACGGATTACCAATGACCATTTAGTGAGTAATCGAGTGGTACAACCAAGTGCTTATAAAGACTTATATTTTTTGGCTAACTTGCATACATTAGCTAGTAGCGTAGTTATTATAGCACATTCATTTTTACTTATTGTAACTGATTAAAGTATATGTTGGAAAGTTATTCTTCACACCAATATCATATCAAACACACATAGGCATAACATGGATACCATGGTGCGTGACATAAGTATTAAGCGCTTAATCAAAGTTGTAGTATTATCTGTATGTTAGAACTATAACTCACTCTATTTAGAGCGACGCTTGACAGTAAGGGTAATTTTATCTTAATAATCGTATTAGAAGAAAAACAATTCGAATTTGTGTACTGACATGGTCAAAAGAAGTATATATATATATATATATATATATATATATATATGAAAAGCGATATAGAGAATTGTAGAGCTTGTTAAAGCAATTTGTTTTGCTTTATAGCATGGTCTCGGATTATCAGGGAGAAAACGGAAGAATTTGAGATGTCTTATGTATCAGTTGTAACAGTCTCGGCCGATATTTTATGCCTCCGAAAACTGGCAACGAAGTTTGTTCCAAAAGTGTTGAATTTTCAACAAGTTAACGCCCATCGGGATATGCCCGAGTTAAACCGATTGGCGGTAGAAGTCATTATAGACTACAGAACCAGGTACTAAAAACGTGGAAGATGGTTTTTCTGTAGTTAAACCACAGTTAATTATATATATATATATATATATATATATATATATATATATATATATATATATATATATATAATGTCACAGCATCTGGTGCACTTTATTTGAGTTGTGGAACATGTTTAAAATAATTTTGCTTTAGAAGGGGGGACAAAAATATTTTGTTTAGGAATGAAAGTGAAAATACCAATTTTTATTCTATTCGGGTGACTGGCCAGATATTACCTCAAAAAGCAGACAAGAGAAAAATGTGTTACGTCTGGTTGTACCCATGCAATTAGGTAGTCGGAAAATTCAGAGGTACGAGTATATCTACTTGGTGTTTCTCGCCTCCGAAGATCACTCTGAAACCAGTTTACAGACTTTCTGCGCTCGGTTCCCATATTTTATTTTCACGCTCGACTAAGAGGCTCAAGGCGTATTCCATGAGGAAACGTCGGGTTAGAGACAAGTCCTTAATAACGCCGATTGGACCTCTAGGATGCCTTGAACATTTTCAGCACAAATACTGCACAAAGTTTTCAAGAGCTCCTAGACCTCTAACACCGACGTTATCGGCACCCCTTAAGCTATCGTGACGTTCAAGTATTTTCGTGTAATATCGCATGAACGAATTCAGTTACATCAATCCTCAGCCATTAGAGGATGTCGGGAAGTGTAAGTAATAGAACAATCTCAATTTGGGTAATAATGTGTTCTCAGCTATTCATATTGATGCGGGTTGTCTTCCAAAGTATATGACAGCTAAAACCCACTGCCGAATTTATGACTCTAGGAGGTTTAGGCTATGATATCGTAGCGGTTAATGAAACTCTGTTGTAAGGGTCTGATTATTCCACTCATTTTGTAATCGTTTTCTAATCGTACTATGTCAGTTATCGCGACGTGGGCTCGATACCCTGGACCCAACTTTAAACATATCAAACTGCCTTTGGAGACTAACACAATGTTTTGTCTAATGCTCGACCTGCGTTTTTCATAAAACTGACGCTAATTACTCGGTATTTGCTTTCGTGCAGGCATTTGTATTACTTTGTTATTTTTAGACCATTAACCGAAAGTTATCTCTCTCGAAGATAGCAAGCTCGTTATTGAATTTATCTGTTAGAAAGACCCTTGTGGAACGTGGACGGCAAGCTAGCAGTAGCACTGGCGTTTTTGATACATAGGATGCGTACTCTGCGTTTAAGGCGTGTCGGAGTTTTGTTTAGAGGACTTTGTTTAGAAGCGTGGGGGGCAGGTAGTGTAGGGATTCAACCCACTAAAAACCAGTCATGTTTCCTGCTGCTTGCGCTTTAAACATTCAAGGGGGGGAGGGGGGGGAAGTCTACTACTTCTAGCGAGTATGTTCCCCGGAAGCCACGTGGAGGGGGGCAACTTAGGGCGTTGAGCATCATTTTGTCTTGTAGTATTACTTAGTACTCAAAGACTTCGGTATGATGTTCCGGTGCAAGAGTGTTTTCATCATTTTTTGGCAGTGTCATGTAGGTTAAACGTTGCTGTTTTCATTAAAAAGGCGGTATAGAAGCCGGCTGCTCCGCCTATAAGACGGATTTCAAAACAGTGTGTTCTGGGGTGTCCTCTGTTCTATTGCCACAGTAAATACCGATAAGATACCGGGCAAGATGGTTTAGTGGCAAAGCCTTTGCCTTGCATTCGGGAGGACTGGGCTCGAGACCCAGGCCGGCCACTCTTAAATTGGTTTGCATGGTTTCCAATTTAGACAAGGTAAAAAAATTAGCTATGACATGAAAAAAATCGTAAATGGGACTTACGGAAAATCTTTTTTAAAAAAGCATTGGGGGTTGGACACCTTAGCGATCCTGAACAGGTAGGACTGGAATCGCCGTACAGGGCAACACTGTCTTGGCCGCGGACATGATTATTCGACGTCCGGATTGTCGAGCCTTGTAAGTGTTGGGCATGAGCCGCGCGAAGTTTTTGGCTGCCTTGACTGCTTCTCCGTCTCCGCCGCACGTATTCGGCATTACGGAGACCCCTGCCTAGGGTGACTCCGAGGTACCTCAGCTTGTTGACGACTGCGATGATAGAAGCACGAAGCCCTGTAGCACCCCTGCAATCATGTTAAAACTGGCTCCGTGGAAGAGTTGATCCTGTTCTGTAGGTAGTTTGATGCGAGTCGGAGTAGGTAAAAGGGAGCCTTCTTCCAGTAGAGGGTCTACAGAATGACTCTTTACAGTAGGCTGTTAAAACCGTTTCGAACGTTAAGTGCGATCGGCCTGCAAATGGATCTGTCTTATGACGCCGACCGTTGAGTGGCTCTTACGAAACCCGTCCTAGGCTCTGACAGCAGCGGCCCTTCTAGTCCGCGAAGTCCCGGAGGCGAGACTCCGCGATGGACTTGAATGCTTTGGCCAGGGAGCCGAGTAGACAGAGGGGCAATTCTTCGGGTAGTAAGCTCCGTAACTGTGGCGCGCCGCAGCATCCTGCACCTCTTGCAGGGTGACTTCCAAGAGGTTCTCTTCATCCTCCCCCGGGGTGTGTTGGAAGAGGGCGCGGTCGAAGGGTGAGTGTCGGGGGAAGAGCGCTTCGATTGCTTTCTGCGTCTCTTCCGGCGTTATCTCTGTTCTGCGCTTGAAGAGGAAAACCCCCTAGCCATCTAGTGTGGGCAGCCCCAGGGGGCGTCTTCCAGCTCGTTCTGTCTGTCTCAGTTGTTTGGCCGAGGCAGTCCACCAGTGTTTTGGCGTGCCGTGACGTCCCGGGTGTGTGCTTCGGCCCACACCTTCCGCGTACGCCATCTCTAGGAGCCGCCTGAGCCCCCCCCCGCTGTAGTCGGCGGACCTTCTGGCTCTGAAGGCGTTTCGGGCTATCTTAGTCAAGCTCTACAATAGCTAGCTTACTAAATTTAACTTGCAGATCACCAGTGTTACTCGCTGTGTGATCACCCTTCGGATTTTGTCGACTAAGAACAAAATAGCGTAGGTATCGTAAAAAATAAACGCCTGACACCAATACTGCTTATTTGTCGTTTTGAAAGTGGTATTTGGAGCTATTTTGAACGGCTACAGTGGCATTCTACAGCAATCGCTTGAATATTGTGAAATCGGACCTTCATCGTATCTGGAAATATATTAAGGACGTTTGTGGTAGAGAACTAACGGAGGCAAAGTTACCCTTTGTCATGTGCACGTGCCACTTGCTTAGCGATCTTAAGTCAATTGCCGATTATCTGAATCGACATTTCTTATCTTCCGTATTTTTTAATGAACTGTCGTGATCTCATTATATAAGGGTAAATGCCATTGACTGGAAACGATATATTGAATTTCTCTTGCCAATTGAGGTCGTTTTTCCTAGCAATTGATCTACGTAACCCTTGCTTATTTTCGGCAGCAGGAAGTGATCAAGCTTCTTTGAATATGATTTTTGATGCCGCTTTAAATTGTCTGAACAATCTGCTTTTCACGGATGTTGGCCCACCTGTGTTGCACATCCTTTATAGTTAGTTGGCTGAAGTCTCAGTCCTTCAAGATTTAACTAAGAAGAGTTAGTTAATTTAGGGCTCCACATGTCTCGGCTTTTGGCTCCATAATGTGTTTTATGTTACTGGATTTCATACCTTGTTGCGAAGTTTCTTTTATGTTACTGCATTTCATACCTTATTGCGTACTTGTCCGGGACAATTCATCCTCAAAAGCTCAATTGTCACGCCGGCTGCGTAGCTCGTGTTCGTGGTGTAAATGTTTTTTAAAATCGTTGGACTACATGTGGTGAGCTTCAGGGATACTATATTAAGCAAGTAAAGATCGTGGTCCTTGTCCGTCTATTGCCGTATTCCATCGTACGAAGTTTTTAGTCCACCTATTGCATATATATATATATATATGCATACATATATACATATACGGGGTGTTCCTAAGCTACACTAATTTTAAGAAATCAAAAATAATTTTCCGCAATGAAACGAAAGGGGGCGTAAATGTTGTGTTTGCCGTTGCACATGTGTCTTTATGGGGTCTGTCTCACGAAGGAATGCAAAAGCAGTCCCGTGGACGTTAAATATTGGCTGACGGTCAGCCGGAAAAGTTTAAAAGGGCCGGTATTTTGTTTCGTGATAAATAATAGATATATGAATTATATTATTATTATTATTTGATTGCACTACAGGTATTTTTGTGTCAAGTATTGTCGTATTTTTTGGCCTTCGCGGGTTTATGAACTTATTATATTATATGTAATTGAGTAATTCTGATTTTATCCTTTTTGTCTTATTTGCAATTATAAATTTTAGCAAAACTAACAGAAGTAGATAAGCAGATTTTTGACATAAAATTATTATAGATATAGAATAGCAATATATAGAAATAAGCTGCCCACTCGTATGGCGCGCGATTTACGCTCGATTAAGTCATATTATGGATTTCTAATAGTCTGTAGAGATGAATTATTTATTAGATGATTGACGACCTGTTCAATCCCGGCGCAACATATAGCTTTTTAAAGTGACTTTTCTTAAGATTTGTAGTTTTGGTGTTAAGATGGATGATCATGGAAATAAAAATGTAACTTAATCATGTACATAAACAACAAAAACAACATATAAGTATATATATATATATATACAGGGTCATTCATATTGTTGTGCACGCATTTCGAGGTTTGATAGAACTCGGCAAGAAAATAAGTTTTCCCTATGGAGGGAAGACGTGGAAACGTCTTGTTTAGGAGAGAGAGAAAGCTTAGTGACTTGACAACTACGTAACGCAGCACCATCACCTTGATACGAAAATGATGGGCATTAAATTTGCTATTGCGTGAGAGTGGTCTTTCGGACGTACATTTTTGGTCGCAATGGAAAAATGTTACGATTTTTCATGAAAAGGCGTTAACGTAAAATATCGACTTTTCATGACTTTCTTTAATCTGGGTATTAGCTTTTTGCTACGCAAGCTAGTGAAGTGTCTTCCGTTGTGCAGAATTTTCCTCCGAACACGCCGGTGTAATCGGCTAATCCTTCATGCGTTGACTGGTTCTCCCGTAAACAGAGATTTCGCACAACTATGTAGGAAAAAAAAGGCAGAAAAAGTACTTTTATAAACTTCAAGTTTGGGGAAGACGTGGAAACGTCTTGTTTAAAAAGGTACCTTTTTTAAACAAGACGTTTCCACGTCTTCCCTCCATAGGAAAAACTTATTTTTTTGCCGAGTTCTATCAAACCTCGAAATGCGTGCACAACAATATGAATGACCCTGTATATATATATAAGAAGAAGGTAAGCACTGCCGAATGTGCAAACGTATTGTAAATGATTAATAAATCATTACAATATATATATATATAGTTATCCGTCGTAGTAGTAGACCGTCGTAGTAGACGTGATGGTGTGAATGTCAGGCAATAGCCGCTATCATCATGTGTGTCATGTAGTCAAGCGCCGCCTATGAACGTTGTTCCTGCTATGCAGCTGTCGCGTAGTAGTGGTAAAAGTGGCATCAATTGCCGCTCGGCGAGGGCAGGCTTGTCACCTTCAGCAACAGCAACAACAACAGCAGTAGAACCAAAAGCAGCGGCGGCGTCGTTTTCCCCGTCCGTCCGTCCATCCGTCCGTCATGGCGGATACAACAACCGCAGAAGCAGTTCCCTTACGTGTGTTCGATCAGTACGTTTGCTTAGCTTAGCTTTTTCTTCTGCGTCTTCTTCTTCTTCTAGCCACGGGAAGATAAATTGAGTGACGAAAACAAACTGTCGAACTGGGCCAAACGCCACAGCTCTGGCGAACGGGAACGGGGGCGACACACATCAAAGCCACAGGTGCACGTCTGCCCCGCGTGAGCCAGCCAGCCAGCCAGCCACTCAGTTCAGTGGAGAGGTCGAACAAAGGAGGGTACTGCGGCAAAAAAAGGGAGGAAATACAGCCAGAGAAAGAGGAAAGCGTGAGCGTGTGAAACTGTTGGTGATGACAGGAGGAACTTGTTTTATATATATGTATATATATATTTATATATATGTAGATATATTATATATATGTATATATTATTTATATATAATATATATATATATATATATATAATATATATATATATGTATATATATATATATATATATATATATATATATATATATATATATAATTATATATATATATATCTTTATTATATATATATATATATATATCTATATATATACTAATCACAACCACCGCTGGCTCATTCGACCGCCAGACCCAGATCAAACACTATAGATACTCGCCACCTTGATCGTTGCCCTTTCCTCCGTATCCAGCTGGCGCGTCGTATTGGCGTATTGGCATATCCGACTGTCAGCCATTTCGTCGGTGAGTTCCGCCGTTTTCGCGTGTCGCTTCTGCGCCTTCTGTTGCTGTTGCTGTTGTTGTTGTTGCTGCTGCCTCTGCTGCCGGAACTCTTGGTACTGCAGATTTGGCTCATCTAGCTGTTCCGGCGGCAGTTTTATGCCGTTTTATGCAGAAGCAGCAGCGGTCCCACCTCTGAGATGAGTGCTGGACTAAGTGACTCGTTTTGCTGTTAGTCTAACTAGTTAGTTGGTTATCTAGCTCGCAGCGATCACGTCAAGTTTGGTTCGACGCCGCGACTCCACATCGGTGCGTCAGCAGAGCTTGCAGCTGGTTTTGGTCTGCTTTGTTTTTGCACATGTTTGTCGTTTAGCTTATCGCATTGCCGTTGCAGCATCTAGATCGTGTTCACAACACTCGGTGGTGTAACAGAATGAATGTCACAACAACAGCGATACGATGAGACGTTACCAGCCATCGCAATTGTTGTTTTTTGTTGTTGTTTTGTTTAATAGCAAATTTAGCACTATGTGGAAGAAGCGCGCTAGCAGATAGGCAACTAAATCAGCTAGCAATAAATCCAGTTTCGGATTACTGTGATCGGTGACAAATATAGACAAAAAAGCATTCCAACAATACAGCACTAAACGCCTGCGAACGACGTACGGATATCTAGTACGTTGCAGAGACATGCTTCATTACGGTCGGCGCTACCACAACAACGAGTAGTTTTGTCGTTGATGGCGTCTTGCCGATTCTGTAGTTGCCGAAAATGTTTCTACACCCCCTCTGTTTTTCTTTCTCACGCACATATATAACATGTGTGCGCTCGTGTCTGTTTCCATGCGTGTATATGTTCTATGTGTAATAGCAGCGGGTCGTGTCGGGTCGTGGTGATCGAAATCGCGAAATCGGCGCGGCGTTTTCGTGCTTCTCGTCGCTAAACTTTCGTACTGCTGCGTCTGCGACTGCCAGCTAGCGGCGAGCAAATGGCGGCTGCCAAGCTGCCCCAACCGCGGCTTGTGTTCGTGTTCAGCGGCAAGCGAAAGTCTGGCAAGGACTTCCTGACCGACGAGCTGGTTCGACTGCTGCCGCCGGCGACGGCCGTCGTCCTGCGGCTGTCAGGACCGCTCAAGCAGGCGTACGCCGACGAGCACGGCCTCGACTACAAGCGGCTGCTTGACGCCTCCGAGTACAAGGAGAAGTACCGCACCGACATGGTCGTCTGGGGCGAACGCAAACGACGCGAACAGCCCGACCTCTTTTGTCGGCTGGCCATAGACATGTACAACGCCGCCAAGTTTCCCGTCTGGATTGTCAGCGATGCCCGGCGAAAAACGGATCTGGCCTTCTTTCGGACGTTCTACCCCGACCAGGTATGTTCGGAGAGCGCGCGCGAGTGCTACTTGGGTACGCTGGTCGAGCTTATTCGCTCAGCAGATTAACAAAAGATCTCCTATCTATGCTCGCCGTCTTTCGTTCTCTCTCTCCCTCTATCTCTCGGTCTTTATCTTATTTATATATATATATAATTTTGCTAATATTCACGTTGGATTTCAAACGTTCAAACGAGGTAACTAAGCGTTGCTAATTGCGGCTTTCATTCACGACGAACAGACTAAATTCTGCCGGGTGCGGGCCAGTGAAGAGGTTCGAGCGAAGCGCGGGTGGCAGTTCGTGGCCGAAATCGACAACGCCGAGACGGAGCGCGGTCTTGACGACGTCGAGACGTGGGACTTCGTCATGGACAACGACGGGCTGACATCAGCTGCCGATTTGCTCGACGGCTGCGTACAGCTTGTCGCGAAAACGCTCGAGAAGGACGGCAGCTAGCGATGTCAGCGTTACAGGACGTCAGCACGCCAACAACGACTTCTTGTCTCCATGTCCACCTCCGTCACCTGGCAGACGTCGCTTCGACAATCAACAACGTCATCATCATATTCGAGCATCATCATTCGTACAAAAAATAGTTTCGACCGCCTACACCTTGTCGCGCGCTCGAGAAAGCGCCGATTTCGGATGAAAGATTGGCTCGACCCGATGGGTCAGAACTCTCACTGGAGCAGTAATCGATCTAGGCCCACTGTTGATGATCTCTCGCAACGTACGTTTGCTTTTTAGGCGGTGGACCCTCCTCTCAAAGGGTGGTTTCTAGGCTCATCGTTTTCGACGAACGGATGTATTGCAATGAAAAAATTATATATATATATATATATATACAAATATATATGTATACATATACATTTATTAATTTTGCATAGATTTTACGAATGTTTGTATTTATATATTTTAATATTTGTTCTAGAAGGTCGAATAGAAAATGCGTATGCGTACATTATATGCATACATAGTTAAAAACGAGCCAAAAATGTTACATCAACAATATGCTACAAATATTTGTAAGACTACGCTACATTTAATTATATAGCTGTATACTCGAACTTGCATTTTAGCTTGCTCGGATGCGTTAGAAATTGATTTTTAGAGTATACATACTCGTGATACGAATCTCAACGATCTTTTGTGAAGCATAGCATTTAATGGGCGTTCAGTAGTTAGCTATAGATGTGGCTCGCAGAGTTTTTCTAAGACGAGATGCATAGAGTGTTTTAATTGCGTAGATAGGGCGATTGTTTGCGCAGTGTTTTTAGAAATTCTAAGCAGCTTTGTAAACTGCCTTTACGCAGCTTGTTGGTATTAATAAATAATAAAGAAAACGCAGGTCGTTTGCGCCTTCCAAGTGACGGTGGACCGCATACGATTTTGCCGCAATAAATGTAACGTTGTTTTGTTTGATCGGCGTTCATTACTGCATCGCATTTGTAAGGAAATCATCATGCAGCCGGACGACATGTTTCCATTTAGTGCGCATAGTTTCGGTGGCAGTTTACTACGCTGTTGGCGTAGTTATCATAAACAACTCAAGGGGCTGATTCTCGGTCTCCTATCTGTATCTCTATATATAGCAGCTTGTTTGTTGTTTCTTTCGTTATCCCCCCTGCCCGCTCGCTTCAGAGAGAAGCGGGCTTTCCTGCTGGCTTTCCTGTTACAGTAGCACTTCCTCGTTTGATTCGAACAATTGGGTACAGTATCGAAACAGCTCGTTAGTCTACCTTAATGTCGGTTTGATATGGCGGCAATAAACTCTCAATATATGAATTTATATGTCAACTAAAAAAATATATATATTTAACATATTTATTTATTCACCATAATATTGGTAGCAGTATATATATAATGTTATGCGAAGTCTACACTGATCCTATATAGTGTGCACGAGATTGTAGTGACGTTGTGTCTATTTCGGTGCACACAAGTATATGGTATCTATCAATATCACAAATTCCACAAAATCTACACACACAACCATCGACCTCAAAACACTGTCCACTCAAACACATGTAGTGATGGTATCCGTGCCATGTCACTCGACAAATTAGTGCTCGGTTCTTCTGGGCTCCTCTCTTCCATTTGTCCGAGCAAAACGCTGGTCCGTCCGTGTAGTTATTGGTCGCAAACTTCACGTTGCGTATTTCCCGAAACTCCCTATATACTGTGAGTACGGCTTCACTAAGAGGTAGTCCGTCTAGGGCAAAGTCCTCTGTAAAGGTTCGTTCGCGACATAGTTCAAGAGCGAATGTAGCAGAGGCGTTTTGGGGTAGACCTAGCACGCGCTTGATATAAAGTGCCTTTAAACGATCTAGCCTTTTCAGATCGCTTACAGTCAGAAAAGGTGCTATTGCAGGCAGGCCGTATCGTATAATAGGGGCAATTTTTAGCCTGAATATGTTTAGCGCTATCTTCAAGTCGATATCTCGAAGTTCATCGAGAAGCATGACAGTGGCTGTCGCTTTGGCTAGTATTTTTTCGACATGTCTGCTAAAAGAGAGTCTTGGTGTCAGTGTAACGCCGAGATAAGAAAAGTGGTTGACAATCTCCAATGCAATGCCATTAATTTTGATGCGGCGGTCGGCTGCGGCATATGCCCCTCCTCGGCTAAAGCGAAGGACTTTTGTTTTATCTATGTTGATTGTTAGCCTGTTCTATTTGCACCAATTAACTGTTATGTTTAGGAAATACTGCAGGTGTTCACGCGACTTTGCAAAGATGACTAGGTCATCTGCGTAGAAGGCGTGCGCAGCTTTTGCAACGCGTAGAAGATCCGATAGGGTTGCTATGTACATTATAAACAGGAATGGGCTAGCAGGATCTCCCTGGGCCAATCCTACCGTTTGCGTTATGGTGTCGTTGACATAATGATCTCCGTTCTTAACTATGATGGAGTTATAGTGAAGCATGTCCCGGATAAGGTTGTACATTGCTCCGCATATTAAAAAATGGTTACGAATGATTTCTAAAAGACGGTCCCTTGGAACAGAGTCAAATGCGGTCTTAAAATCTATAAATGCGGTATACGTCATTTCTTTACTTTGGCGACGTTGTTGCACATAGTTCAGCAGAAGGTTAATAGCATCTTCGATTGATCTCCCGGGAAGGAATCCGTGTTGCTCAGCGGGTAGCTTTTCTTTGGCGCTATTATATAACCTTGACACTACAAGTGATGTAAGTATTTTGTACAGAGTGCTTGTCAATGCGATCCCTCGGTAATTTGTCGGGTCAGTAGCGTCTAAAAAAAAAAAAAAATATATATATATATATATATATATATATATATATATATATTGTTCATTAAGTAAGCAAAAAACAATAACATTATAGCATTACCGGAATTAAAAATTTGTATTTCTTGACGTAGTCTCTTTAGAGCTTTGTACAGTTAGTCAGGCGATGTTCGAACTTTTTGATCGCTTCAAAGCGACCTCGAAGCATTTAAAACAAGCATACACATGAATAATGACTTTTTCGCTCGACAGACATTTCTTTTCACGACCCTAAATTTGAGGGTTAGATTTCGCAAGGGATGAAATTAGGAAAATAAGGTGGATCAACTCAGACCTAATTCCTGCAACTTTGCCACTGCGACTGTCACGGTATGAGTCAAAGCGTTGTCATGGTGAAGATTTACTTTTTTGCAGACCAAGCTCGACCGTTTTGTTCAGACCTCTTCGTGCAAACGGCTTAGACGTATCGAATAATATGCTCCTGTGACTACCTGACTTTTCTGTAAGCAGATAAGTCCGTGCAGATAACTTCTTGGGAATCAGGCAAACAAATCAATGTTTGCTTTCTTCGGCTCACAGTCACTAAACGCGGTACACCGCGTTACCTACTGTTTGGACTCGGGTGTATAATGGTGGATTCAAATCTCGTCCACGTGCAGGAATCGACGCCGAACTTTTTCGGACTGACCCTCAGCCAACACTTAACGTCCACGGGTTTGCTTTTGCATTGATTCGTAAGACTGACAACCCTATAAATATAAATGTGCAACGGTGGAGATCAAACCCCATGTGCACCTATGTGTCTCCTCTGGTCGCGAGGCGCGCGCGAATGACAGAAATCGACGCCAAAAGCCTTGTGAATTAAAACATTGACAAACACTACTGCAAAATGTTATTTCACGTGCGTTTTTCATCGGTGGTTAGCATTCGCGGCACCCATCTTGCACACAACGTTTTCATGATCGTTTGTGCACCCCACACATTGAAATCCAAACAATCGCAGCTTTTTTACGATGTGTTCAATTGTTTCTGGCGTAGTGACCTCAATTGGACGTTTGGGGTGTGCTTCATTTTTACTTAATGTCCGGCCATTTTATTATCTCTACAACAAGTGCCACCACGCTTAGTTAGAATGTCTGCCACACGTAATTTAAACGTTATTTTTTTCTGAAACTTGATATGTGATAGTGCAATGAGCATTACTTCCCCGTATTATTCTACAAATATCATTGCGGCGCCACCTCATGTAAAATCTAATTACTTATTGAATGACGAGACGTATGGTATGTGCTCACGTGGTATGTGTACAACTTTCCTCTTAAATAAAATAGCAGTTTGCTTTGCAGATACCTCCGTTCAGCGAGCAGAGTGTTGATGATACTGTTATGATTATTTGTTCTATTTTAGGCACACTTATTTGATAAGGAAATGCTGTTCGTATAAAAACAACAATATAATCTAGCATGGCATAAGACAGCTATACATACATACGTACGGTGTCGCTTCGGGTACACAAACTATATATATATATATATATATATATATATATATATATATATATATATATATATATATATAGATGTAGAATATTGCGGTCACGTTATCGGCCTCGTAACGACGAGAATACAAAAGCACATACCGGTTTCCATAACAGGAAATGTAAGTAGGAATGACAACCTCGCAGTAAGTTCGAACGACAAGACAAGTAGTATTAATGAAGTTTGCATCCCGAGAATTACAGGACTTATATCGGTTGTTTTGTTGAAAAGCAAATTCAGGCATTCTATTTGTTGTGTCTGCAACCACCAAGAGTTCCTGAAAACAAGGGGCTAGTTGCTGTTTATTAAGTCCGGCCTTATGTTCAGCGATCTACCAGAACTTATCCAGGGACGTTACCCCCTAGTTAAAGTGATCCCTATTTAAGTTTAAATCGATGCGAAACGCTTCGACTGGTTGATCTGATATTGTACAGTTGAGTGTTCACGGACTTCGAAAGGTGTTTACACATGCTGGAGTACTGCGGGCGTAATTAAGATAGTGAATTGGGTACTCATGTGCAGACGGCTAAAGCAGTAAAGTTCCGCTTAGGCGGTGCGCCCAAAAGGTCAGCCCAACGGAATCTCGGTGGCATTCCCGTGGGGTTCGTGTCCAAGTTCATTTATCATGGCATTGAGCTGATCCGAACGTTATTTCCCGCTCACGTTCCACATGCATATGTGTGATTGGCAAAAACAAAAGATTGTAACAAAGTTTCTCTTCTTTAGCCGGTACGGCGGTGGTCCAACCACCCAGATTTGTAAACTGCCTTTACGCAGCTTGTTGGTATTAATAAATAATAAAGAAAACACAGGTCGTTTGCGCCTTCCAAGCTACGGTGGACCGCATACGAGTTTGCCGCAATAAATGTACCGTTGTTTTGTTTGATCGGCGTTCATTATTGTATCGCATTTGTAAGGAAATCATCTTGCAGCCGGACGACATGTTTGCCATTTGCAGTGTGTATAGTTTCGGTGGCATCTTACTACGCTGTTGGCGTAGTTATCATAAACAACTCAAGGGGCCTATTCTCGGTCTCCTATCTATATTTCTAAATATAGCAGCTTGTTTGTTGTTTCTTTCGTTATCCCCCCTGCCCGCTCGCTTCAGAGGGAAGCGGGCTTTTGCTGCTAGCTTTCCTGTTACAGTAGCACTTCCTCCTTTGATTCGAACAATTGGGTACAGTATCGGAACAGCTCGTTAGTCTACCTTAATGTCGTTTTGATATGGCGACGATAAACTCTCAATATATGAATTTATATATTTAAAAAAAATATATATATATATGTATATATATATATATATATATATATATATATATATATATATATTGTTCATTAAGTAACCCAAAAACAATAAAATTATAGCATTACCGGAATTTAAAATGTTTATTTCCTGACGTAGTCTTTTTAGAGCTTTGCACAGTTATTCAGGCGATGTTCGAACTTTTTTGATCGCTTTAAAGCGACCTCGAAGCGTTTAGAACAAGCAGGAAAATAAGGTGGATCAACTCAAACCTAATTCCTGCAATTTTGCCACTGCGACTGTCACGGTGTGAGCCAAAGCGTTGTCATGGTGAAGATTGACTTTTTTGCGGGCCAAGCTCGGCCGTTTCGTTCAGAGCTCTTCGTGCAAACGGCTTAGACGTATCGAATAATATGTTCCTGTAACTACCTGACCCTTCTGTAAGCGGTCCGTGCAGATAATTTCTTGGGAATCAAGCGAACAAATTAATGTTTGCTTTCTTCGGCACGCAGTCACTTTACGCGGTACACCGCGTTACTTATTGTTTGGACTCGGGTGTATAATGGTGGATCCAAATCTCGTCCACCTGCAGGAATCGACGCCGAACTTTTTCGGACCGACCCTCAGCCAACACTTAACGTCCACGGGTTTGCTTTTACATTGATTCGTAAGACTGTATATGAAACAAACACAAACCGCTGCAAATTTCGGCAGATTTGAGAGCGGAGTCTGACACCCTTTGGGGTGCCTGCACGCCGCGGTGCCTCGTGAACCAATAAATACACCGACGGAGAATAGATCGACATTCTCTTTTCTTCTTCGCTTCTTCTAGGTATTTCGTGCTGTCGTTGCCGTTCTACTGAGTCTGCATTTCCCAGTTGACTTAGCGTAACAACTGTCGTTACAATATGTATGTACATATAAGGGGTTGTTAGATGGAAGCGGAAGGAATAGTGTTAACAAGGCGCAATGGGTGCCTCCACCAACCTTGTTAATGTGAAGGCTAAAATTAAGATTAGGCGTAATGTATACGCCTATGAGTGTGCCGTCGTTAGTTATTTAGTCGAAGTCAGGTACAAGACATTTGGAGAGTGAGAAAATCATTCCATTTCCAGAACACCGTGGAGCAATGCCGTCGAAAGCCTGATTGCAGGACAACATAGGCGTCACTCGAACAAACCAGCATCATATGTATATGCAGTTTAGTGTATTATTATATATTTTTTAAGATCATAAAGTAGTCTGCATATTCACGATATTTGACGTTAGGTGGCAGATACTTTTTATGCTCAAACGTCTAGAGAAGAGGAGATTTCAAAGATAGCGTCCGGAAGAGTACCGTTCACTCACAGTAGAGTTGGACGGTGGGCTCTGAGGTTTTATTTTGAGGTACATAACATAGTTATCTCTAAATGGCCCTGCGGTATCTTCCATTTAAATATTTTTTTCTCCTTGGCGCGCAGAATGTTCAATCATAGTACGAGCAATACTGGTTCAATCGTCACGTGATCTAATTATAAGCCGTATGAGCGTTCCCGTCTTTGCCCGCGCGCTCTGAGAGGCCCACTTCGGGCACCACAAGTTGTATGTTCAAGTGTGTCTTCGGTTTCGCTTTGACAGTGCTTGCAGAGCGGAGGAAGTGTTTTCCCAATTCCATACAAGTATGACTGGAATCGCCTCGTCCGGTGAGGTCCTGAGTTATATAAAACGTCCACTTACCACCTGACCTGTTCCCTAGGCCCTGATATCTGGGATCAGAGTCTTTACCCGGTGCCCGGGCGCTTGTCCGGAATGGACTCCTATTCGGCCTGCCAATGTCGAGGATATTTTCCATTCTGTTAATTTCTTGGATTCGAGGGTTATCTTCCTTTAGTTCATTAATTACTCCGAGACGTTCATCAGGGAGAATATTTTCCTTCATTCTGATTCCCGGTACGTCGTGTATCAACTTGAAGGAGCGTCCCTATGAGTCCTACTCTATCTCCGATAAGCGCAGGACTGATAGCTGAGAGAATCCTTGCCCTTAGTTATAACTCTGCGCAGGGACGACCTGAGGCGCATGAACTTACAGTATAACTGTATGACGCAAGCCTCATCCGTATTACTGCGCTTTGCCCTGGTGGTTATCTTCTGGCCTAGATGCAGCGTTACGGGCTAAGGCAATTTTCTCGCTCCACCAGTACTTTGAAGCGACAGGCCGGTAGCACATAGGAAGTCCACGGTCTTCATATGCCACTACAAACATCTTGTATTATATTTTGCAAACCCTGGGCGCACTCGGGATTCCCTCATGAGTTCAGAATCCTTGCTTGGCCGGAGCGTTTTGTTATCCTGTGGCTTCCACCTCGGTAGCTCTTTAAAATTGAAAGGGGTGTAAGGTGCCGGTTGTCCCGACGTCATATTCTATTCAGCAGTGGTCGCTAAGATTTTAGTCGTCAAGTAATCCAGCCCAGTTTGAAGCTTTAAAAATATGATCTCGTTTGCAGATCGTCAGGTTTATGTGCGGATTTCATCCCACCGCGGTGAAAGGTAGGATCCAAACCCCTGTAAAGGACAACTATGTTCCCCTCTGCTAGCCCTTCTAGCACCCACGGTGCCTCTCTATTTGTGTGGTGGACCCCACGTAGTTAAAGTAGCATTAATTTTTCTTATGACGACTAGTGGCGATAAAGCAGCTCTTATCTGACGCTCCATGCCCTGTATCATATCTTCAAGGTCTCGAGCGTTTCGTTGGGGCTGCTATAGCATGAGTAAAAACGGCAATTCATTGCAAAGTAAGACCAAAACGGGACCACAAGTCTAGGTGTTTCTGCTGAGCAAATAGTCGTAATCAGTTTTTCAGTTCAGCAGCGACTGGGTGATCCTAGCTGCCTCCGCAGCCAATGCTCCTCGGAGCCTACGTTGGCTGGAGTATGGGAACGACAGCGTTACATGAGAAGTTGTTGTGGAGCAGCCTGCTGAGGTGCCTCCACCAAGCTCGATTTGAGTGCTGAGCGGAGAGCGAATTCAAGCTGTCTGTGCTAAGGTGCGCAGACCTTCACTTCCCTCGGAAAAGCAATTCCGGGCAAAAGTAAGGCTTACTTGGTCCGTGGCCATCCGGATGATCTTCGCTTGACTTGAGAAGCCTCGGAGGCACCTAACAATAGTTGTGCCGTCGAGTGTCGGGTCGCAGATTTTCCCGTTTTACTCTTAATCTTCGGCCGCGGAACTTAAGTTTAAGGTATAAATCCAAGGTAGTCCTGTTAAATAGGTCATGTCTAGACAATAGTTGCCCCAAGGAGGGCCCGAATTGCTCTTGCTACCCGTGACCGCTTTGCCGGCTATCCGACATGAAGTGTTTTTTAGGGCGGTGTCACAGGCAACACAATGGTAGTACCCCCCCCCCCCCCCCCCGGCAAGCGACTCGGACAATTATATGTATTTAACTTCGCCTCAATGTAATAGATCACACTTTAGTCATAATATATTTGTATATATATATATATATATATATATGTAGTTGCTGGGATCGTCGTTGGGTCCTCATCGCGGAATATTCCTACTGAGATCGTAATTTTCCGGGGCTCGGACAACTCACTTGCTTAGGGGGGGGGGGGGGGGGGGGGCGGCAATTGTTTTCGATTTCACTGCGGAGCTTCGAGACATCTACGAGTAGATCTTGATACACTGAAAATGCTCCCTCAAAGTACGCCTCTCTGACCCGATGCAGGCTTGCTCTGCTTCCCATATTCTTAGGCTGGTCGACCCCACTGCAAGAGAAGGTATTTGTTGTTTTTATTTGTGAGATTGTCTGTCAGAATGGCCGAGTGGCGTTGAGTGGTCACCGCCAAATCACGTCTTTCAATGTTTCCTAGATCCACGTCGACGGCTTCAAGAACAGATTCGCGTAACTGAAAACGTTTTGTTCTTAAATGTTTTTTTTTCTCGGAAGGAAGAGAATGCCGCACGGTGCCAAGTCGGGTGACTATTCTGGGTATTTGACCAGCGTTATTCCAGATGCGGCTAAAAAAGCGTCAGGCTTCAGCCCAGTGTCGTGGTGGAGGAACTACAGTCTAAGAGACAATTTAAAGCTCTACTTGGTGAGCACAAAGAAAACATCTGGTAGACACTCTGTAGTGCATTCACGGCTTTATTTGGGCACGACTGTTACAGCATAGACATGCCTGTGCTCATCATTTTTCATCACACCGTTGACGGATAGGCGAACCAACTTGAACGTTCCACGCAAATATTATCAAGGATGATGGCGCTATTAGCTAGTGGATTCGAATTTAGCTCCTTCTCCGATACGGGATAAATTCAAAACTTTATCAGGGTTTTATGTGTCTAGGCAACACCTATCGCTGGTGTTGCACAGAATGCAGAATGATTATTTAAAACATGTAATTAAATTTATTTTACAATGTCACAAGGTTCGTGGTAACGGTGAAAATGGATACTTTTGTCATTTTTTAAAAAAACATGAAGGTTTTAACATGGATCCAGGTTTTTAAATGGATACTTTTGTCGTTTTTAAAAATGTTGCTTGATCATTGTGCTTGATTGAGGTTATCTCGTTGTCTCTGTAAGGGTGGTTACACTCTGTATCTATATAGGTGCCAGCAGATACACAATGTTGTGATCTCACTCGCGATCAGTCAGAACATTGCTAGTATTATCTTGCATTTACATGACTACTGCACCCGTGCAAGTTGTAGCAAATTTTCCGATCTAATTTTCTTTAAGACTTTTTTTTATATTGTAGTTTGTACTAGCCGAACTACTAACTAAGTTAGTAAACCAAGTAACTCAATTAATTGAGACTACGTTTATTGCCGATTGCTGTATAATTATAATGCGCTTAGAAATACAAACAATCACAAAGCTTTAGTAGTAGACTAATTGTAAGTAGATTTCGCCAGTGACTACGGCAGAAAATGCACACACCATAAAGCTTTTAGACATGTAATTGTTCTATTTCGTACGCACGTCCCAGGAAATGCAAATAAAGATATTTCCACGAAAAAGTTTTGCATGCTAGCCTTGCGACAAATGTACGAATAACTGCGCGCCTAATATCGTTTTTTCTACCTGAAACACCTCGAATATTATGCATGCATCAAGATGGAAAATTTCAAAATAATTAGAGTTTGCATTAAAACTGGAGCCCGGAAG